>BPTQ01000004.1:317983156-318480656 GCA_019973895.1 Chrysanthemum seticuspe | reverse complement strand
CTACTAGGCCATCATAAAGAAATCCGTTAATAAACAAGAGTTCATCTCTTAAAGCCTAAGCCTCCGAGGAGTCATAACCTCCGAGAAAAATCAAGGCTCCATAACTAAAAGACAAATATAGTAATTACATCTCATATATATAGTACAAAAGTGTGATTTGTAAAATCATTGTTGACATGGTGTGAATAAAATATGTGATTGGTTGATGATAATCCATGTCAGCAAAAATCCTACATGGAAACCTAAATTCGAAGCCTATATGACAATATCGGTTCTTGGATATTAGGAATGTTCGGCTTGCTAAATTAGGGGATAGATTTGTTTCGTTTCTTGGTTTTGTATTATAACTCAATCTCTAACGTATTTAGTGTAACACAAACCCTAATCTAATCTAATAAATACTCCCGAAAATCATACCGATGGCATATTCTCAAACGAACCAAAACAACTCCATCATTGACAAAAGAAAACGATTGCAGCAATGGCATCAAACCAAAAAAAGAAAAGACGGCAGCAAAAGGTTAGAAACATATGATTTGTTTGTGTTTATCATGTTTTATGTTGTATATGTCTATTTAATATTGTCATGGTATGTAGTGTTGATATTGTTAAGTTTCATGCAGTGGTCGTTTCTGTTTTCATGCATAATCATGTGCTACTATTGTTACATGCTTTTTTGTATTGTTTGTGCGCTCCAATAACAGCCACAACAATTAACCAAGTGTTTACCACTTTACATCTTATAAATACCAACCCCAAACACAATTCTAAACACACAATTTCAAACACAATTCAATCTCAAACTACTTCTCATCCATATTCACTTCCAACCTCAAACTACTTCTCATCCATATTCACCATGTCAAAGAAAAATACCCCCAAATCAAAAAACCGACGATCCTGACTACCAAAAATGCATCGGATTTGAATTTATCGCCGGAAAACAACTTTGAATTAACCGGCATAACACCACCACAAAACCTGGGTATTCGCTTACGTCCACCAACTTTTGAATATCAATCACAACTACCAGAATCAAAATCAAAACCCGTTTTACGCTAATCGTCCATTGGCCCACCGCACATCCTAATACGGATTATCACCAAGAACCAACTGGGTCGTCGTATCGTCCTAACATGGACTTCTTGTATTCTTCCCAAGCGTATCACAATTATTCTCCGCTTCGTAGTGCTAATCTTGAAATGGATTTGGAGGATTATATGGCAAAGTATCCGACTCAACAATACTCGACCCAAAACTATCCGAGTCAAGATTCTTCGATGTGGCAAGGTTCAGGTTAGGGTTCGTACCATGGTTCCATTCCTGTTGAAGATGATGACAATATCATCAAACCAAAGAAGCTTTTGAGACGTGCTACAAAGGTGAAGGACAAAGGCAAAAAGGCCGAACCAACCAAAAAGGCCGAACCATGGACAAAGGCGGAAGAGATCGCGCTTTGTAGAGCTTGGGTTATTGTGTCGGAAAATTCACAGAGAGGAAACGCTATCAACAGGCACCGCTTTTGGGAGGAGGTGATAGCGTACTTTGAAAAGGAATCTGGTTCAGAAAGAACCTACGACTCCATCACGACCAAATGGAAGAATATGATTCGTAATAGGGTTGGGAATTTTGTGCTATTATGGATAATATCAAGCAAAATCATGGAAGTGGTGAGAATGATGCAGATGACAAATAAAAAGCTCTTAGAGAATACCATGTGCTTTACGGTCATGATTTTACCTTGGAGGAGTGTTGGAAAATTTTGAGGACTCATGATGCTTGGAAGCATTGTGAGATGCCGCTTTCAGAACGAATAATCGAAAGAAATCAAAGGGTTCTACAACTACCTCAGGGTCAACACAAGGTCATTTGAATTTCCAAGACGTGGATGATATCGATGATGAGGAACAAACTAGAGAATCACGACCAGAAGGTCGTGACACAGCCAGGAAGAAATCATCCTCATCCTCTCGTGATCCACCAGAATCATTTGTTAAATCGTTAGCCAAAACCTTTTTCAAGTTCTAGCCAACAAAACCGGGAAAAGGTAAGGTTATAGAAGATGCGTACATAAGGTTGAGGGACAAAGAGTTGGAGATGAAAAGAAAGAAAATTCATCTTATGGTATTTCTTACTTCAAAGGCGGGTAGGGTGCTTACGGAGCGATGAGATTGGTTGTTCCGCAAATCTAAACACACAGGTCGAAACACGTAAATTCATCTGAACTGCCCTAAACCACATAAACAGTCACACTCGTAACAAATTAAGTAATAACTTACACTCGAACATGCTCTTTCTCAATACTGTATCCGAGACAATCCTAAACAACCATTTTTTTAAAATCTCGGTCAGCTGAAAAGTTATACTTCATAGTTAGATGAGGAAGCTAGATATAGTAAGGTTATATTCATTATGACTAAATTATTTTCCAGAAAGACTTAAATAATTAAGAGTGGTTGGGCAGATTCATTACTCCTTTCATGAAAAAAATAGATGCAAACCTCTGTTTAATCTTCTTCTTCTTTCAATCTTAATCATGTTGTTGGACGATGATTTATGGGCAGAGGGTTCAAGCAGGATGTGGGTGTCGATGAATCTAGGGGTTCAAGCAGGATATCGGTGTAGATAAATCTGGAACAGTATGTGGCGGTCTAGAATGAGATGGAAGCGGTGGAAGAGCTGTTATTATACCATCTTGGACCCAAAACATATAGCACGTATAAATTCAGGGCTACCAACCATCTGATGACTATTACTTAGCCCGCTAACGTTAATAATAATTTATTCACTAAAGAATATTGTTAATAATCCTATTTGCCGCTTATGCGACATCGTTGTGACTACAGTTTTGACCTACGATAGATACAACATTTAATGCTAGCTACAGTAATTGATCTACCTATAGCCCATTGTTTGGCACAATACCATCCGGTTTACACAAATTTAACGCTTTTTATATAAATATATATTTGAGATCTATCTCTCTTATATGTATCTCTTTTTTATGGGTCTGTGGAACTTTCATTGCCTGCTGTTTGTGGTTTCTGGTGGTGAGAAACCCTAATTTTTAGGGTGAGAAACCCTAATTTTTCTATAGTGCTACAAATACAACTTACGCGTAAGCTTAGTTATACTTTATTTTTTTGTGAGTTTGGTGAATGATACCATTATTTTGGATGTAATAGATGAATGAAGAGTTTAGGAATTTTATTTGAGATTTGAAATGTGTTTTGACATAAATTTTAATTGATGTACTATATCTTTTTACGGTTAAATCTTGGTATTTATAAGAGGTTTAGTTGGTTACCTTTAAAGTTTAAATTCATAGTGAGTTTGATGTATTATTGTATGTTGTTTAAAGTTAAATGGTTTTAAGTTGTCAGGATGTTATGTTGTTGGCCTTTATTAAAGAAACATTATATGGTTCTTGAAGTTGATATGTATTGTATAACTCTACTACTTTCGAGCAACTTATATGTGTGGTTGGTGCAAAACCGTCAAGTTTTCTTACGCAAGTTAACCACTTATGAATGGATAACTGCAAGGAACTTAAAACAGTTCACACACCAATGCAAATGAAGATCAGGAGAATACAGGGGATTCCCGGGTCGTTAAGTCCCACGGAGGATGAATTGGTGTTTAAACAACTTCAGATGATAGAATGATCACTAAGGATAGTGATCAGTAAGGTTTTTGATGGAAAATTACCTAAAGAAAAGATTAACAAATAAAAGCGACTTAAATGCAAATTAAAAGAAATAAAAGATAAAATCTATTAAATAAACGCTATCACTATTTTTACAGATCGATGAACGTTTATGTGATTTTATAAAATAAAATAACTTAAATAAACTATATTAACTAAAACGTAAACTTAAATTACTTAAAAACGTTACTTAAAATGGAAACGAGCGCTATTTACGAAAACGGCGCTGGAGCGCAAGCAAAAACGTAAATTTTAAGAAATAAAAGGCCTAAGAGTGTAAAACTAATTTTCTTACAAAATATATGATAAAAGAAAATTTTAGAAAAAAGATTTATATTTTTTTGACTTTTATATTTTTTATTATGATTTAATTACTATAAAACACTAATTAAATGTTTAAAAATACTAAAACTAAGTAGAAAAATCTGAAACTTTTTGTAAAAATACTTTATACTATTACAAATTTATAAAAAATACAAACACCGAAAAAGCTACTCTTAATAAGCTACAAATAAGCTTATATGTTCGAATAAGCTAAATGAGAAAAGAGTGGTTATGTATTTGTTTGTGTAAACCTTGACAAGAAAGACCCAAGGGCGCTATTGGTTCCAGGTACACACTCCTATCACTCTCACAAAAGGGGGAGGTCTCAGGTTCGAGCCTGCCTACCCCCTTTTTGCTAACATTTTTATTTTTGATTTTTTCTTTTACAAACTTATTAAACACATGAAAATAAGCATATTCTAAAACTAAAACTTTTTCTGAAACAGATTAATAAGCTCAGTAAGAGCTTATTTTCTCAACAGTAGCAACAAAATGAAAATAAGCTAAAGAGTAAGCCAAAATGGCTTTTAAGCTAAAAATAAGCAAAGTGAAAATTGAAAATGAGCTAAATGATGGAAATAAGCTAATATGAAAACTGAGACATCATACAGATCTAGAAATAAGCACAAAATAAGCTAAAATAAGCACTTAAATGACTGATGTACACAGGACACTATGCAAAACACTAGGCACCTAGAGGCTTATTTTTAAGCACCTAAATAAGCTAAAAAATGAAAAGTATCACTGGCACTAACAAGTATACCTGCTAAGCTTTCCAAAAAGCTAAATTACTCCTAGTGGTGTTCACTTAAGAGCTTATATTGAGCTTATGAAAAAACTTGAAAACCCACTGAATCAATACTCAGTGAATGCTGAGTTTTGGACAAAACTAATAAGCACTTGCAGGCTTATTAAATGAGCTGCAAATTGAAAAATAACACTTGGAACCTTGAGACAGCTTGGTTGGCTTCTCAAAAAGCTAAAATTTGCAAGCTTAAGTTGACTGGTAAGCTCTTGAAGAGCTTATGAAGATATGACCAATTCACTGATTAACATGTTTACACAGAAATGGACAAAAACAAAAGCTACTAACAGCCTTACCTAATAAGCTACAAAGTGAAATCTTAAGCTTGAATATTCAAGATGGCTTGGTTGGCTATCCATAGAACCAAGATTTGCAAGCTAAGGCCAAATGACAAGCTATCTGTGAGCTTATGAAAATGACTGGCTAAACTGTGCACAGGGCACATTTTGAAAATGGTGGTTGAAATAAGCTAAGAGAAAAGCTAGTAAATAAGCTAATGAGAAAATACAAAAAACACTAGGCTAAAGCTAGGCAACTGAAGTTTTGATATCCCTAAAGCCTAAGTATTAAATCCTAACAGGTAGTCCTATAAAGATTAATCTAGTTGATTCAAAAACTGTAAAACTGAAAATATTGACTTTTTAATTACTCTATTATGTTGACTTAATTGAACTTTAAATCAAATCTAAGGACTGATTATGATATATTAAGGTGAACTAAGACTGGTTTAATTGATTTTAACAACTTAGTAACATGATAGCATGATTATGGATTATGGAAATCAAACAGACAATAAACAAAATGAGATTGAAATCTATTTTGACTTTCTAACTAATGAGCACTTGTTTATATGCTGTGACTGAGCTACTATGAACTAATGTGACTTAGATCAACAGTAAACCACAACATACATACCCTCTGAAACAGAATACTCAGCAAATCCAAACATCCTTTAAAAGGACTGTATTGCAATTTAAAAGCTGAACTGGCTAACACAGGCCATGGATTTAACTTTCTAATGATCTAATAACTTAAAACTAAACTACTTAAACAGAAATTAAGTATTCATAAACATTTAATAAGCTAAACTGATTTGACTATTTTTATGGCTTTTATGAGTTTTTTCAAGAAAATAAAGCAAAGGGTATTTAATTACTGATTAACTGCTGAAATATGTTTGTAAACTATAAATAAGCAATAAAAACTATGATAAGCTAACAATAAGAACTAATACATTAAGCTATAAAATAATTCCAAATTACAAAATTTGGCTTACAACTGTGAAGGGCAATGAAACAAAGGAAACTGATTAGAAATTGACTTGGTGTGTCAATACCAAGCTTAAACACCACTCAGCTCATTCACTTCAGCTTATCACCACCAAATAGCTTATTTGACTGAAATTGTTGACTTTTGTTGACTTTTCTTGGTTTTTCTAAATTAAACAACTAAACTCTAATACAGGCTCATGAAAAGCTAGAATAAGCTTATCTGAGCTTGTTGAAAGATTAAAAGAGCTTTTGTGACTTATAGCAAGTATAAATGATTTAGTACGAATTAGCAAAAAACATAAAAACTTGAAATTTTATTTAACTGGCATAATTACAATACACAAGTGACTTTAAACTTAAAATGAACTTGATTTTACTCTAAGAACTGAGAATTAAGCTAAAACAAACTTTAAAGTAAATTTTACACTATGAAATGGTCTAAAACATGCGACAGAGTATACTACTGCTTCTTTCTCCTTTTGTAGTGACTTCTTGAACTCTGTGGGTCCCACTTGGTCTTTCCCATCAACAATCCAAGCCTTTGGATCACTGCAACATATCCTAGCCATCAAATTTGCTTTTGGCGGGAAAAGTCTTTGAAGCAGGTATTTTCATTAAATGGACTTTGGTTGTTTGTGTAGGTGGAGGGGGACAGGATGTGAAGTGGATAAGCTGGGGATGAGGTGGAGATGAGCAGGTGTCGGGGAAGGAGTGAAACAGGTGTGGGGAGGTGGGAGATGAACAGTGCACGCGCCTTTTATTTTAAAATTTGGGTCGGGTTGGATATTGGGCCTGGGGTGGTTTTGGGCTAGTGTTAATATAGGATCCGTTTGGTATAGGTAAACACACAAGGACAAATATTGCAATTTAAGCAATCTTGAAGGACTGATTTTTACAAGTTTCCAAACTTTATCACAAGGGTAAAACCTGCCATATAAGAATAGTACAAGGACCATTTGATAATTATTTCATTTTTAAACTTAAAAAGGACCTTTTATGCCATTTTTGAATTTTGAGGGACTAAAAGTGTAATTTCCCAAAAGTTTATCATAAGGACCTATTTTTCCATTTATTAATAGTACAAGGTTAAAATTTGATAATTTTCACTTTTTAAATTAACCAAGGACTATTTTTGACAATTTTCAAAGTTAAAGGACTAAAGTTGTCATTTTGTGATTTTTAAACTTTAAAGGGTTTGTTTTGACAACTTTTGAATCTTATGGACCTAAAATGATATTTTACAAGTTTTTGAATTACCAGGGACTGTTTTTGACAACTTTTGTAACTTGGGGGACTAAAACTGCCAATTATGCAAACTTGATACGTTTTTCATCAGATTTTGATGTTTTTGCATTTAAAACATATAAAACACTGTTTTGTGATATTTTTATTATTTTGAAGCATTTCTGAGTGTTTTCAGATGTTTTTGGCATTCTAACAGTGTAAAAATGATGAGTATTTAGACACTCATCAATCCCCCACACTAAGATATTGCTAGTCCCTAGCAATGATTTATGAAAACTTAATGGATTTTATCTCTTTACCAAAAGCCATTACTTCTGGAGTAGCCAATTGTTTAAGTTCAAGTAAGAACTTTGGTACAATGATAACCAAATGATTTTGAGCAAATCATAAGCTGTGAACGGATTTGATTTGTCTTTACCAGAAGCCGTTTGCTCTGGACTAGCCAACTCTTAGATAAATTATCAATATTATCTTTGGTGAGCCGATTACCAATTATGGATTTTCAACTGCCTTTACCACAAGCCATAACCTTGCGGGCTAGCCAACTTTTCACTAGTTTAAAGATATGGTGAGTTGAACACCATACAATTTTAGGCAAATTGCAAGCCATAAACGGATTTGAGATATCTTTACCAAGAACCGTTTGCTCCTGGATTAGCCAATCCTTATGTGGGTTAGACATGGTGGACTGATTACCATTTGTTGTGTTTAGTACATAGTACTTCCACTAAATAAAAAAATTTTAAAATTTGGCCATTTTGGGGGAAAAAGGAACTAAAAGGGTACATTTATGATCAAATTCGCCAGAATTTCCCCCCCACACTTAGAAATGAATATTGTCCTCAATATTCAAAGTACCGGCTGTAATGCCGAAACTTAGAACGTAAAAAGATAACATTACTAGCTAAGTGTAGAAACACAACAATTATTCTCTTTTTGAATATTTACAATTTTCATTCATTTTTAAGGTCTATATACAACATGTGGGGCATCTCCCCCACACTAGGGTGGTACACACATGGGTGAAAACCCATGTTTAGCTACTGTTTTTGATTATCGAGTCGCTAGCTTGACTCGACCCCGAATTAATTTGTCATGGGGAAGTGAGTGGAAGAGACAATCTCCATCGGTCTTTCATTTAAAGATGTTTGTATAAACATTGAAATACGTGAAAGTTCCACATCGATGAGATATACATAGAACCGGCTCAAAAATGATTAATGAAAATGCCGGGGTCAAAGATAATGTCTTCATTCCCGAAGGAGTGAAGAACAGGAGAAGCCACGGGATAAGTGAAAAAGAGAAAGAAAGTCATGATAAAGATCATGATTAACTCATCATCACTTACAGGAGAATTCATGGTTTCATGAATCTTATCAGTTAAGCTCATTTGATCTAGACATATCCCGGGTGTGTCTAGATCAAAGTGGAAGTTATCATACTCCGATGGAGATATGATATGAGTGAGTTCACTGGAGAACTCCTCGTGAAGAATATACGGAGGTGGGACATGTGCGGTACTTTGTGGGCTATAAATATGCACCTCGCCCATTATAGTCTCCGTGTCAGACTCATCACTATCAAAGATTGGATTAACTGAATTTATAGTAAATTCAGAATCGAATTCGAATAAGGGATTAGTGATAGTCGTATTAATTGTTGTGGAAACAACATGGTCAACATCCTTTTCTAAGTTGACGATCTCGGAATGTGGAAGTAATGCATCAATAAATTCTATGTCTTTAGAATATAAAGAATTGGCATCACTATAATCACTGTCAAAATCTGAGAAAGTCTCAACAAGATCATTTGTAAGAGGAGAAGACACATCACACTCATGGTCAAGAATTCCCTCAGACTCACTTGGGATCGGGATAAAGTTCTCAACATTAGACGATTCCGTTTCCGGAATAGTGCTGAGATGCTTATCCCCCATGGTGAGAGAGTGAGTGGGAATATCGGGTGTGATAACAACAGACTGAGGGAGTTTAGAAGGACTAGCATACATATGTTTAATACTTTCCATTTGTTCTTCTGCTAGTAATTCCATCATAGTCTTTTCTCCCTGATTTTCCACGGAAGGAATTTCAATTGATGAACTTGATGAATCTGTACATAATTCACTAATATCAAGGGTAACATCATCATCATCATCATCAGGAATGAAACGGAATCGAGAGCTAGATTTGAATGCTTTTTGTAGTGCAATTGATTCCCTAACAGTGTTTTCAATAGCAATCTGGGAATCTAATTTAGCAGCCCGTTCCTCAGCTAACAAAACTTCCATGGATTTTTCATTTGGATTATCTTGGGAGGACATAGCCGACTCCTCCTTAAGTTCTTTTAATAACTCCAGAGTCTTCAGTAGAAGATCTGTCGTAGTTTCATGAGGAGTCGCTTGAATCATTTGGTATTGTGGAGGTTGGTCTTGATACGAAGAGTCGTAATCGTAACAAGGAAATGGATTCCTTGTTTGACAATCCGAGCTAGAGTGAGGACCTCCACAATACTCACAACAGTACAACTGATGTGGCTGTGAGTGGTATGTGTTGTAGTCATAATTGGTTTCAGGAACCTGCTCATAGACAAGCGTGTTTCCTGATTGACAATCAGAACTGGAATGTGAACCACCACAGTACTCACAACAGTAAAACTGCTGAGTCTCACAGTGTGGCAGCTGATGGAATAAATCAGTTGTGTTATGGTAGGAATAGGGATCCTGGTTATAGACAGACCCGTTTCCTGATTCCACCATGCTACAACTGGGGCAATTGCCACCATTATAAGGACCACCACACCATTGACAACCAAGAGGGTGAGGATAAGACATAGAAAGAATCAAATGGTTCTAGAGGGTAAGAAATGAAGAATCAATGAAATATGTCGTTGTAGTATAGTGGTAAGTATTCCCGCCTGTCACGCGGGTGACCCGGGTTCGATCCCCGGCAGCGGCGCCAAAATTTGGTTGGTGCAAAACCGTCAAGTTTTCTTACGCAAGTTAACCACTTGTGAATGGATAACTGCAAGGAACTTAAAACAGTTCACACACCAATGCAAATGAAGATCAGGAGAATACAGGGGATTCCCGGGTCGTTAAGTCCCACGGAGGATGAATTGGTGTTTAAACAACTTCAGATGATAGAATGATCACTAAGGATAGTGATCAGTAAGGTTTTTGATGGAAAATTACCTAAAGAAAAGATTAACAAATAAAAGCGACTTAAATGCAAATTAAAAGAAATAAAAGATAAAATCTATTAAATAAACGCTATCACTATTTTTACAGATCGATGAACGTTTATGTGATTTTATAAAATAAAATAACTTAAATAAACTATATTAACTAAAACGTAAACTTAAATTACTTAAAAACGTTACTTAAAATGGAAACGAGCGCTATTTACGAAAACGGCGCTGGAGCGCAAGCAAAAACGTAAATTTTAAGAAATAAAAGGCCTAAGAGTGTAAAACTAATTTTCTTACAAAATATATGATAAAAGAAAATTTTAGAAAAAAGATTTATATTTTTTTGACTTTTATATTTTTTATTATGATTTAATTACTATAAAACACTAATTAAATGTTTAAAAATACTAAAACTAAGTAGAAAAATCTGAAACTTTTTGTAAAAATACTTTATACTATTACAAATTTATAAAAAATACAAACACCGAAAAAGCTACTCTTAATAAGCTACAAATAAGCTTATATGTTCGAATAAGCTAAATGAGAAAAGAGTGGTTATGTATTTGTTTGTGTAAACCTTGACAAGAAAGACCCAAGGGCGCTATTGGTTCCAGGTACACACTCCTATCACTCTCACAAAAGGGGGAGGTCTCAGGTTCGAGCCTGCCTACCCCCTTTTTGCTAACATTTTTATTTTTGATTTTTTCTTTTACAAACTTATTAAACACATGAAAATAAGCATATTCTAAAACTAAAACTTTTTCTGAAACAGATTAATAAGCTCAGTAAGAGCTTATTTTCTCAACAGTAGCAACAAAATGAAAATAAGCTAAAGAGTAAGCCAAAATGGCTTTTAAGCTAAAAATAAGCAAAGTGAAAATTGAAAATGAGCTAAATGATGGAAATAAGCTAATATGAAAACTGAGACATCATACAGATCTAGAAATAAGCACAAAATAAGCTAAAATAAGCACTTAAATGACTGATGTACACAGGACACTATGCAAAACACTAGGCACCTAGAGGCTTATTTTTAAGCACCTAAATAAGCTAAAAAATGAAAAGTATCACTGGCACTAACAAGTATACCTGCTAAGCTTTCCAAAAAGCTAAATTACTCCTAGTGGTGTTCACTTAAGAGCTTATATTGAGCTTATGAAAAAACTTGAAAACCCACTGAATCAATACTCAGTGAATGCTGAGTTTTGGACAAAACTAATAAGCACTTGCAGGCTTATTAAATGAGCTGCAAATTGAAAAATAACACTTGGAACCTTGAGACAGCTTGGTTGGCTTCTCAAAAAGCTAAAATTTGCAAGCTTAAGTTGACTGGTAAGCTCTTGAAGAGCTTATGAAGATATGACCAATTCACTGATTAACATGTTTACACAGAAATGGACAAAAACAAAAGCTACTAACAGCCTTACCTAATAAGCTACAAAGTGAAATCTTAAGCTTGAATATTCAAGATGGCTTGGTTGGCTATCCATAGAACCAAGATTTGCAAGCTAAGGCCAAATGACAAGCTATCTGTGAGCTTATGAAAATGACTGGCTAAACTGTGCACAGGGCACATTTTGAAAATGGTGGTTGAAATAAGCTAAGAGAAAAGCTAGTAAATAAGCTAATGAGAAAATACAAAAAACACTAGGCTAAAGCTAGGCAACTGAAGTTTTGATATCCCTAAAGCCTAAGTATTAAATCCTAACAGGTAGTCCTATAAAGATTAATCTAGTTGATTCAAAAACTGTAAAACTGAAAATATTGACTTTTTAATTACTCTATTATGTTGACTTAATTGAACTTTAAATCAAATCTAAGGACTGATTATGATATATTAAGGTGAACTAAGACTGGTTTAATTGATTTTAACAACTTAGTAACATGATAGCATGATTATGGATTATGGAAATCAAACAGACAATAAACAAAATGAGATTGAAATCTATTTTGACTTTCTAACTAATGAGCACTTGTTTATATGCTGTGACTGAGCTACTATGAACTAATGTGACTTAGATCAACAGTAAACCACAACATACATACCCTCTGAAACAGAATACTCAGCAAATCCAAACATCCTTTAAAAGGACTGTATTGCAATTTAAAAGCTGAACTGGCTAACACAGGCCATGGATTTAACTTTCTAATGATCTAATAACTTAAAACTAAACTACTTAAACAGAAATTAAGTATTCATAAACATTTAATAAGCTAAACTGATTTGACTATTTTTATGGCTTTTATGAGTTTTTTCAAGAAAATAAAGCAAAGGGTATTTAATTACTGATTAACTGCTGAAATATGTTTGTAAACTATAAATAAGCAATAAAAACTATGATAAGCTAACAATAAGAACTAATACATTAAGCTATAAAATAATTCCAAATTACAAAATTTGGCTTACAACTGTGAAGGGCAATGAAACAAAGGAAACTGATTAGAAATTGACTTGGTGTGTCAATACCAAGCTTAAACACCACTCAGCTCATTCACTTCAGCTTATCACCACCAAATAGCTTATTTGACTGAAATTGTTGACTTTTGTTGACTTTTCTTGGTTTTTCTAAATTAAACAACTAAACTCTAATACAGGCTCATGAAAAGCTAGAATAAGCTTATCTGAGCTTGTTGAAAGATTAAAAGAGCTTTTGTGACTTATAGCAAGTATAAATGATTTAGTACGAATTAGCAAAAAACATAAAAACTTGAAATTTTATTTAACTGGCATAATTACAATACACAAGTGACTTTAAACTTAAAATGAACTTGATTTTACTCTAAGAACTGAGAATTAAGCTAAAACAAACTTTAAAGTAAATTTTACACTATGAAATGGTCTAAAACATGCGACAGAGTATACTACTGCTTCTTTCTCCTTTTGTAGTGACTTCTTGAACTCTGTGGGTCCCACTTGGTCTTTCCCATCAACAATCCAAGCCTTTGGATCACTGCAACATATCCTAGCCATCAAATTTGCTTTTGGCGGGAAAAGTCTTTGAAGCAGGTATTTTCATTAAATGGACTTTGGTTGTTTGTGTAGGTGGAGGGGGACAGGATGTGAAGTGGATAAGCTGGGGATGAGGTGGAGATGAGCAGGTGTCGGGGAAGGAGTGAAACAGGTGTGGGGAGGTGGGAGATGAACAGTGCACGCGCCTTTTATTTTAAAATTTGGGTCGGGTTGGATATTGGGCCTGGGGTGGTTTTGGGCTAGTGTTAATATAGGATCCGTTTGGTATAGTTAAACACACAAGGACAAATATTGCAATTTAAGCAATCTTGAAGGACTGATTTTTACAAGTTTCCAAACTTTATCACAAGGGTAAAACCTGCCATATAAGAATAGTACAAGGACCATTTGATAATTATTTCATTTTTAAACTTAAAAAGGACCTTTTATGCCATTTTTGAATTTTGAGGGACTAAAAGTGTAATTTCCCAAAAGTTTATCATAAGGACCTATTTTTCCATTTATTAATAGTACAAGGTTAAAATTTGATAATTTTCACTTTTTAAATTAACCAAGGACTATTTTTGACAATTTTCAAAGTTAAAGGACTAAAGTTGTCATTTTGTGATTTTTAAACTTTAAAGGGTTTGTTTTGACAACTTTTGAATCTTATGGACCTAAAATGATATTTTACAAGTTTTTGAATTACCAGGGACTGTTTTTGACAACTTTTGTAACTTGGGGGACTAAAACTGCCAATTATGCAAACTTGATACGTTTTTCATCAGATTTTGATGTTTTTGCATTTAAAACATATAAAACACTGTTTTGTGATATTTTTATTATTTTGAAGCATTTCTGAGTGTTTTCAGATGTTTTTGGCATTCTAACAGTGTAAAAATGATGAGTATTTAGACACTCATCAATGTGCTTAGTGCATTAACCGGTAATCGTTTGCTATTGATACTTTAAACATAGATAAATTGAGTGACATAGTAATGTTGATGTTCAAGACATGCAGTTGACGTAATGTTGGATTCGTATTGTGTTTAATGGCCAAAGTGATTATAAAAAGCTCTCATTAGTCTAGGCGATAGGTGATAAAAGGTGCGACTGTCTGCCTCTTGGCATGTCAATTTACTAGATTTTTCGCCATGGTGGACGCACCTTTTTTTTTCACCGCTTTGCCTGGCTGAAAAAGATGGACGGACGATAGAGTGCGACAAACGGTCGCCTCAGCAACCGCTATTTGCGCAACCAAGGCATCGGCTAATCTAATTTTGCTCACGCCATAAGATATATACTTTAGATGGCCTGCAGTTAATCTATCTAGGCGACGATGATCATGTTCTACATTACATCTTGGCAAGGTAACCACATACACAATGTAGTTGCAGCCATGCCATTTGTGAAAGTTATTTGTCGCATAATGTTTTGCAGCATATCGTGGCAAGGCAGCCACACATAGACTATGGTTGCAGCCATGGCAGTTCTGAGCCTAAATGTTTCGCCAATCGCCAAGGAGAAGTTACAGGTTCTAGAAAGCTTTTTGGGGTGTTATCCTAAAGTTGTTAGGCTAATATGGACATGTGGTTAAAAAAGGAAGAAAAAAGACCAAATATTGTACCAAGGTCTATATCTTGGCAAGGTAGCCACACATGGATCGTGACTGCAGCCATGGTAGGTCCTTCGTACTACTTCAATATTTATTGATCTGAGCCTTATATGTTGAAATTATGATATTCATTAAAAAGAAAGAGGTCCGAGACCTATACGGTAATGTGATGTGATGTCTGTTATAATTCGAATGAAATGAAATGGCTCATTCAAGATTTTACCGTAAGTTGGCACGGCATATACCGGATGACATAGTATAAACAATTACCATGCAACAGGTTTTTTTTGTAGATCGAGTGAAATCCGGGTGTTTCTGTGAACTGAAATCCATATACAGATCTGAGCCCAATTATTCACTGCACTTTAGATTTTTGTAAACCGGACGGTATTGGGCCAAACAATCGGCTATAGGTAGGCGTTTATGTTACACCAAAAACCGAGTTTTAAGTATTAAATAATGAATTTAGGGTACTAAATGATCAAATATGTATGGATTTAGAGGTTAAATGATCCCTTAAAATGGATACAATTACACCTCATTAGCCATTCTCAAGAACATACTGCATTCACTCCTCTGCCTTAGACTTAAGGAAATATAACCCACGTTCATTTAAGATAACCTCATCCAAATGATACCCCCTCTTCAATATTTGATCTACTATTTATTGAGTCTGTCAAGTACGAGGTTTGTTGTTCGAGAAGGCCACAAGCCTTATTTACCGGCGACGACCACTAGTTCACAACTATGAGGTCTCTTTTACGATTCCAAAAAGCGATTTCTGAGATCAGGGATATTATAAATTTCGATGCCCCACACTCCTCCCTATCCACATTTGACGTTAGATCTAGTCCTACAACCATCGCATCTTGTATGACAGAGGTGTGTGCATCACTATGATACATCATTTTTTTTGAATTGATTCTTTTATCAAGTATTAGTGCTCGTCAGATCCAAAGAGGGGTACCATATGTTTCTTTTTCATTTGTGAATCTTTATTTCAATTGATGTTTATACTTTGTAAAGTTTGTATCAGTTACTAGATTTATGTATAACTGTTTTGAAGTGTTTTAAATTTGTTGATTATTAATTTTATATTTGGTGTATCATCATATTTAAAATCGTGTACGTGTGGACTGATTTTGTTATGTACAAGTTGTACATCAAAGTATGTTTAAAAAAATGGTTGTAACAAAGTAGCCATGTGTATCACAATAATACGTCAATTACGTGTTAATTACAAAAAGTTATGTGTAAGTTTGTCAACATATTTAAAATTTTCGTGTGTGTGCAATAATACGCCAATTGTGTTATAATATTTTTTTTTTGTGTATGCTTGCTTTTTAATTTTATTATTGAATGATAGTATTTCATAGTAATGATGTTAGTCATCTACTGCCTAAGAAGAAATGGTACATATTCTAAAGCATATAGTGACGCTATGATATTTCACCAAAAATAATAAAATTTCAAGTACTCGCTAAAAGGTATAATATTTCACTAAAAAAAATGTTTTTAGTGAGATAATATACCTTTTAGCGTGTATTTTCAATTTTTCAAAGGTTATAAAAACCCAAGTAAATTAATACAAAAACACAACCAATGGAGGTCATCTAAGGGACAACACAAAACCCCAGCTAGTTTAGTAAGGGTTATGATACTTTTTGGTGTATGGATTATATGACCTCTCGGGTTTTCGTGATGGCTCATGGACCCGAGTATATGAATTCGTTGGTTGTGTTTTTGCATGTCATGATGTTTATTGACCCTGGTGCCGACATTTGGATTATCATCCACCATGATGGGAAATGACAAGTTTTACGAACAAATAACACGAAGAAAATATTGACTATGAGAAAGCTACAAAAGAAAAAATAAAAAATCTCACTTGATAGAAATCTTGTGAGTAGACCTAAACGAGATAGAATCGAAACCTAGAGTATTCCCCGGCAGAGGGGCAAAAAACTTGATGGGGATTATGCAAAACACATTAACTTTTACAACCCTCCTAGGCAGTGTACCTAACCGTTGTAGTGTTATATTAGTAAGACACGAGGAATTGATCATTCTCTAGGGGAATAGTATTGGGAAGGCTCGAAGTGTATAACAAATTAAGTCTACAGGTTGAGGTAAAAGTGTTTTTTTGTATTTTTATATTTTTTATAAAGAAAAGTAAATCTCGGGGTATGAAGAGTGGGCTTTTATAACTACTAATTAAACCAAATTAAACTACTTATGCGGAAAATTTAATAGATAGAACTCGTATGAGAGTAAAAGCGTATTTACTTAGAGTATCATTACTCCGTAGTTATCTCTTATTGATTAGTCAAGTTGTCATGTTCTTGTTTAGTTAGCGCGTTGTATTCCTGATTATCTATCGGGGTTGGTCACTCCCTACCCGACTAACTATGTTCTAATTGAGCGGCGCCTAAGAATGCCCTTTTAATTCTGAAATTCCACAATACAACGCATTAAATACAACGAACATCAAGTTAATTAAAACTAAGCGTTTAGTCAGACGTTTAAGCTGGTAATATATTTGATCTTGCCAGTTTTACTACTCCTAACGTAATATCACAGCTAACCAAACAAGAATCGACACACAATAATCAATAACTAGGTTTTATGCAACCCTAAGTAAACACTTAATTAAATTATCCTAGCATGTTAAAGAGAAGAGAAGATAAACAAACAATCAAACAACACATAGACATATTGTAATGATTGAGGAATGAATAACTTATCTTTAATAAAACATGGGAGTTACCGAGGCTAAAACTCTTACAAAATCTGTAAAAGTCGACCACTATACTACACACAAAGTTGAACCAAAAGTTTTCTCTCCAATAATAAAAATCATACGAATATATATATATATATATATATATATATATATATATATATATATATATATATATATATATATATATATATATATAGTTGTACAATCGTGACGGCGTCACTTTATAGTTGTGATGTTGTAACCCCACCATCATTAGGGTTTTGGATTAGGGCACTGCCTTGTTGTGACCGTGTCAGGTTGTAGAGTGTGATGTCGTCAGCCTTCAAAATCTTCTGAGTGGTCGCTTGTAAAATCTAAAACTTCATAGAATCGTATCTTGGCCGCGACGTGGACAGAGTAAGTGGTCAATGGTCACTTTTGTTTTATGGAATTCATAATTTTATTTTCTTCAAATGTCGGTGTCACTAAGGAATTGTGACGTTGCCCCGATGCCTTTTTGGGACGTTTTCCTTAGTGTTATTTTCTTTATTTTATCATCCAATCGACCCAAAACATGGCTTTTTCTAGCATTTTCTTCCCAAGTACCTAATATGTAGTTAGAAACGATTTAGGGTATTGATAACGCTACACGCGTCGTTCGGGGTCAAAGGAACTTCCTTTTCGTCGAGCAAGTTTTTCAACACCCTAGGCAGTGAACCTAATCGTTGTAGTGTAGTATTAGGGTAAGCCACGGGAATTGATATCGTTCTCTAGGGGAATAGGAATGCTAGTGAGGAGTTACTACGCTAAGGTTGGGGTTGAGGAAGATTATTTTTTTATCTTTTTATGTTTTTTTTAGGAAATGGAAAGGTACGAATCTCGGGGTTTGGATTTGGGGGGTTGGTATTTCTACCGATTACGCTATTATCTAATTATCTAATTAACTAAGGTGAGGGTAGTCTATGTCTAATTATTGTGTGCTCGTATGATATTTTAAAGATGTGTTTACTTAGGTTTTATTACTCCTTAATTATCTCCTATTGATGGTTGAATTGTCACGTCCTTATTCTTAATTGCGTTGTGTGTCTAAGGTCGTAGGGTATGCGTTTATCCCTAACTCTTTGAAACTACCAAAGGGTCTCGTCTACAAAATCTCTAGGATTTATAAACTCCAACTCTAAGGTACTCTTTGGATGGTTTAGCCTACAACTACTTTAGGTGTTATAGTCTAAGGTTCACAAAGATTAATCAAGCATTAACTACACAACGAATGACCTATCGCATTACTAGATCATTAACAATTAAGATAAGAGACAACCAATCAATATTCAATAGTTAAGTTTCATATTCCCTAAGCAAACACACAAGTAAATTAGCCGGACATGGAGAACATGCAAACATACACACAAATAATTGAAGACATAATTGAATAAATGAAGTAAAGTACTTATCTTGGTATAAGATAGGGTTTGGAACCCTAAAATACTGTACAAGACAGCGTTGGTTCGGTTTAGGTTTTTACTCCAAAAGACTACACACTTAAAACTGAAAAATTCGGATTCTATATATAAGATTACATTCGCGACGGCGTCACCTTATGATTTGTGACGCCGTCGGGTCGCCGTCATTAGGGTTTCGTCTTGGCCACGTTAGTCTTGCGACGGCGTCACCTTATGCTTGTGACGCCGTCCTCTTCAGCCTCTGACGCCGTCTGGATCAAATCTAGGCCGTCTGAGTTGCGACGACCTACTCTTTTAAAGCCTGACACCGTCACTTGTAAATAAGCAATTTGGCTACTGAGCCGTCACAAAAGTGCTCCGACGGCGTCGCAGATAACACCTGACGCCGTCCCCTTGTATTTCAGCAGCTTGGGTGTCTCGATTCTTGACTTTGGCCATTTTCTTCGTATATCCGCGCCTTTTCGTCCAAATAAGCGCCATTCCAGCAAATTGCCTTCAAGAGACCTAAAAAGTGAAAAGGAACGATATTAAGTAATAACGGATACAAAAGTGATCAAATAAGGGCTTAAACGACCCCTAAAAAATATACATTTTAAAACCTTATCAAATATCCCTACACTTGGTATTTGCTTGTACTCAAGCAAATGTGCTTTTAGCCAATTAATTTATAAGTTAAGGGTTATGAAGCATTGGTTTAGAACAATCCACAACACATATAAGCCCCGCAAAAGTCATAACAAGCACGGAAATTACATGCTAGCACCTCACATGGGGTGTTTGGATACTCACATCTCTCGGGTGTATATGAAATATAACAAGTTGGAAATGGAAGATAAACACTCATTAACCGGTCCTAGTACATAGATTACCATAGGCTTGAGACTAGATCAAACCTCCATCGCTTTGGCGTAAGTACCTAGGAAAGACTATCCAAGAGGTCTTTTAAAGGGTTGTAATGTTAGGCTTACGGTAGGGAAACAAAGGGTTTGGTGGGATAGGCGATTTAGTGGTGGCAAGTCAAAAATCTTTATGTTACAAGCATGAGAAGAATGGCGTTGCTAAGCCAAGACTCGACACTCTAAACTCTAGATAACTGAAATAAACAAACATAAATTTAAAGATAGATGTACGATGGTAGCCCGTTTGTTTTTTCCTCTTTTTTTTTTACACTCTATTTTTTTTTCTTTTTTCTATTTTTTTTTCGATTTTTTTTTCATACACTTTTACTCTACCATCCTCTACGGTAACATCAAAATGATAGGGATTTATAGGCACGTCCCTACACTTGAGTTTTTATTATTCTAACACTAATTTGACCCGAATTGAAAAGATCAAAACACTTGGAGTACATTATTAAGCAAACAAAGGGAATTTGAATTTAACGTTCCCTTCCCGTCATTTCATAAACTTTAACCTTTTCCATGAGTCCCAATCGTCCCAAAACTGTATACAAAGGATATGACTCGACTTAGCAGCTCATGCAAGCAACTAGATAATTGAACTAAGGGTTTTTAGGGTGATAACAATAATGCACTAAAAGTGAGTGCATACAAGGTAGGCTAAGGCGATTTGGGTGTACATTTGGGGGTGGGGTGTAAACAATGTTTTTCATTGATATTCCGGAAAAACCGAAACATCACGAGAACTGCGAAAAGGATAGGCTCTGAGGGGTTAACTAGGGGTATCGTGTACTAAAGATGAGTACAACGAAAAGGTTTGGGGGAATTACTCAACCGATGTGGAAGAAGTAATTATATTACGGGTTTCAAACAAGGGTTATCCTAATGCCTCTTATCATTTAGTTATTCCTAACTACACAAGTGTAGTCTTACTAGCGATCTCAGGATGCATCACAAAACAAGTTCTAGAATCTATTATACTACCGGTTCACACACTAAGCATTAAAGATAAATGCTTTAATTTCTACTAATCTAAGGGTGATCCTCACATTTTGGGTGGAATTTAAGTGGTAAAGGGTTTTTTTTTGTGCTAGTCATATAACTTCCTATCCGTGAGACGCTTTTGTTAAGACTAATGGCCCACTCCTATATGTCATGAAAATTTTTAAATTTGGTGCCAAAATTACCCTAACCGACATTTTCTCATGGTTCATTACACAAATACAATTGGACAAAGCAAATAATCAAGGATAAGCATAGTTTCAAAGTTCCCATTTTATTTTCCCTCCCTACACTTAAACTGAACAATGTCCCCAATGTTCCCCGAAAGTATCAAAGTTATGATAATAGAAGGTAATAAAAAATGAAAGAAACTAATACTCCCCTGATTAGCTCGGTAAGATTCGTGCGTGAAGTATTGGTTAAATTCTTTCCAAGAAGAATATATGCGTGAAAAGCTCCTTCCAACCTTATGTATCTTCTTCTTGATAAATAAAACCTGCACACTTGAAGAAAACAAACGAAACCTTCGCGTAAAATCGGCGGTAATAATATATATAAGACTCTACTAAACTAGGATATAATGCTTGTGGAATGGATGTTTACAGAATTTGTTGGAAAATTAAGACCTGGAAAATTCCAAAATTTATAAGTAGCTCAGAAAACGAGAAAAAATAATCTGTTGTTTTTACTCCTTCCTAACGCCGTCAGGTTGTGATCCTGACGCCGTCAGGTTATCCTGACAAAAACTTGTCTGCGATTTTCTGGAAAATTTACATCTTTAAAATCTGGAAAAAATTTCTGCAAAACATCCATTATGACTCGATACAAGCATTTGACTCGAACAAACACACATGCATATCTTTTAATTAGTTGTTATTCTCATTTTTATGTTTCTTTTGAAAACGTGTGTAATCCTCCCTACACTTATCCTTTATGTAAAATACCTTTATATGTTAATAAGACGAGGTTAAAAATAAAATAAAGCATTTTTACAAATTTAAACATGAGAATAGACAATCAATAAAAGATATATGACACAAACAAGCAATCAATTAAGCATGGGTTGCCTCTCACGAAACGCTTTTCTTTATTTATGAGACTTGTAGCTAGACTCGTAGTCGTGCTCCTACGTTACTTCATTACCGTCACCCTCTTCTAAAACAATATCTTCCTCGTTCACCATTTCATTATTATCTAACTGATAATGTTTCACATGTTGTCCATTTACGGTAAATTCCCTTCCATCGTGGTCCAATAGCACCACAGCACCATTGCTCATCTGCTTCTTTACTGAAAAAGGTCCATACCATCTCGATTTGAGTTTTCCCGGAAATAGTCTCAGTCTTGAATTATACAGGAGCACCTTATCTCCTTCCAAAAACTCTTTAGGATTCTTTATTCGTTGATCATGCCATTTTTTGCCCTTTCTTTGTATGTGATCGACGATTCATAAGCTTCTAGCCTTAGTTCATCCAGTTCTTGAAGCTGTAAGAACCTATTTGACCCTGCTTCAGAATAATCCATATTACAGGCCTTAAGTGCCCAGTACGCTTTTTGCTCAAGTTCAATAGGGAGGTGGCACGCCTTCCCCGTATACTAAACGAAAAGGGGTTGTTCCGATAGGTGTTTTGTAAGCAGTTCTGAATGCCCAGAGTGCCTCATCCAGTTTGAATGCCCAATCTTTCCTATTCTGGTGGACCGTTTTTTCAAGTATCTGCTTTAATGCCCTATTTGTATTTTCTACTTGTCCATTCGCCTGAGGATGATATGCAGTAGAAAATCTATGTGGAATGCCATACTTCTTCATTACCTTCTCCATTTGAGCATTGCAAAAGTGGGTTCCTCTATCACTGATCAATGCTTTGGGAATCCCGAATCGTGCGAAGAGCTTTTTAAGAAAATGAATGACTACTCTCGCATCGTTAGTTCTAAGGGCTTGGGCCTCCAACCATTTGGATACATAGTCGATAGCTACGAGAATGTACTCATTTCCTCCGGATGATGGGAAAGGTCCCATGAAATCAATACCCCAAACATCGAATATTTCGCAAACCTGGATGTAATTCTGAGGTGATTCATCCCTTCGCGAAATGTTTCCCGACCGTTGGCATGCATCACACTTCTGAACCAATCTTTTAAAGTCCCAAAAAATAGTAGGCCAGTAGAACCAGGCATCGAAAACCTTCCGTGCCGTGACATTTACACCGTGGTGTCCCCTAGATGGTCCCGCATGGCATTCTTTCAGAACTCGATCAATCTCTTTATCGGCCACGCAACGCCGAATGATTTGATTGGGGCACACGCGAAATAGGAAGGGTTCATCCTAGAAGTAATGTTTGAGCGTGGTGAAAATTTTTCTCTTATCTTGCTTGGTCATGTAATTTGGCAAAACCCTACTGGACAGATAGTTAGCGTAATCCGCATACCATGGCTCAATTTCCTTAATGGCCATTAGTCGCTCCTCGGGAAAAGAGTCGCGAATCTCTGTATGATCCAAATTCTCAAGATCAGGGTTTTCCAAACGTGACAGATGATCAGCAGCAAGATTTTCGGCCCCCTTTTTATCTCAAATTTCAATGTCGAATTCTTGAAGCAATAGAATCCACCTAATGAGTCGGGGTTTCGCATCTTGCTTGGAAAACAAGTAGCGTAAGGCGGAGTGATCAGTGAAGACGACAGTCCTAGAAAGGACGAGATATTGCCTGAACTTGTCGAAGGCAAAAACCACAGCTAGAAGCTCTTTCTCGGTAGTCGTGTAATTTTCTTGCGCTACATTCATGGTTTTACTAGCATAATAAATTGGTTGAAAATGCTTTTCTTTTCTTTGACCAAGCACGGCACCCACAGCATAATCGCTAGCATCGCACATGATTTTGAAGGGTTGAGACCAATCAGGGGTGACCATTATTGGAGCCTGAGTGAGATCTTTCTTTAGACGATTGAATGCTTCTTTGCATTCTTCTGAAAAATCAAAAGGGGCATCCTTGACAAGGAGCTGCGTCATTGGGCGGGCAATTTTCGAGAAGTCCTTAATAAATCTTCTATAAAATCCCGCATGCCCTAGAAAGCTCCGAATGGCCTTAACGGTAGTAGGATAGGGTAGTTTAGATATCGCTTCGATTTTTGCTCTATCGACCTCGATTCCATTTCCGGAGACTTTATGCCCCAAGACAATTCCTTCTCTTACCATGAAATGACATTTTTCCCAATTCAGGACCAAATTAGTTTCTTCACACCGTTTCAACATCTTCTTAAGGTTGGATAGACAAAGGTCGAAGGAATTTCCAAAGACCTAGAAATCATCCATGAAGACTTCCATGTTGTCTTCAATTAGTTAATGGAATATGGCCATCATACATCACTGAAAGGTGGCGGGGGCGTTACATAACCCGAAAGGCATTCGCTTATAAGCAAAAGTCTCGTATGAGCATGTAAACGTAGTCTTTTCTTGATCTTCGGGGGAAATGGGGATTTGGAAGTATCCTGAGAAGCCATCAAGAAAACAGTAGTAATCATGCCCGGCTAACCTTTCGAGCATTTGGTCAATGAATGGCAGAGGAAAATGATCCTTCCGGGTGGCATCATTTAACTTTCTGTAGTCAATACAAACACGTCAACCCGTAACCGTTCTCTGTGGTACTAAATCACCTTTTTCATTCTTAACAACCGTCATTCCTCCTTTTTTTGGAACCACTTAGACTGGGCTGACCCATGGGCTATCTGATATGGGGTAGATGAGACCTGCGTCAAGGAGCTTGACGACCTCCTTCTTTACTACCTCCTTGATATTAGGGTTAACCCTCCTTTGCGGTTGAACGGTTGGTTTGTAATCTTCTTCCATGAGGATTTTATGAGTACAAAATGTAGAATCAATACCATTAATGTCAGCAACACTCCATGCGATCACCCCTTTGTATTCTTTTAAAACTTCCAAGAGCTTCTCTTTCTGACCAGTGGTCAGTGAAGAGCTTATGATGACAGGAAGTTGGTCCTCTCCTTGAAGGAAGGCATATTCCAGGTGACCCGGGAGGTCTTTCAGCTCTAAGGTAGGTGGTTCCTTGATTGATGGTTTTAGCTTGTTTTCCGGCTTTTGAAGCTCAATGGGTTCAATTTCTTCCTTACGTGGATAAAAGGAAACAGCTCCAACCATCTCAACTTCTTCGTCGTCGTATATTGTGTTGTTATCATCATTCATGAATTCGTTTAATAGATACTCGTCAATGCAGCCATCTATGTCATCAACAAATTCATCAACTTCCTCAACAAAATAAACAGGCTGATCGTAGGAGGAGGAATGGCTCATAGAATTCTTGATGTCGAAGGTCAAGATCTCGGACCCTACTCGTAATTTTCCATCATGAACATCGATGATGGCACGAGCTGTAGCCAAGAAAGGCCTTCCAAGGATTATTGGTACTGAGCTATCTTCCTCCATTTCCAAAATCACGAAATCGACTGGAAACTTGAATTCTCCCACCCTTACAAGAACATTTTCACAAACCCCAACGGGATATTTGATTGATCGATCAGCTAACTAAATACTCATTCTAGTTGGTTTCAGCCCTGAATACCCGAGTTTGAGGAACAAGGAATGAGGCATCAGGTTAATGCTTGCCCCAAGATCCGCCAAGGCGTTTTTCATAGAAAGTGCCCCTATAGAGCAGGGAATGGTAAAACTGCCTGGATCTTCTTTCTTCTTGGGCATGCCTTTCTGGATGATATCAACCCTTCGAGTTTCTTTCGATTAGATATTATTCTCTTGAAGTATTTGCCATGTTTAGGGATATGATAGAATACATCAAGAAGTGGTATGTTGACGGAAGCCCATTTTATGTAAGACAATAGTCTCTCATTGTCTTCTTCAGCCTTCTGATTCTTTAGACGTGAGGGATGAGGGACCCGTGCGAGAGTTGGTTTCTGGGCAGGTGCTGGCGTTTGTGGAGGGGGATCGTGAAGAGGTTGTTAATACAAATAAGCCGTAAAACGTTTATTTATATTTTACGATCTTCTAATATTTTGTCGATAACAAAAGTAAGATCATTTTAACGAAATAAATAAAATATGTAAATGGTTTGAACTAATAGTTTTCTAACACACTTACACTTTCACATAAAACACTAAAGCTAGTATAAGTGATTTTATGCTTAAGATATACATATGTACAACAACTAGTGTTTACATATTGGGATAACATATACTTAGCTAAGTATATACCAAAATGGGTAAAAACAAGTATATACTAAAATGGGTAAAAACAAGTATATACTAAATAGGTAAAAACTAGCAAATGGTTTTGACCCATAACCCATGGTTTTATTAATACCACTTAACCAAGTTCATTGTATCCTTAAGATACATTGTATCTAGAAAGAAAACCATAGATCAACCCATAACCCATGACCCATGACCCATAACCAAAAATACCCATGGGCAAAGAGGAGCGGACCACGGATCCCTAGCTTTGTGCTAGCCGGATCCCTTGTGGTAGGGATCCGTGGGATCCGGGGAAACAGTAGGATTTTTCCTCTATAAATAGTGAGCCATTTCTTCATTATTTCTTACCCCTCTCTAACATACTTTCTCCCCTGAGTTAAATCTCACTAACCTTAGATCCAAGAGATCTATGTTTGTAGTTTTGTTTTTGTGTGATCTTTTAGGTTCCTCTTAAAGGCAAGATCACCACCTTTGAAGTCGAGCAAGCTCAAGTCCATGAGTTGCCATGCTTCCTCATCATCAAGGCTATTGAAGTCCTCTTGTTGATGATTCCTTTCTTTCTTCAAAGAAGTGTAGTGTTGAAGACATTAGTGAAAGATGTCTCAAATGTCAAGACGAAGATATTAGTCAAGGGTATCTATCGTCTATAGGATAAGCACTTGTGGTAGGTGCTTAGAAGTCAAGACAAGAAGCATTAGTGAAAGGTGCTTAGAAGTCAAGACTTGAAGCATTAGTGAAAGGTGCTTCGAAGTAAAGACACAAGACATTAGTGAAAGGTGTCTTGTAGATCTAGTCAAAGGCATTAGTGAAAGGTGCCTTAGATGTACATTCGATATGGTGTGTTTTCAATGTACTAGATAGACTAGCATTAGATCCAAGGATATTGATGTCCTTGATGATGTTGTAAAGGAGTAGATCTCCTTTGAGATTAGTCGTTGGTGTAGTGTGGTAGTAGTTCCTCCATTGCAATGGAACTAGGTGCTTAGCCTAGTACCTAATAAAGGGTAGGCGACGTTGTGAAGGTGTAGTTCACCTAAGGTGTGAAAGAACTCGGTGGTTAGCCTAGCACCGTATAAAGGGTAGGCGACGTTGTGTAGGTGTGGTTCGCCTTGGTGTGAAAGAACTCGGTATTTAGCTTTGTACCGAAAAAGGTTAAGCGACGTTGTGAAGGCTTCTCCGCCATAAGGAGATTGGTGTAGTGTTTACGAACTCTCGAGTAGGTGACTCGGGGAGTGGAGTAGGGCAAGGAAGGTGTCCTTGTAGCCGAACCACTATAAATACTCGTGTTGTGGTTTTGTGCTTCTTACTCTTTATCTTTTCATTACATATCTTAATATGCTTGTTTATCAACATCCAACACACACAACCAAATAGATTGACATAAGTCGATCTAAATAGTTTAAAAGGAAGTTTTAATTGGTAAAACTATTCAACCCCCCTTCTAGTTTTCCACAATTGGCATCAGAGCTTCGTTACCAAGTTTCTTGAAGTATATTGTACTTTAAAAACTTGATACGATCCATAGTTAATTGAAAACTACAAAGAAGGTTTTTCATAAAAACAAACACCATGTTTTTCAAAAACTATATGTTTGGATGTTGAGTTGATAACAACATTTTTTTTATATATATCTTTTCATTTAATTGCACTAATCTTCTTTGTGATGTTGATTAGTCAAAGCTCATACCCACCAAGCTTTAGGAGACGCTTGGTAACAAGAATACCTTCCTTAAGAAGGTATCTTAAACGCAAAGGAGCGGGAATCGTCTAAGTGACATTTGTCATTTGTAAAGACATTCCTAAGTGCACTCGAGGTATGACTTTCCACTTATATCTGAATGATATTAGTTTAGTAAATAAGTGTTATGTGTTAGGTATTTATTTGAGTAGATTTTTGTGTTTACACATGATCTACATGAAGCTTCGTTAGGAAGCCTTTTTCTCTCATACGTGTTATAATTCTCGTCTATAGTCATAGTATATATAGCTTATGTTTTATTTCTTTTAATCCTATAATAAAACAAAAACACGAATTTCAATATTCCTCCTTCCCTATTAATAATCCCACTCGAAGCCCACTTTATTCAATCCTCACTTTTTCAAATTTTCTAATTTCAAAAATTCCCTCTCATTTAAAAACTTCATCTTCCTCCTCACTCCATCTCATCCGAAACCAAGAAGATCCATCATCAACATGGTTTACATCGCACTCGTGCTCATCGCCCTAACACTCATCGCACTTGTGTTCCCTATGATGAAGTTCACATACAGAGACATTTACTTTGTGTTGTTAATCTATATTGGGGTCATATACCCAATCCTTTGTATCATCCTTAGTATTGAAATGCAATATTATTAATCTAGTTTATCTAGGTTACTATTATGTGTTTATCATTCCTTTTGATTTATATGTTTTATATTTTTGTGATACATTAGAAGTCATGTATGCATGCTAAAAGAAAATGTAGGATAAAACATATCTGTAGGACCGATTAAAACATATGATTCATGTGGTTCGGGGGGTCGGGGAAGCTCAAAGAATGAGAAAGACATGGTTATTGTATTAGATAGAAAAGGGGAAGATGTGTGTGTTTCTAGAGAGAAGAAGAAGAAACCACACACACTTCTTTACAAAATGTGAACTTCATACCCTCCTAGTTGGGACTAGGAGGTGTATTTATACATAGCAAAGCCTAACTTAGCACTATTGACTAAACTAGTCCTTGTGAATGAGTAAAAGAAGAAACTAATGCAATTCCCGTATGACTTCACTTTAGCAAGGCTAACAATCTCTCCCCAAGTGATGTCATACGGGAGTTGCTTACAATGTTCCCTACAAGCAAAATTGAATACAAAACATAAGCGCAGCAGCTCCACGAGTGTCTTCACAGACTTCGAACTTCATGAATCTTCTCAGCTGCCATCTCTTTACTTGCAGAAGAACAATATGAGCAAATCTAATTAGGGATAAAATATGACCTTTTTGCTCTCCCCTAATTAGTGCTCTCCCCCAAACTGACAACCTTTCTGATGAATTTCCTGAATTCGAAGAAGTCTTTTGATAATTAAATTAGAACTGTCTTTAGTCTTCTAACACGCAGCGGAAAATGTAGAAAAGACTGTCGACTCGACCTTCTTCAAGATTGTCCATTCGGGGGAATAAGATATCAACATCTTCATCTCACCAAATGCATTCCAGTTATCTTTCATATATCAAATCAACCCATAATGTACACATTTCTCTCCCTTGATGGTTACGATTTATCGGAATCAGCATACAATTGTGTACATGAAGCATTAACCGGAAGTATTCTATCATAAATCATATCAGCCCGTGAGAAGATGTTGATGAACAATACCATTTAAAGTTGTCTAACTCATTTCAACCCCCTGTATCAAAATTCAACGGCTGTCTGTAGTAACCACATATGAAGATAACCCAATATGACGAACTTGAGAATGAAGTTAAATCTCCCGGACTGATTACTTAAGCTTGTACTATCCTTGTGAAAAAGAACGGTGTACCCAATGTACAAAACCTCTTGGCGTATCCTCAACTACGTGAGACACCGAAGTGATAGCTACTT
Organism: Chrysanthemum seticuspe; assembly: GCA_019973895.1. Classification (NCBI taxonomy): domain Eukaryota; kingdom Viridiplantae; phylum Streptophyta; class Magnoliopsida; order Asterales; family Asteraceae; genus Chrysanthemum; species Chrysanthemum seticuspe. The sequence goes on along the minus strand of BPTQ01000004.1, from coordinate 318,450,670 downwards.
TGTGGGTTAAGAGAGAAAGAATCACAAAAGTAACTAGATAGCAAGTCTTCATCACACTCAACATATTTGCCCAGACAAGTCATCTTCGCGGAAGGGAAGAAAGAAAGAAAACGAAATAAGTAAACTCGCCCGTCAAACGTCACTTCACACCCAAATAAATAATAAAGAGTCATCTCCGTGGTCACGTTAAAATTCATCGAAAACTTTAGCCGTGAACGTAGTATCCTCGTGAAAAATATACCATAACCGAAATACCACTCTTAAAAAATTGTATTCAATAATTCCTTTTTAGGGGAAAAATCGGATAGCAATTTTTGATATTCCACCAGTTATACGATTGTAGCACAAGACCATTTAGCCAACAAATTTAGATAGCCCAATCCATACGGAACCAAATGAGATGCAAGGCCCAAATCCAACACTCCACGAGGACTAATATAAGCCCACACAGAAATTGTATAACCGGTATAAAAATGGAGTTAACCCTAATCAGTCTTCCATTTTTAACCTAAAAATACTTTTACGCCTACCACACTCTGTATCCACTCACCTACAAACTCATAAGAGAAAACGCATCTCCTCTCCCCCTCCTCATCAATCTCAAACTGATCAAGACTCATCTCAGATTCATCATCATCTAAAACGAATCATATAAGCACCAATTAAACCCATTCAACTATCACGAATAAAAGCTAATTCGTCCTTTCGTCTTTTTAAGCACAAGAGAATCAAGAACACGAGTCATACGGCTTCAAGATCCATTGGGTCTAAGGTAGGTTTATGATTTGTTATGTTCAAGACCGAATCAATGAGTAAGAATAACTCACAAGTTGTTTTATTCTTCCTTATAAGCTTTTCGGATATTGAGGAAACCGAGTTTTGATAACGCTACACGCGTCGTTCGGGGTCAAGGAAACTTCCTTTTCTTCGAGCAAGTTTTATAACACCCTAGGCAGTGAACCTAATCGTTGTAGTGTAGTAATTAGGGTAAGCCACGGGTATTGATATCGTTCTCTAGGGGAATAGGAATGCTAGTGAGAAGTTACTACGCTAAGGTTGAGGTTGAGGAAGATTATTTTTTGTATTTTTATATTTTTTAGAAATTGAAAAGGTACGAATCTCGAGTATTGGATTTGGGGGGTTGGTATTGCTACCGATTACTCTACTATTATCTAATTATCTAAGCTAAGGTTGTGATAGTCTATGTCTAATTGATGTGTACTCGTATGATAGTTTAAAGATGTGTTTACTTAGGTTTTACTACTCCTTAATTATCTCCTATTGATGGTTGATTTGTCACGTCCTTATTCCTAGTTGCGTTGTGATTCTAAGGCTATAGGGCGTGCTTGTTTCCCTAACTCTTTGAAATTACCAAAGGGTCTTGTTTACAAATCCTCTAGTGATTTATAGACGCCTACTCTACGGTTGTCCTTGAATACTTTATCCTACAATTACCTAGATAATTATATTCTAAAGTTCACAAAGAAAAGTCAAGCATTAAGTACACAACGAATAATCTAGCGCACTCTAGATCATTAGTCAACTAAGATAAGTATCAACCAATCAATATTCAATAATTAAGTTTCATAATCCCTAAGCAAACACACAAATAAATTAGCCGGACATGGAGAACATGCAAGCATACACACAAATAATCAAAGACATAATTAAATTAATGAAGTAAATACTTATCTTGATGTATAATAGGGTTTAGAACCCTAAAATACTGCACAAGAAAGCCTTGGTTCGGTTTTAGGTTTTTACTCCAAAAGACTACACACAAATACTGAAAAATTCGGATTCTATATATAAGATTACATCTGCGACGGCGTCACCTTATGTTTTGTGACGCCGTCGTGTCGCCGTCATTAGGGTTTCGTCTTGGCCACGTAAACCTTGCGACGGCGTCACCTTATGACTGTGACGCCGTCCCCTTCAGCTCTGACGCCGTCTTGGCTGCATCTAGGCCGTCTGAGTAACGACGGCCTACTCCTTTAGAACCTGACGTCGTCCCTTGAAAACATGCAATTTCGCTTCTGAGCCGTCGCAAAATGCCTTCCCGACGGCGTCGCAGATATGCAGTGACGCCGTCGCCTTATGTTTCAGCAGCTTTGAGTGTCTCGATTCTGACTTTGGCCATTTTCTTCGTATATTCGCGCCTTTTCGTCCAAATAAGCATCATTCCAGCATTTTGCCTTCAAGAGACCTAAAAAGTGAAAAGGAACGATATTAAGCAATAACGGATACAAAAGTGATCGAATAAGGGCTTAAATGACCCCTCAAAAAGGTACCTTTTAAAACCTTATCAAATATCCCTACACTTGGTATTTGCTTGTCCTCAAGCAAATGTGATTTTAGCCAATTAATTTATAAGTTAGGGGTCATGAAGCATCCATTCAAAACGGTCCACAACACATATAAGCCCCGCAAAAGTCATAACAAGCACGGAAATTACATACTAGCACCTCACATGGGGTGTTTGGATACTCACATCTCTCTCGGGTGTATATATGAAATATAACAAATCGGAAATGGAAGATAAACACTCATTAACCGGTCCTAGTACATAGATTACCATAGGCTTGAGAATAGATCAAACCTCCGTCGCTTTGGCGTAAGCACCTAGGAAAGACTATCAAAGAGGTCTTTTAAAGGGTTGTAATGTTAGGCTTACGGTAGGGAAATGAAGGGTTTGGTGGGATAGGCTATTTAGTGGTGGATAGTCAAAAATCTCTATGTTGCAAGTATACGAAGAATGGCGTTGCTAAGCCAAGACTCGACACTCTAAAACTCTAGGCAACGAAAATAAACAAACATAATTTAAAAGATAGATGTAGGATGGTAGCCCGTATGGTTTTTTTTTTTTTTTTTTTTTTTTTTTTCGATTTTTTTTTTTTTTTTTTTTTTTTTTTTTTTTTTTTGCATACACTTTTACTCTACCATCCTCTACGGTACATCAAAATGATAGGGATTTATAGACACATCCCTACACTTGAGTTTTTATTACTCTAACACTAATTTGACCCGAATTGAAAAGATCAAAACACTTGGAGTACATTATTATGCAAACAAAGGGAATTTGAGTTTAACGTTCTCTTCCCTATATTTCATAAACTTTAACTTTTCCCATGAATCCCAATCATCCCAAAACTGTATACAAAGGATATGACTCGACTTAGCAACTCATGCAAGCAACCAGATAATTGAACTAAGGGTTTTGGGTGATAACATAAATTTGCACTAAAAGTGAGTGCAATAAAGGTAGGCTAAGGCGATTTGGGTGTATATTTGGGGGTGGGGTGTAAACAATGCTCTTCATTGATATTCCGGAAAAACCGAAACATCACGAGAACCGCAAAAAGGATAGGCTCTGAGGGGTTAACTAGGGGTATCGTGTACTAAAGATGAGTACAACGCAAAGGGTGTGGGGGAATTACTCAACCGAGGTGGAAGAAGTAATTATATTACAGGTATTAAACAAGGGTTTATCCTAATGCCTCTTATCATTTAGTTATTCCTAACTACACAAGTGTAGTCTCACTAGCGATCTCGGAATGCATCACAAAACAAGTTCTAGAATCTAATATACTACCGGTTCACACTCTAAGCATTAAAGATGAATGCTTTAATTCCTACTAATCTAAGGGCGATCCTCACATTTTGGGTGGAATTTAGGTGGTAAAGGGTTTTTGTGCTAGTCATGCAACTTCCTATCCATGAGACGCTTTTGTTAAGACTAATGGCCCACTCCTATACGTCATGAAAAATTTTAAATTTGGCTAAAATTACCCTAACCTACATTTTCTCATGGTTTATTACACAAATACACTTGGACAAAGCAAACAGTCAAGGATAAGCATAGTTTCAAAGTTCCCGTTTATTTTCCCTCCCTACACTTAAACTGAACATTGTCCCCAATGTTCCCCGAAAGTATCAAAGTTATGATAATAGAAGGTAATTAAAAACGAAAGAAACTAATACTCCCCTGATTAGCTCGGTAGGATCCGTAAAAAGTGGTGGTTAAATCTTTTCCAAGAAGAGTTTTTGCGTGAAAGGCTCCTTCCAAACTTGTGTAACTTCTTCTTGATAAACTAAACCTGCACACTAGAAGAAAACAAACGAAACCTTCGCGTAAAATCGGCGGTAATAATATACATAAGACTCGATTTAAACTAGGATATAATGCTTGTGGAATGGATGTTTACAGAATTTGTTTTGAAAGTTAAGATCTGGAAAATTCCAAAATTTTACAAGTAGCTCAGAAAACGAGAAAAAGTAAGCTGATGTTTTTATTCCTCCCTGACGCCGTCACGTTGCAATCCTGACGCCGTCAGGTTATCCTGATAAAAACTGGTCTGCGATTTTCTGTAAAAAATTCTGGAAAATTTACATCTTTAGAATCTGGAAAAATTTCTGCAAAAACATCCATTATGACTCGATACAAGCATTTGACTCGAACAAACAAACATATATATCTTTTAATTAATTGTTATTCTCATGTTCACGTTTCTTATGAAAACGTGTGTAATCCTCCCTACACTTATCCTTTATGTAAAATACCTTTATATGTAATTAAGACGAGGTTAAAAACAAAATAAAGCATTTTTACAAATTTAAACATGAGGACAAACAATTAATAAAAGATATATGACACTAACAAGCAAACAATTAAGCATGGGTTGCCTCCCACGAAGCGCTTTTCTTTATTTAAGAGTCTTGTAGCTAGACTCGTAGTCCTACCCCTACGTTTTTGCATCACCGCCCTCTTCTTCTAAAACAATGTCCTCATCGTTCATCATTTCAATATTATCCAATTGATAATGCTTCACCCGTTGTCCATTAACAGTGAATTCTCTTCCCTCATGGTCTAGTAACACCACCGCCCCATTGCTCATCTGCTTTCTTACTGAAAAGGGCCCATACCATCTGGATTTGAGTTTTCCCGGAAATAATCTTAGTCTTGAGTTATACAAGAGCACCTTATCTCCTTCCAAAAACTCTTTAGGATTCTTTATTCGTTGATCATGCCATCTTTTTGCCCTTTCTTTGTAGGTGATTGATGATTCGTATGCTTCCAGCCTCAGTTCATCCAATTCTTGGAGTTGTAAGAACCGATTTGACCCTGCTTCAGAATAATCCATATTGCAGGCCTTAATTGCCCAATATGCTTTTTGCTCCAGTTCGATGGGGAGGTGGCATGCCTTTCCGTAAACCAAGCGAAAAGGGGTTGTTCCAATAGGTGTTTTGTAAGCAGTTCTGAATGCCCAGAGTGCCTCATCTAGCTTGAATGCCCAGTCTTTCCTATTCTGGTGGACCGTCTTTTCAAGTATTCGTTTTAATGCCCTATTTGTGTTTTCTACTTGCCCATTTGTCTGAGGGTGATATGCAGTAGAAAACCTATGTGGGACGCCATACTTCTTCATCACCTTTTCCATTTGAGCATTGCAAAAGTGAGTCCCTCTATCACTGATCAATGCTTTGGGAATCCCGAATCATGCAAAGAGTTTTTTTAGAAAGTGGATAACTACCCTCGCATCATTAGTTCTAAGGGCTTGAGCCTCTACCCATTTGGATACATAGTCGATAGCCACGAGAATGTATTCATTTCCTCCAGAAGATGGAAAAGGTCCCATGAAGTCTATTCCCCAAACGTCAAATATTTCGCAGACTTGGATATAGTTCTGAGGTGACTCATCCCGTCGCGAGATATTTCCTGATCGTTGGCATGCATCACACGTTTGAACTAATTTCTTAACATCTCGAAAAATAGTAGGCCAATAGAATCCGGCATCAAAAACCTTTCGTGCCGTGACATTCACACCATGATGTCCTCCAGACGGTCCTGCATGACATTCTTTCAGAACTCGATCAATCTCTTTACCGGCCACGCAACGTCGAATGATTTGGTCGGGACATATGCGGAAGAGGAAGGGTTCATCCCAGAAGTAATGTTTTAATGTAGTGAAGAACTTTTTTTATCTTGCTTGGTCATGTAATTCGGCAAAACCCTACTGGAAAGGTAGTTGGCATAATCCGCATACCATGGCTCAATCTCCTTAATGGCCATCAGCCGTTCCTCGGGAAAAAAATCGCGAATCTCGGTGCGGTCTAATTCATCTCTATCAGGGTTTTCCAAGCGTGATAGATGATCAGCAGCGAGATTTTCAGCTCCCTTTTTATCCCGAATTTCAATGTCGAATTCTTGAAGTAATAAGATCCACCTAATGAGCCGGGGTTTAGCATCTTGTTTTGAGAACAAGTAGCGTAAGGCGGAGTGATCGGTGAAAACGACAGTCTTAGAAAGGACGAGATATTGCCTGAACTTGTCGAAGGCAAAAACAACGGCAAGAAGTTCTTTCTCAGTGGTCGTATAATTCTCTTGTGCTACATTCATGGTTTTGCTAGCATAGTAGATTGGTTGAAAATGCTTCTCCTTCCTTTGGCCGAGCACAGCTCCGACAGCATAATCACTAGCGTCACACATGATTTCGAATGGCTGAGACCAGTCAGGGGTGACCATTATAGGTGCTTGAGTGAGATCTTTCTTTAGTCGGTTAAATGCTTCTTTGCATTCTCCAGAAAAATCAAAAGGGGCATCCTTAACAAGAAGCTGTGTCATTGGCCGGGCAATTTTTGAGAAGTCTTTAATAAACCTTCGATAAAAACCTGCGTGACCAAGAAAGCTGCGAATGGCTTTTACGGTAGTAGGATAGGGGAGTTTGGAAATCGCTTCAATTTTTGCCCTATCGACCTCAATTCCACTCCCAGAGACTTTATGCCCTAAAACAATTCCTTCTTTTACCATGAAATGACATTTCTCCCAATTCAAGACCAAATTGGTTTCCTCGCACCGTTTCAACATCTTTCTAAGGTTGGAAAGACAGATGTCGAATGAATTCCCGAATACCGAGAAATCGTCCATGAAGACTTCCATGCTGTCCTCAATCAGTTCGTGGAAAATGGCCATCATACATCGCTGAAAGGTAGCGGGTGCGTTACATAACCCGAAGGGCATTCGCTTGTAGGCAAACGTCCCGTAAGGACATGTAAATGTAGTTTTTTCCTGATCTTCAGGGGCAATGGGAATTTGGAAGTATCCTGAAAAGCCATCAAGGAAACAATAGTATTCATGCCCGGCTAACCTTTCGAGCATTTGGTCGATGAATGGTAGGGGAAAATGATCTTTTCGAGTAGCATCATTCAACTTTCTGTAGTCAATACAGACACGCCATCCAGTAACTGTTCTTTGCTGCACCAACTCGCCCTTCTCATTTTTTACAACCGTCATTCCTCCCTTTTTTGGAACCACTTGGACCGGGCTGACCCATGGGCTATCTGATATGGGGTAGATGAGACCTGCGTCTAGAAGCTTAATGACCTCTTTTTTCACTACTTCCTTGATGTTAGGGTTTACCCGTCTTTGTGGTTGAACGGTTGGTTTGTAATTTTCCTCCATGAGGATTTTGTGAGTACAGAATGTAGAATCAATTCCCTTGATGTCGGCAACACTCCATGCAATCACCCCCTTGTATTCTTTTAAGACTTCTAAGAGCTTCTCTTTCTGACTAGTGGTTAGCGAAGAGCTTATGATGACAGGAACTTGGTCTTCTCCTTGAAGGAAGGCGTATTCCAGGTGACTCGGGAGATCTTTTAGTTCCAGGGTAGGGGGCTCTTTGATTGATGGTTTTAGCTTGTTTTCCTGTTTCTGAAGCTCAATAGGTTCAATTTCATCCTGACGCGGATAAAAAGAAACAGCTCCGACCGTTTCCATTTCTTGGTTGTCGTATATTTCGTTGTTATCATTATTCGTGAATTCGTTTAATAGATGCTCATCAATGCAGCCATCTATGTCATCAACAAATTCATCAACTTCCTCAACTAAATATACCGGATGACCGCAGGAGGAGGAATGCCTCATAGAATCCTTAATGTCAAAGGTTAAGCTTTCTGACCCCACTCGTAAAGTGAGTTTACCATCATGAACATCAATGATGGCACGAGCTGTAGCTAAGAAAGGTCTGCCAAGGATTATTGGGACAGAGTTGTCTTCCTCCATTTCTAAAATTACGAAATCGACTGGGAACTTGAATTCTCCTACCCTTACGAGAACATTCTCACAAACTCCAATGGGATATTTGATTGATCGATCAGCCAATTGGATACTCATCCTAGTGGGTTTCAGTCCTGGATATCCGAGTTTAAGAAACATGGAGTGAGGCATTAGGTTAATGCTTGCCCCAAGATCAGCTAAGGCGTTTTTCATCGAAAGTGCCCCTATAGAGCAAGGAATGGTAAAGCTGCCCGGATCTTCCTTCTTCTTGGGCAGGCTTTTCTGGATGATAGCCGAACATTCTTCTCCTAATGATATCAACCCTTCAAGCTTCTTCCGATTAGATATCAATTTCTTGAAGTATTTACTATGTTTAGGGATGTGATAAAATACATCGAGGAGTGGTATGTTGACGGATGTTTGTTTCAAATAAGACAATATTCTTTCATTGTCTTCTTCAGCCTTTTGGTTTTTTAGACGAGAGGGATAGGGAATTCGAGCGAGAGTTGGTCGTTGGGCTGGTGCTGGTGTTTGCGGCGGAGGATCGTGAGGAGTTGAAAGTGGTTCAGGAATTGTCTCATTTCCTAACACGGGTCCTTGTGTGGTGGGGGTCTGGTTAGGATGTGGGGGGTCCTTGGTAGTGGTTCCTGACCGAGTGGTGATTGCGCAAGTGGGATCGTGAGGGGCTGAGCCAGATCCACCTATTCTTTCGTGAAGGTTGGTGAATTGACTTTCTAATTCAGCTTGCTGCTCTCGGATAAACTCCCCAAGACCTTTTAAGAGTGTGTTCCCTTCCATGGTAAACTGCCCGAGTTCTTCTTCAAAGAGGTCACGGGTGGAGTATTCAGATCCTTCCCTTCCTTCAGTTTTCCATTCTAGATTGCCCCAAGGATCACATTCATCGTTTTGATAGAACGCGAGGAGTGAGGGGTCATCATAGATGTCATGACTAGAAAGAAGTACGCTCTCTTGGAGGGCGTCATCGCATTCATCGCTCTCGTGTGGCGCTCCACAAACGTCACATATGAGGTATGGGTTAATTAGCCTTTTTGGTTCAGGCGATCTATTTAGATAAGCTAACTTCTTTTGTGCTTTCTCGATCCGATCATCGAAGGATAGCTCTTTACTTGAGAAAGTAGAGATGCTTAACGCATTCGTTGGTTTGTCCCAATGGCTGTCCTGGTATTGAATGTATTCCTCAATTTGGTTCCACCCTTCTTCCGCAGTGAGGTTCACTATTCTTCGGCCAGTTGAGAAATCAATCCCTTTTTGATCCTTCCGGGAGACATTGTCGTAAAAGATTTGAACAAGCAACCAGAGGTCGATACCGTGGTGTGGGGCTTGCTGAATAAGATCTTTATAACGACTCCAGGAGTCGGTGATAGATTCTTCATCTGTTTGATGGAAGTGCAGAATTTTGCTCCTAACTGCTGCAATTCTTCCAGGGGGAAAGAATTTTTTTGTGAACTTGGTTGAGAGTTGTTCCCATGTGAAAATAGACCTTGGAGGGAGCTTATCGAACCATTCCTTGGCTTGCCCTTGAAGAGAAAATGGGAAAAACCGGAGTCTAGATGTCTCCTTAGAGGCTCCGTCGGTATAGATAGCATCAACGATTTTTAAAAATTGTTTGACATGGTGGATTGGGTTTTCGCTGTGGGATCCGTGGAATTGACATGCCTTTTGGATTAACCAAATGTCAGACGCATGCAATATCTCATTGACCTGTTCCGAAGGATAGACAATGGCACTGGTGAAACCAGATGCAGAGGGGGAAGAGTATTCCCCGAGGGTTTTCGCTTTAGGAGGATTTGTGGATCCGTTGGCTGGAGTGGCAGGAACTTCCTTGCCATTTTGACTCCGATCGTCAACGACGGTGGTTTCAGGGGATTGTGGGGAATGAGGTGACTCTTCATCAGACGTGACTTCATCAAAATTGATGGAAGTACCTTGATGTTCTGAATTGCGGAGGGCATTTCTTCGCTTGTTAAGTTCTCTTTCTGGTTCTGCAAATGGTTCAAAAAGAGTTTTGGTGGAACTGCGGGTTCTAAGTTGCTTAAGGGGGTTGGTATGAAGACGTGGTTGTTGGTTATCATTTTCCATGGTGAAAAGTGATGGGTGTTACGAACAAAGGTCACGAAGAAGGGGGATAGACTAAGAGAAAGCTAAAAAATGAGAAAAATTTACTTGATAGGAATCAAGCAAAGAAACCTAAACGAGGTGGACTACTAACTAGCTATTCTATTCCCCGGCAGCGGCGCCAAAAACTTGATAACGCTACACGCGTCGTTCGGGGTCAAGGAAACTTCCTTTTCTTCGAGCAAGTTTTATAACACCCTAGGCAGTGAACCTAATCGTTGTAGTGTAGTAATTAGGGTAAGCCACGGGTATTGATATCGTTCTCTAGGGGAATAGGAATGCTAGTGAGAAGTTACTACGCTAAGGTTGAGGTTGAGGAAGATTATTTTTTGTATTTTTATATTTTTTAGAAATTGAAAAGGTACGAATCTCGGGTATTGGATTTGGGGGGTTGGTATTGCTACCGATTACTCTACTATTATCTAATTATCTAAGCTAAGGTTGTGATAGTCTATGTCTAATTGATGTGTACTCGTATGATAGTTTAAAGATGTGTTTACTTAGGTTTTACTACTCCTTAATTATCTCCTATTGATGGTTGATTTGTCACGTCCTTATTCCTAGTTGCGTTGTGATTCTAAGGCTATAGGGCGTGCTTGTTTCCCTAACTCTTTGAAATTACCAAAGGGTCTTGTTTACAAATCCTCTAGTGATTTATAGACGCCTACTCTACGGTTGTCCTTGAATACTTTATCCTACAATTACCTAGATAATTATATTCTAAAGTTCACAAAGAAAAGTCAAGCATTAAGTACACAACGAATAATCTAGCGCACTCTAGATCATTAGTCAACTAAGATAAGTATCAACCAATCAATATTCAATAATTAAGTTTCATATTCCCTAAGCAAACACACAAATAAATTAGCCGGACATGGAGAACATGCAAGCATACACACAAATAATCAAAGACATAATTAAATTAATGAAGTAAATACTTATCTTGATGTATAATAGGGTTTAGAACCCTAAAATACTGCACAAGAAAGCCTTGGTTCGGTTTTAGGTTTTTACTCCAAAAGACTACACACAAATACTGAAAAATTCGGATTCTATATATAAGATTACATCTGCGACGGCGTCACCTTATGTTTTGTGACGCCGTCGTGTCGCCGTCATTAGGGTTTCGTCTTGGCCACGTAAACCTTGCGACGGCGTCACCTTATGACTGTGACGCCGTCCCCTTCAGCTCTGACGCCGTCTTGGCTGCATCTAGGCCGTCTGAGTAACGACGGCCTACTCCTTTAGAACCTGACGTCGTCCCTTGAAAACATGCAATTTCGCTTCTGAGCCGTCGCAAAATGCCTTCCCGACGGCGTCGCAGATATGCAGTGACGCCGTCGCCTTATGTTTCAGCAGCTTTGAGTGTCTCGATTCTGACTTTGGCCATTTTCTTCGTATATTCGCGCCTTTTCGTCCAAATAAGCATCATTCCAGCATTTTGCCTTCAAGAGACCTAAAAAGTGAAAAGGAACGATATTAAGCAATAACGGATACAAAAGTGATCGAATAAGGGCTTAAATGACCCCTCAAAAAGGTACCTTTTAAAACCTTATCAAGTTTCCAAAAAAAATCGATGATGGAATGGATTCAATTGAAATAATCTTTAAAAGATTACACAAGAAATAGAATCCGAATCTGAGATTGTTTTTAATATTTTTCTTTGAAGTTTGAGAGTTGGGGAGTGATATGTGAGGGTTAATTGGTGAGTCTAGATGTAGGATAAGTTGGTTTTGGTTTTTCGGATTGATGAGGTTAAATAAACTGATGTCGAGGTGTAAGTGGTATATGGTATATGATGTTTGTGGTCTTGGTCTATTTTACGCGTAACCCTTTTTTCTTCAAATCGTTATGCGTAAAACAGTTTTGGTCCTTATGCGTAGCCTTACGCGTAACGTTATGCGTAAGCATACGCGTAAACATATGCGTAGGCCATAGGCGTAAGCCAAGGCTTAAGCGTAAACGCATACGCGTAACTTTTTCTACGCGTAACTTCACAGCTACGCGTAACTCCACTGTAGATTCTTCTTACGCGTAAGTTTAGGGTTTTGACCCTTTGACCACTTTTTCCGACGAGTTTTCCGACTGAAAAATCCGTTCAGCTTCATACGTTACCCAGAAACACATAAAAACTGCTTATGTTGACTGTTTTGACCAAGAAAACTGAAGGTGTTGACCACAATATGTTCACGGTTTGGTACAAAAAGTAAAAGTAACCTGTTTGGATAAGATGACCCAAGACAATATGAAACAATAAAATTGCTTTACCCAAGACAGATGTGTTAACAATAAAAGACCAGTACTTTTTGACCAAAACAAGGATACGAAACATGTATAAAACTGCTTTACCCACAAATCGGAAAAAATTTTCCGACCACCAAAATAAGCATAAAAAACAGTTAAAAACATGATTCAAACCAACATAAATCACTAAAACAACAACCTGGCTCGTTATACCAATTGTAGGACCGATTAAAACATATGATTCATGTGGTTCGGGGGGTCGGGGAAGCTCAAAGAATGAGAAAGACATGGTTATTGTATTAGATAGAAAAGGGGAAGATGTGTGTGTTTCTAGAGAGAAGAAGAAGAAACCACACACACTTATTTACAAAATGTGAACTTCATACCCTCCTAGTTGGGACTAGGAGGTGTATTTATACATAGCAAAGCCTAACTTAGCACTATTGACTAAACTAGTCCTTGTGAATGAGTAAAAGAAGAAACTAATGCAATTCCCGTAATGACTTCACTTTAGCAAGGCTAACAATATCGCGTGGTATAAAAACTGTAAAACCTTTTATCAAATCTGTTTCTGTTACTACTGATCCACGGATCCCGGAAGATATACTATCCGGATCCCTTTTGTAAAGGAACCGTGGGATCCGTATTACTGGAAAACAGTTTTCATGCAAGATTAAAAACCACTATCTTTCTAAAAGTAATAGTCCACTAGAATTTCAAAACCATGAGTTAGCTAAATGCTAAAAACCATTGTTAATAAAAATCTAGTAAAAACGTTAGATTATTATAGGTTGACCATAAACATCACCTCTTATTAACCCATCACTTCTATAGGTTCAACTATGACGCATGAATACGAGTTTGATTTTTCACTCACTAGCGTCTACACCCCGAACATCTCCCTTGAGCCCAACACACCTGGCAATCATGTCCGTGGGTTCAATAATCTCGAAAACCGTCACTTCCATGAAGGACGTATTGTAGACACCTCTCTACAATTCGAAGAAGGTATCAATACCTCCTTCCGAGCCATAGGACTAGAATGTCTTCTTGAAATCAACGAGAAGATATGTCCAAGGTTTATAATGGAATTCTTCCGTCAAGTCGAACTCGTTCGTAACGAGGATCGCTCTCTATCTCTTTGGTTTTACATCAAAAACCAAAAGTTCACTCTAACCCTTGGGCATTTTGCTTACATTATCCGGATTCCAAATCATGGACAAAGTGCCTTCACCGAAGATTGGTCTCTTGATTCTCTCTTCAACTTTCGTGAAGAAAATAGTCCATATTGTTCACACATACCCTCTCCGGAAGATTTAAATCGCATAATATGCAAACCTCGACCATATTACTCCACTCCAAACATTATCCATACACGGGATATCCGAGAAGAGTACAAGCCTCTTGCTCTCATTCTACGTGAAAATGTTTGGAGTCTTAGGGGAAATCGAGATATTCTTCCCGCTTGTTGTGCTCACATGTTGTATTGTTTGCTAACACAACAACCATGCAATCTCGCCTACTTCTTCGCAAGGCGAATTGCAAATCTTCAAGGCTCCAAGAATAAACTCATCCCTTATGGAATGTTCTTGACACGCCTCTATCACAATGTTATGCACTTCCATCCTCAATTTCAAAGTCCGTTGTACGTACTTGTGAACAAGATGATGGAACCGCTAAACATATCTCTCATGAAGACTTTCTTCATTCTTGATTCCACCAATACCCATCAATCACATAATGATCCTCCTAGTGAAGACACTCAAGGAACCTAGAATAGTCAAATAGGATCAATTCTACTCTACTCATTATTTATCAATGTAATTCTATTTCTTTCATGAAATAAAACATCTTACATTTGATATCCTAGTTTTAGAACTCCTTTAAACAAAACTTGGAATATAATGCATTGTCAAGATCATTGCATACCTTTAGTAAAGGTTCTGTCTAGCAGATAGACGGATCCCAAATGTTGTACTAAACGGATCCCTACATCTAGGGAACCGTGGGATCCGGCAAAACAGAAAATGCAATTGCAAGCATTGTATGTCAAACACATCCTTAGAACACCTCCCACTAAGCTAAACATAGTGTCTTAAGATAGATTAAGACTTTATCAAGATAGGTTGATCTTTCCTACTCATTCCAACTCACATAGAACACACTCTAAAGATATTCATAGATCTATCACTTTGTTTTAATCCATCACTCTTCCGCTCTCAAAACTCACACTTCATTTTTTACATGATCCCTCACATCTAAGTTAGAAATCTTTCGATTATGACAAAATTGATCATAAATCAACCTCACCTTAAAATTGATCAAAGTTGATCAAATTCTAGTTTTCCCATCTCAAAACCCTTAGGATATTTTCCAAAACACAATCCTAAGTCACAACCTGATCTCTAGGATCATTTAGCTTCAATTGACACTCTCATCTTTAGTGTCATCCTTGCTCATTCATTAGTACTCATGAAAGTTCCAAATCCTTCCACAAAAGACAATCATTAGCTATGACCACCTTCAAGTACTTAAGCACCCCTTCATTTAAGACACTTAGGAAGACTGAAACACTCAAGATGGTATAGGTCTTAGATTTTAGAAACATCATTTCCACTCTTTCATAGCTGCTGTTAGCCGGATCCCTAGGAATAGCCTAGACGGATCCCTCTGAGAAAGGAACCATGGGATCCGGATGACAGTATAGGTCAAATCTTGCTAAAACAATCATTTCAACTCATCTTCCTAACTCAAACACTCCATCTCATCTTAAATGAGTTCCTAGATCAGTCCAACCTCTGAAGTTGACTCTTGTGCATGTCAATCATCACATTCCAATGAATCCTAGTGGCTTTAAGCTTAAATGCACTTACCAAATCTCTTAGTTGATAAACCACCTTGTTAGGACCTCCATAGTCATCACTCTCACTCTAACTTTCAGCTCTTGAAATCATTTCATCATGAGAAAAACCCCAAGTAGTAACTTATCCACCAAAGAACCACCCATGAAAAAGGCTCGTGTTATACACGAAATCTCCTCAACCGGATCATCTCCCGTCAAACCAACAAATGAGAGAATCCTTCATCATCCAATCAAACCAATTCCTAAAAGGATAGTACCCACAAAACTACCTATGCCTAACACCACCATACCTCCTAGGCCAAACAATATCATCTCCACCAAACCATCACCATTGATTCCTAGAGCTATTTCATTTACATCCCCACTATCATCACCACACCTCTACAATTTAGAGGACTTGCCTCCTAGGCCGTCTCATCCGCTTCCGCCAACAACATTCTCCTCATTAGGAGGAATAATGGTTCAAAATCAAGGTGTTGAGTCAACACTTGCTCCGGCTTCCTTTTCGCCGTCTCCATCATATAATCCTATATGGATTATGAGAAATCATCAAAGTCAACCACCCGACCATATGGAAGTTGACACTTCCTTACCACCACCATCATTCTTGGTCTAGGCATTCTCAAATGCACCTCCACCAATCCCTCCATCGTTTGAAGCTCAGCAAGCCGCTTCATTTGATCCTTCGCATCAAGCCATTTTATTTCCTCCACCACCACTACCTAGCCATGACAAAGATTGCTATCATTTTCAACATGTTGAAAGTTTGATACATGAAGTACGAGAAGACCAACGTTTCATGTTCTATCATCTCCTCGAACGTTTCGACGAGATCAAACCTAAACAAAACTTGAGCTAGAAGATTTTAGTGGTGTCCTAGCATCAAGCGTTAGATAGTCTTGAAATTCCTAGTCATGTATTATCTATTTTCTTATTTTTAGAGTCATGTATTTCATAACTCTTGTTTTATTAAATGGAATTACATGCTACTTGTTAATTTTCTGAGAATATGTATTCATATCTCATTTATGTGATAACATTACTTGTTATATCACCTTTGCTGATTTTAGTAATCAGCCAGACGGATCCCTCAGTATTTCCTAGACGGATCCCTACTAGTAGGGAACCGTGGGATCCGTGAAGTCAGAAAGTTTTTTAAATCACATTTGCAGGAAATTGTGAATTATATTTGTTTTCTAACCCTTGTTTTGCAGTTATTCAATTAACACATAAAGAGTTTGACATCCTAAAGCTAGGGGGAGCTTGGTGTCAAAACAATACGTTGCAAAATTACTTGCAACCTTTGATTTATATTTCATAACTTCCCGTTGCAAATATTGCAATCATCTAGGGGGAGCACACCCGTCACATAGACGTAATCTTTTGCATAAGTTAGTTGCAAATGAACTAGATTAGAATTAGTTTCTTGACGCCCTTACTGAGGTCCCGAGTCATGGAGAGCTTTTCTTCGCCTATTGAGCTCTCTTTCGGGTTTTGCAAACGGTTCAAAAAGGGTTTTGGTGGAACTGCGGGTTCTAAGTTGTCTAAGGGGGTTGGTGGGGGGAAATGGCGGGTTCGGTGGTCGGTTATCACCTTCCATGGTGAAAAGTCATGGGGGTACTAACAAAGATCACGAAGAAGGGGGATAAACTACGAGGAAGCTAAAATTGAGAAAAAAAATTTACTTGATAGGAATCAAGCAAAGAAACCTAAACGAGGTGTACTAATTAGCTATTCTATTCCCCGGCAGCGGCGCCAAAAACTTGATAACGCTACACGCGTCGTTCGGGGTGAAAGGAACTTCCTTTTCGTCGAGCAAGTTTTTCAACACCCTAGGCAGTGAACCTAATCGTTGTAGTGTAGTATTAGGGTAAGCCACGGGAATTGATATCGTTCTCTAGGGGAATAGGAATGCTAGTGAGGAGTTATTACACTAAGGTTGGGGTTGAGGAAGATTTTTTTTTTTTTTTTATCTTTTTATGTTTTTTTTAGGAAATGGAAATGTACGAATCTCGGGGTTTGGATTTGGGGGGTTGGTATTTCTACCGATTACGCTATTATCTAATTATCTAATTAACTAAGGTGAGGGTAGTCTATGTCTAATTATTGTGTGCTCGTATGATATTTTAAAGATGTGTTTACTTATGTTTTATTACTCCTTAATTATCTTCTATTGATGGTTGAATTGTCACGTCCTTATTCTTAATTGCGTTGTGTGTCTAAGGTCCTAGGGTATGCGTTTATCCCTAACTCTTTGAAACTACCAAAGGGTCTCGTCTACAAAATCTCTAGGATTTATAAACTCTAACTCTAAGGTACTCTTTGGATGGTTTAGCCTACAACTACTCTAGGTGTTATAGTCTAAAGTTCACAAAGATTAATCAAGCATTAACTACACAACGAATGACCTATCGCATTACTAGATCATTAACAATTAAGATAAGAGACAACCAATCAATATTCAATAGTTAAGTTTCATATTCCCTAAGCAAACACACAAGTAAATTAGCCGGACATGGAGAACATGCAAGCATACACACAAATAATTGAAGACATAATTGAATTAATGAAGTAAAGTACATATCTTGGTGTAAGATAGGGTTTGGAACCCTAAAATATTGTACAAGACAGCCTTGGTTCGGTTTAGGTTTTTACTCCAAAAGACTACACACTTAAAACTGAAAAATTCGGATTCTATATATAAGATTACATTCGCAACGGCGTCACCTTATGATTTGTGACGCCGTCGGGTCGTCGTCATTAGGGTTTCGTCTTGGCCACGTTAGTCTTGCGACGGCGTCACCTTATGCTTGTGACGCCGTCCTCTTCAGCCTCTGACGCCGTCTGGATCAAATCTAGGCCGTCTGAGTTGCGACGACCTACTCTTTTAAAGCCTGACACCGTCACTTGTAAATAAGCAATTTGGCTACTGAGCCGTCACAAAAGTGCTCCGACGGCGTCGCAGATAACACCTGACGCTGTCCCCTTGTATTTCAGCAGCTTGGGTGTCTCGATTCTTGACTTTGGCCATTTTCTTCGTATATCCGCGCCTTTTCGTCCAAATAAGTGCCATTCCAGCAATTTGCCTTCAAGAGACCTAAAAAGTGAAAAGGAACGATATTAAGTAATAACGGATACAAAAGTGATCAAATAAGGGCTTAAACGACCTCTCAAAAAGGTACATTTTAAAACCTTATCAGGTATTAAATGATCAAATATGTATGGATTTATAGGTTAAATGACCCCTTAAAATGGTCAAAATTACACCTCATCAGCCATTCTCAAGAACATACTACATTCGCTCCTCTGCCTTAGACTTAAGGAAATATAACCCACATTCATTTAAGATAACCTCATCCAAATGATACCCCCTATTCAATATTTAATCTACTATTTATTGAATCAGTCAAATACGGGGTTTGTTGTTCGAGAAGGCCAAAAGCCTTATTTACCGGCGACGACCACTAGTTCACAACCATGAGGTCCCTATTACGATTCCAAAAAGTGATTTCTGAGATCAGGGATATTATAGATTTCGATGCCCCACACTCCTCCCTATCCGCTTTTGACGTTAGATCTAGTCCTGCAACCATCGCATCTTGTATGACAAAGGTGTGCGCGTCACTATGATACATCCTTTTTTTGAATTGATTCTTTTATCAAGTATTAGTGCTCGTCAGATCCAAATAGGGGTACCATATGTTTCTTTTTCATTTGTTTATCTTTATTTCAATTGATTTTTATACTTTGTAAAGTTTGTATCAGTTACTAGATTTGTATAAAACTGTTTTGAAGTGTTTTAAATTTGTTGATTATTAATTTTATATTTGGTGTAGGGTTACTACTGTACAACTTTTGTTCAACTGATTATTATACAGACACTATGGATTCACTCAACCTTTGTGTTGCCTTTTTAGCATATTTTATCTCAGATAACTAAAGCACAACTTGGCACGGAGAGGCTATGGAATTTTTTATAAAAAGGGCATCCATTTTGTTATCATTCATAAAATATATATGTATTTCAATAATTTCCGTTGGGACCTCTTTTTATGTAAACTCTGATTAAACAAATGAATGATAACTATTTTATCTAAAACATCTCTTTTTGAGTCATTTTCTAATATTATGACTGTGATCCATGAAGTAATACCCCAAACTTATTCCGCTGCGTATATCAAAATATGGGGCTGTTACACCAACAAGTAAAAAAAAATAAAAATTAAAAAAATTAACTCAAAAAATATAGTGTTTTGGGGCTCGAAAGTTCCATAAACCGCCGTAAACATTTACAACAACGTTCTCATTGTTGTAAGCTTCGATTTTCCTGGTCCTGGGGCTGAAACACAACCCCGTAGCCCAAGTTATACTAGTTTTAATAGATTATTACATTTATATAAGGTATAATATGCTCATATATGACTGAAACTTTTAAAAACGGTTGATATTATGTCCTTGCAATGATTATATCACTACAATTGGGTATATTAAAGGCTAAACCTTAAAGCATATACATCAAATACTACAGAAATTAATACTTCAAAAACGCTCACTAAATGTATAGCTAAAAACGTGTCCAATGACATTTGATGAGGCGTTTTACTAGCATCGAAATTATACTATATTCTTTTAAGATTGTCATTCTATAAGGGCACGTTTGGTACGAGAGAATGCCATAGAATGGAATTGAAATATAGAATGGAATTGTATAGAAAGTGAATCATGTTTGAGAAAGAATAACGATTCTACTTTTTGGTACAAATAAAGAATACGTGTGATATAGAGCATTATCTTGTTTAGTTATTGTATATATACATGAATAAAAATGAATTTTATCATTTAAAATTTCCTTTTAAACATTCGATTACCTAAATCATCATTAAAATAATATGATTATTTAAATTGCTACCTTAAATATACTGAGTAGATGCTAACCTTCTATCGCAAAAGCAATATTGGAGGATCTTTTGTTGGGTGTAGTTCGTAATAATGTGCACAACTGAAAATTAATTCTAATAATACTTATTTATAATAGTCATTGTGAATTTTGAAGAAACCCAAACATAAAAAAAATTGATATTAGCATTTGAATAACTGGTTTTATAAGACGTTAATATGAAGATTTGATATCAACATATCAATTTTTGTATTTCAAATAATTTAAAAAAAAAGAAAAAAAAAAGGCATAATTAAATCAAAGAAACAAAACATTTGAAGACGATGATTGAAATCATTTTTTTTATTATACGAAAGAATCAACCATAGAATGTCTTTCCTTTTGTTCACCAATTCTCTCATTTCTTTACTATTTTAAGAGAATGCGGAGAATGGAAAGAGAATCAAATATTGATTCGCCGATTCCATTCTCAACACAAACAAACACGAGAATGCTTCTCCATTCCGTTTCTCAGCTTTCCATTCCATCATACCAAACGTCCCCTAAGTACTTGATAACATCTTAGAAGAGGTTTTCACGTTTAAGTGTTGAGTGTCACTGATGCAGGTTTTACTGATCAGGTTTTAATATTTACAAGTGTCTCGTTTACCTATGGTCTACCCTATGCACTAACGGGCAGTGTACCCGGTCGTGTGTAGGGTAGTAATCGGTCAAACCGAGGTCGTCCCAAGAGCTATATGAGTGGATTCTAATTAAGTCTAGGTGTCACTGGTTTTAATTGTCGAAATGATTAATTAACTAATAAAACAAGAAATGAAAGAAAGCAAATAAAGGTAGAATTGTGATCAATAAGGGTAAAGTGTGCTAACCTAGTTACTCATCCTATCATGTTATGTTCACGTCTAACTACTTCCAATTGATTCAAGTGGGGGTTTAAGTCGCTAGGACAACATTTGGTCAGTTCGTCCTAACCTATCAGCAAAGGCTTCCACCGGAGATCAAGCTACTACCCTTGAAAGTCCAGTTGTTTTTAGTCCCCTAAGCCAAGTCATTAAGTTTCGCTACATGCAAGATTCGTAACAATGAGTGCCCGGACGCTAGCATCTTAGACACTCGTCCCTAACTCCTTAAGTTCATACAAACGGCAGGTGATCATTTGGTCAGTTCGCACAAGCGAAGAAGGGTCGTCAGTTGGTCAATTCTTACCCTTCCCACTCAGTCTACCTACTTAGGGTCAGTTGGTCAATTCTCCTAAGCAACTAGACACTACCACCATTCAAAACTACCGAAACAAGGGTAGCTACCAACGAACTATGCATGCATACACTAGAAACAATTATACTGAAGCAATGTAAACGTAACCAAAACAATTAAGGAATCATAACTAGGCTAGCACCAAAGGTGCTTAGCCGATCATATTAAAAGAAATAATCAATTCAATGTTTGACACAATGAAATACATGAATCGAAAGTAAAAGAAAATATAATCGCTAATGCTTATCGTTAGGGAGTGATTTCTCCCTTGGGGATGGCTCCGTATGCTCTTCAAGATATGCCCTTGGACCCCTACTCACGTTCTCTACTTTTTGGTGTGGAGTGAATGACGTGAAATGCAGAATTTAGGGCTTGTATTTAGGCGAGATCTAGTTACGACGTAACTTAAGTTGAGAGTTACGCCATAACCATAATATTTCCATAATAAAGCTCTCGTAATAGCTGGTTACGGCGTAACACATGGGATGAGTTACGCCGTCTCTTCAATACAGGTTACAAATGATATAATTACGCCGTAATCATTGGAAGGAGTTACGGCGTAGCTTACATCGGTGTGGAACATCTTTTGACCTAATGGGTTACATCGTAATCCTTAGTGGGAGTTACGCCGTAATCTGCTGTTGAGTTGGCCTTCTGAGTCACGCACTAGCTACATCGTAATGTGAGAGTGGAGTTACGTCGTAGCTTCATCACAGTGGGCATACTATCATTAATCTCTTATAAAATCTCCAAATCCGCGTCTCTTTAGCCCAAATGCTCGTAATTTACCTGAAAGTGAAATATGAAGGAAAACAAGCGTAAATCCATATAAATGATATAAATACGAGCAATATCAGGGGAAATTGACACTTAATATTCAGGACTACTTGATGTTATCAGTCACGTACTTATAGATCATATCGATGGCTAAGGATATAACTACATAAACTATAAAAAGGATATTGTTGGAACAAGGAAAAGCTAATCCCACATAGGAGCCACAATGAAACTAATATCTCTTTATAAGGACTCTCCACCAATTCCTAAAAAATAATTGAATACCATAGTAGTGGGCTTGGAGGTGGGTTTTAGTCTTAATTATGCTAAATTGATCTTACAAATAGAGGTAATTAAATGGTCAAAAGATGGGCTTTAGGCAATGGGATCTAGTTGAAAAAAAAACGCTCATAGATAACAAAATCTTTTAAAAACGGCTAGTGTTATGCCCCAACATTTATTATAGAACTACATTTG
This sequence comes from Chrysanthemum seticuspe, assembly GCA_019973895.1. NCBI lineage: Eukaryota > Viridiplantae > Streptophyta > Magnoliopsida > Asterales > Asteraceae > Chrysanthemum > Chrysanthemum seticuspe. The sequence continues at coordinate 318,427,972 of BPTQ01000004.1, read as the reverse complement.
GTATATTAAATGCTAAAAAGCTTAAATCATAAATACCAAATACTACAGAAATTACAAATTGAACCCGTTGATTCACACGAAGTCTTCTATCATTGATTACACGAATACCAATAATCAAAATCTTTCCATAATTAGACTTTAAATATATTTTAGAACTGATTATTCTAGCACCACAATACGATTATTAAATACGCCAAGAAACTTGAAATGAGCCTAAAAGGTAAACGGGCTAGACCCTAGCCCAAAAACAAAGCCAAACAAGTTTAAAAAAAGAAAAAATATATATAATTAAACTCAAAAAGATTAATGTTTTAGGTCTCGAAAGTTCCATAAACCGTCGTAGGCATTTACAACAAAGTTCTCGTTGTTGTAAGATTCAATTTTCCTAGTCCTGGGGCTGAAATGCAACCCCGTAGCCCAAGTTATATTAGTTTTAATAGATTATTACATTTATACAAGGTATAATACGCTCATATATGAGTGAAACTTTTAAAAACGGTTGATATATGTCCCTACAAAAATTATAACACTACAATTGGGTATATTAAAAGCTAAACCTTAAAGCATATACACCAAATACTACAAAAATTAATACTTCGAAAACGCTCATTAAATGTATAGCTAAAAACGTGTTCAATGACATTTGATGAGGCGTTTTACTAGCATCGAAATTATACTATATTTTTTTAAGATTGTCATTCTATAAGTACTTGATAACATCTTAGAAGAGGTTTTCATATTTAAGGGCTGAGTGTCATGTACTTATAGATCATATCGATGGCTAAGGATATAACTACATAAACTATAAAAAGGATATTGTTGGAACAAGGAAAAACTAAGTACACATAGGAGCCACAATGAAACCAATATCTATTTATAAGGGCTCTTTTTAAGGACTCTCCACCAATTCCTAACAAATAATTGAAGTCCATAGTAGTGGGCTTGGAGGTGGGTTTTAGGCTTAATTATGCTAAATTGAGCTTACAAATAGAAGTAATTAAATGGTCACAAGATGGGCTTTAGGCCTTGGGGCTCTTGGGCTCTAGTTGAAACAAAAATACGCTAATAGATGATTAAATCTTTTAAGAACGACTAGTGTTATGCCCTAACAGTTATTATAGAACTACATTTGGTATATTAAAGGCTAAAAAGTTTAAATCCTAAACACCAATCACTACAGAAATTACAAATTGAACATGTTGATTCAACGGATACCAATAATTATGATCTTTCCATAATTAAACTTTTCATTTATTTTAGAAATGATTATTCTAGCACCACAATACGATTATTAAATATGCAAAGAAACTTGAAATGAGCCTAAAAGGTAAAAGGGCCAGACCCTAGCCCAAAATCAAAGTCCAACAAGTTAAAAAAACATAATTAACTCAAAAAATATATTGTTTTGGGGCACAAAAGTTCCATAAAATGCCGTAGGCATTTTCGACGATGTTCTCATTGTTGTAAGCTTTGATTTTCCTGGTTCTGGGGCTGAAACACAACCCCGTAGCACAAGTTATACTAGTTTTAATAGATTATTACATTTATACAAGGTATAATACGCTCATATATGAGTGAAAATTTTAAAAACGATTGATGTTATGTCCCTACGATTATTGTAACACTACAATTGGGTATATTAAAGGCTAAACCTTAAAGCATATACACCAAATACTACAGAAATTATTACTTCGAAAACGCTCACTAAATGTATAGCTAAAAACGTGTTCAATGACATTTGATGAGGCGTTTTACTAGCATCAAAATTATACTACATTTTTTAAGATTGTTATTCTATAAGTACTTGCTAACATCTTAGAATAGGTTTTCACGTTTAAGGTTTGAGTGTCACGTACTTATAGATCATATCGATGGCTAATGATATAACTACATAAACTATAAAAAGGATATTGTTGGAACAAGGAAAAGCTAATCCCACATAGGTACTACAATGAAACCAATATCTCTTTATAAGGACTCTCCACCAATTCCTAACAGATAATTGAATACCATAGTAGTGGGCTTGGAGGTGGGTTTTAGGCTTAATTATGCTAAATTGATCTTACAAATAGATGTAATTAAATGGTCAAAAGATGGGCTTTAGGCAATGGGCTCTAGTTGAAAAAAAAAACGCTCATAGATGACTAAATCTTTTAAAAAGGGCTAGTGTTATCCCCCAACAGTTATTATAGAACTACATTTGGTATATTAAAGGCTAAAAAGCTTAAAGCATAAACACCAAATACTACAAAAATTACAAATTGAACCTGTTGATTCACACGAAGTCTTCTATCGTTGATTCAATGAATACCAATAATTAGGATCTTTCCATAATTAGAGTTTTCTTATATTCTAGAACTGATTATTCTAGCACCACAATACGATTATTAAATATTTCAAGAAACTTGAAATGAGCCTAAAAGGTAAAAGGGCCAGACCCTAGCCCAAAAACAAAGTCCAACAAGTTAAAAATGCTTTCTTCTTATTTACATTAAACTTATAAACTCACCAACCTTGTGTTGACATTCTTAGCATGTATTTTCTTAGGTCCGTATGACATTAGCATTGGCTTGGAGCATTAGAGTTACACGACATGTTTTGAAGACTTGGATGCATTATATTTTCCCATTCGATAAATTTTAAAAATGTTTATGTAACTTAACATTTGTGACCTCTATAAATGTTTATGTAACTTAACATTTGTGACCTCTATATTGTAACTCTGATGTTATTTATCGAATGGTATCTTTTAAAAACGTCTCATTAAAAGGTCATTTTCTATGAATTGAACTTTGTGCTACAAAGTAACACCCCCGTTGCATTATCTTCCGCTGCGATATTTTAAGGGTGTTACAATCAGTTATCCTGGTGGTAGTAGATAGGCTTTCCAAATATGCTCATTTCATTCCATTGATTCATCCCTATAATGCTTTAATTGTGGCTCAAGCATTCTTGGATAACATTTACAAGTTACATGGCTTACCAAGAGTGATTGTAAGAGACAAAGATACAGTGTTCCAAAGCAAATTTTGGAAAAAGTTGTTTGGTCTATTGCAAGTTAGTTTGCACTTGAGTACTGCATATCACCCACTGAGTGATAGGCACACATAGGTGGTCAATAGATGCCTAGAATGCTACCTCAGTTGTATGAGTGGGGACAAGCCAAAGGAGTGGGCCAATTGGATTGCTTTGGCTAAATACTAGTATAATACAAATTATCACGCTGCGATCAATACTACTAATTACCAAGTAGTTTATGGTCAGTCACCATCATCTCACATTGCTTACACTCATAGGGATAACAGAGTTGAAATTATGGATATGTCATTGTCTGCTATAGAAGAATTCATCAACCTACTCAAGTTCCATTTGCAGAGGGCCAAAGCAGAATGAAGTTAATGGCAGACAAGCACATGACAGATAGGGAGTTCCAAGTCAATGCATGTGTCTATCTTAAACTTCGGCCTTATATACAGTCCACTATGATAAAGGAGAAACACCACAAGTTATCCCCTAGGTACTTTGGTCCATTTAAAGTCATATAAAAGGTCGGAAAAGTACCTTAAAAACTGGAGTTGCCTGCAACTACTCTGATCCACCCAGTCTTTCATGTATCTCAGTTAAAGTTACACAGTGGAGATTCACCTACATCACTAGCTGTTCTACCAAGTTTTAACAAAGATGGAGTGCTTGCAGTGGAGCCCTTGGCTATTTTGGATAGGAAGCTGGAAAAAAGAGGCAATGCAACAACAATCTATGTTCTAGTTCAGTGGGCAAATAGCAATGTGATGATGCCACTTGGGAGCTGTGTGAAGATATTACTGCTAGATTTCCATTATTTGATATGGATGCTTGATACTGATTACTTGACGACAAGTAACGTTTGAAAGGGAAAGGTATTGATATGACCAAAAGTGATGGTCAATGAAAGTCAACAAGTCAACAACCAGAAGTCAAACATTCAAGAACAATACTCAGCTGATTTTCCCGCCATAATTCAATATCATCCATTTTACATTTCATTAGTATAAATACATTGTATTAGTCATTACATTTCACCATTCAACTTGTAACAAAATCCTTTCTCTCTTGTAACAATACAATTCATCTACCATATAACAAATCCCTTTGCTAGTTCGAACCTATATTCTTTCTTGAGAATCCTACTGACAATACAATTCTTCTTCGATTCTTCCTTAAATCCTGGATAGATCATATCACCAAACTTAGGTGGTGTTTGTTTTTTAAGAGGCCCTGAATCTGAATCTGAACAGCACATCTGAATCTGAATCTGAGGCGTAAATGTCTGAATCTGACCGCATCTGAATGGAAAAAAAATACTCATGTTTGAACCGCATATTTGCTTGTTCGTACTAATTTTTTTTTTTTTTTTTTTTTTTTTTTTTTTTTTTTTTTTTGTCAGCAAGAGGCAACAAGAGTCATTCAGACACCCCTCTCAAGTCTAGACCATTAAGATCTTACTGCCTCTGAACGCGACTGAACGGGAAAAAAAAATCAAACGGTCTGAACGACCAAAATGTCTGACCGCGTCTGAACGGTTCAGATTAAGAGGCTGTTAAGAGTCTCTTTATGAAAAAAAACAAACACCACCTTAGTGTAACAAGGAGACAAATGATATCACAAAAAAATACCCAAAAAATAATTAAAAAATAAAATAAAATAAATGCTATTGTACTTTCCTTAAAAAAAAACCAAAACAAAGAAAGTGTTAGATGTGGAAAAAAAAACCAAAGTGAAGAAAGTAGGCAAAGACAAACTTGTTCAAACTCCTTGTTCTTCATGTATATCTTCCTCCTCCTAACCCAAAATAAAAAAAAAAAAAAAAAAAAAAAAAACAACAACAACAACAACAAAAAGGTGGTCGGTTATTTTCTTTCTTCTTCTTTATCAAACCACTCTTGTTCAATTCAATTTAATTAATATTTCTGTTAAATCATCATCTCATACCTTCCAGATTCATCTATTTTATATATATTTTTTTCAGGTTCGTATTAATTATTAATTTCGATTTATTTTTTGGGTTTATTATTGCTTTTCATTTTACATATCTATTTGCTTTCATTTATTGTCTGTTGGTTGTTATTATTAGTGTTTTGTTTCATTAAATTACTAAAATGTTTTATTTTATACTTATGTTTGGCACACTTGTAATTATAGTGTAAAATGACATAAAAGCTAAACGCTTGCTTGCGGTTCGTATAGGAGCCTTTAGAAAACATATTTTAAACGCTACGAAACGCTCGTTGTCAAAAACAAATAGCCTAATTTTCAAATGGACCTTGTAAGACTAGTAGTATTAGGGGGTGTTTGTTTCGGCTTATATAACATTGTCAATGTTATATAAGCCATAAGTGTCAAAATAAGCCACTAAATTGTGTAGCTTATGTTATATAAGCTGAACACATATAAGCCATAAGCCGGCTATATAAGCCGAAACAAACACACCCTTAGAGTAGAAAGAGACACGTTTTGTTAGTACACTCACCCCCTTGAGATGTGTTGTCCCCTTCATTTAGTGAGAACTTGGTCGTCTGCACGACCGAGTTGTGTGGAGAGATGAAATAATATTTGTGTGTGTATTGTGGGGTATATTATGTGGTGCTGAGTTGACGGTGGTGATCGGGGTCACTATTTATGCGTAATTAAAAAAGTAAAGTTATTTTTTTATATAATAACAAAATTGGTCTCATTAAGTTAAAAAAGAGTTACTTTTTACTTTTTTGTTGAGGGAACGCCATATAACAACTTACTTTCAAATTTCGTGGCAGGGGTATTTTGGTAATAGTCAAGGTGCTTACACGTCAGCAAAAGGTAGGACGAAATTTGAAAGTTGCTTGTTTATAACAATAGTAAAAAAGTTTTAAAAGTAAGTTGTTATGATATGGTTTTGTAAAAGCATTGCGTTTGTTATGACAACATAGGAATTTGTTACTTGTAGGTAATGTCATTTAATAACTTTGTTTACACTTTTGGGATAAGGATTTTATTATAAATTAAGGTTTAATATTGTCTTTAAAGTAAATAATACAAGGCTTATATATGTTTTTGTGTAACAGATATTGGGTCGTGGATGGCGACAGCAACTATGGCGACTGCAGCTGGTGCTGCTGCTTTGTTATATTATACGTTAAATAAGAAGCTACAAACGACTCCTACGACGGAAGATGATGACGAAAGTGAGAGTCTTGTGCAGAGTAGTGGTCCTTCGGGTGGTGTTGAGCGAGTTTCTCATAGGCTGATTCAGGCGCCTGCAACATGGTTGGAAACTATTTCGACTTTGTCGGAGACACTGAGGTTTACTTATTCCGAGACTTTGGGGAAGTGGCCTATTGGAGATTTGGCTTTTGGAATTAGTTATTTGTTAAAAAGACAGGTTAGTATGTGTTTCTTTATATATCACTCTATAACACGTGAATGAATTTAAGAAGGTCTAAGACTCTAAGTCATAATAAGCACCTATGGCTAGCTTTTCCTCGCAGCAATTGTTGGTCTTTCTGGCATTATAGCGTATACTACCGACAAATCATGATAATTCCTTTGTGAGTGGTGATGATATTAATCTTAGGGATTAAGTTGGTTGGAACATACCCTGCTACGGTTTATGTATTTCTGCTAAAAAAAGATGCCCTGGTGTAAGAGAAGGCATTAGGAGAAATAGAGAATAGCCAAATTTAGTAGTTTATTATGGGGTTATGGGGGTAGACGGTTCGCGTCGTATGCTTTTTTTTGGGTTTAACAGTGCGTAATTTCATGTGGTCCCCTTTTTATAGTTTTTCCCTGCTTAGTTTAGGATAAAGTGATTCTTGTATTGGCATGGCACCTTATCTGTTGGGAATGATGCGTGTGGCTCTTGTAGGTGGCAAAATGGGCAGGTTGGGTAATGGGAAAGAACGGGTAAAATTGAGTCACGCTGGGTTGACTCGCTCACACTTGTCCACTTTTGGTATCATAGTTAATCAATAAAGCATGACATAACAATTATTATAGAACATTCATCACTTAAAAGGAGAATGTAGACACTTGAATACACTTTGGGTGATTCTCAAACAGTTTCTTAAACTTTTTGGTTTTACCTGTCGAGTTGGACCAGTTACAAATAAAGCTTAACAAAAATTGGACTACTTTCACATACAGGGGTTGAAAGTCCCCCCTTGCAGTTACTTATTACAATTATGTACAGTTGAAGTAGAAAGAATGTTGCAACATGGACACACCCTGAGATAGGATTTCGTGAATCTGGTTCTCTTTTGAATTCTTCTCGATGTTTTTCGTTAAGTACTTAAGTAGATGTAATTTTGAACAGCCTTAGTGGTCTAGATGCACAATCGTTATAATACCACTTCTCTTAAACAGACAACAATGTGATGATACTTGCTGTGGTTTGGTTGACAGACTGTGGTCATTGTATTTCATATAAAGATGATTGCGAATCTTATTTGACTGTGATCTAGTATTAGTTCTGAACAAGTAGAATGTTCTATTCTAGTACAATCATAACCAACAGATTCTGATCATGGTATATTCTTTGTCGTACAGTTTTCAGATATATCTTTTTGTGTCTTGCTATGCAGGGTCATTTGCATGTAAGTAGTGTATTTGGGGGTACAGAGAGCCAGCAACTTAAAGGACCTGAAATAGTTTCCGAGCTTAGATATCTTTTGGACTTGCTGACTCTTTGCTGGCATTTCTCAAAGAAACCATTTCCCGTATTTTTAGAGGAGACAGGCTATTCACAAGAGGATGTTCTTATTCAGGAACCAAAAGCTGGAGTAAGCCTTGTTTGCCTTGTCAAACATCTGTTTTCTGTCTTTATAATATGACAAGGGCGTGTAATTTACTTTTGTAGTTTGTTATATTTCTCTTTCTGCTTGCAGATTTTGAAGCCAGCTTTTACCATATTAGTCAATCACAAAACGAAAACGTTTCTTCTATTAATTCGTGGAACTCATAGCATAAAGGATACTCTAACAGCCGCAACTGGAGCAGTGGTGCCTTTTCATCATACAGTTGTGCATGAGGGAGGTGTTACTGATGTAAAATTAGGTTATGCTCACTGTGGAATGGTTGCAGCTGCTCGATGGATTGCAAAGCTTGCGATTCCTCTTCTTCTCAAAGCATTTCAAGATCATCCTGATTATAAGCTTCAGGTATTGATCAGAACTTTATATGATTATTCGTGGGTAATCGTTAAAATGGCCCTGTATCCTTTCACCAAAAATATAGTTAAGTCAGTATTTCCATGGTTGATTCAGTTTTCCAAGTTTGAAAATGAGTTTTCGTCCCTTAACTTTTATCAAAACAAATGAACTTTAGGGATCTAGTCAGTAAATCAATTACAAAGTTTGAGGATCTAAATCACAATGGAAAGTTTTTAACCAAAAACTTATAGTAACTCTTTATTTTCTTATATATATGTTTAACGAGTTAATGTTGGATGCAGATCGTTGGACACTCTTTAGGTGGTGGAACTGCTGCAATTTTGACTTATGTGTTGCGGGAGCAGAAAGAACTATCCACAACTACTTGTGTTACATTTGCACCAGGTTTATAATCGTATATCTTCCTTGTAAATGATATATCGCAATCGTCCTATGTGTAATATATTTTGGTGATTCTTTATGATTAGGGGCTTGTATGACTTGGGAGTTGGCGGATTCCGGCAATGATTTCATTACATCTGTTATAAATGGAGCTGATCTGGTCCCTACGTTCTCAGCCGCTTCAGTTGACGATTTACGTGCAGAGGTGAATTTGATATTATTAAGTATCATAAGTTGTAGATTTTAGATACTTTCTTTAGGGGCAAATCCTCAAGGGTTTATTTATCTGTATAGGTTACAGCATCAGCTTGGCTGAACGATCTGAGGACTCAGATCGAGCATACAAGGATTCTTAGAACTGTCTATCGATCTGCATCAGCCTTGGGTTCTCGACTTCCATCGATTGCAAGTGCTAAAGCTAAAGTTGCTGGAGCTGGTGAAATTCTCCGTCCTGTATCTAGTGGTACACAGGTAAATCCTGCATCCTGTTTGTAATGGTTGACGTTCGGGTGAAAATTGCGCTTATTGGGTGAGCTGTGTAACGGGCCAAAACAGGCGGGTCATGTTGGCCCAAACACTCCTCGTTTACATTTTTTTTTTCTATTTTTTATTAAAAAACTAGTGTGTAAATAATAAAATGATTTAGGAGGTTGTATTTATTACAAATACACTTTGGGCGATTTAACTTATTTGACCCGTTAGAGAACAAAATTAACCTGAATTGACCCATTCACTTTTTGGGCTGAAATATGTCATTTTTTTTCCCTACGGGTCCAAACAAGTAGGACTCACCTGCAACCACATTTTCTTAGTTAGCTTAAATTTATACCATATTAGTTGGATTTAAAAAAGAATGCTGTTATCATAACAAAAACAAAACGTTTTAGGAAGTTTCATCAAAACACCATATCACCTGTTCTCTTCTCAGCAAATAGCTGTCTGAGATAAAGTATAACCCAAGTTGACCCATATAAAAAAAATGTGTCGAAATTGGCACCTCAAGACATGTGAAAAGTTACTAAAGTGAAATTTGCATATGATGGTGATTGTAGGTTGTGATGAGGAGAGCCCAAACTATGGCTCAGGCTGCATGGTCACGCCCTTCTATAAATATATCGTCATGGGCATGCATAGGTCCCCGCCGCCGACCCGCAGTTGCAAATGCCAATTCTTCAGAGTCATCTTCTTCCAACGCAGAAGCCCAAAGCATCTCAACAGCTCTGGAACTACCTGTATCTTCATCAGATGACACTAGTGAATGGCATGCTAATGAACATCATAATGAAGAGGTCAACGAGCCTAGTACTCATGAAGACGGAATGACCGAATTTGAATTATGGGAGAAACTAGAACACGAGTTATATGACCAAAGTGAAGGTGAGGAGGCTGATGTGGCAAAGGAAATGAGGGAAGAAGAGGAGGCAGCTATTGCTGAGGGTATTAAAAGCCCGTTGGAGAGCAATACTCCTGAAACAAAAGAGTCGCACAGATTTTTCCCAGCAGGTAAGATTATGCATTTAGTCACAATCCCTCAAGTCGTGACTGAGAGTGAAAGCTCCTCAAGTGACTCGGATAATGATCAGGATCGGGATCGTGATCGGGGTCAGGATCAGGATCATGTGGTAGAAGACAAAGTAGGGATATTTCTAACCTCACGTTCGTTGTACAGTAAAATTAGATTATCACATAATATGATAGCCGATCACTTCATGCCTGTTTATAGAAGACAGATTGAAAAACTGATACAGGAACTCGAGAAAGAAGAGACATCATTGAAAACTCGTAGTAGTTCTGAAGAAATTGAAGTAGTGTTGTAGCAAAATTTTGGTGAGTCTTCTTGTACATATTATAGAGGTCGAGACTTGAGACATCATCTCATAATTTGTTTTCACCTGCAGACTGACATACTTGTCCTGTTTGTTGTGTTTATAAGGGAACCAAAGTTTTGTTGCTTCCGCCATCTCCTACAATTTCGGGATCAATATTACTGTTTAAAATTCATTTCGTATACAATTTATCAAGTCTTTCAATATGGATTGAGCTCAAATGATGCATGGGTTCTTAATAAGTTTCATTTGGTTTTTGAAATGATATCCGCTCAACTAAACATTGGTCCTTGCAAAACAATAGATCACTCTGAAACACAGCTATTGAGTATCGAAGAAAATCATTCAGTACTGTATAATTCCGCCAACTCGTGTTCTAATAACCCTGCTAAAACATGTCAACCGGGATTTAGCGGAAGCATAAGCAGTTCAAATTTATTATCAGATAATAACTTTTAGGATTGTGGATGCACCTAATCAAAGTCCCGGAAAATAAGTTTTTAAAGGCACTTCAGTACTTTCAAGCAGAGTAGCATTACACCATTGATTAAGGACCTGGTTTTGGGGGGGGGGGGGGGGGGGGGGGGGGGGGGGGTGGCTAATACACAATAAAAAGATAAAGCATGTGATGAGATAAAGCATGTGATCACTGCCAGTTCAAGCAGAAAGAGAGAACGAGCCGAGAGGACCAACGCTGAAGATTTTGATGTAGAGGAAGGAGAGCTACTTAAAGAGGAAAATGAACAAGAAGAAGAAGTCTTTGATCAAGTTCGTTCTTTTGACATTATTGATCACAACTAGTAGAGGTGGCAATATGGGTCATGATGGGTAACTGTGTTACGGGTCAAATCGGGTGATTACGCCATCAGAAAGAACTTTTAACATATTGCGACTAAGATCTAATGTTTTTAGACACTTGAAGCAGTCAAAAAACTCGTTTGGGAGCGTGTTACACAATCCTGAATAACGCGAACCTCCTGTGGACAGTCACGATAGGACTGAATTGAAAACGTGTAAAGCCTTTCTGAACTGTTGGGAGGAACAGGAAATGTAGCATTGTCTTTGTGTATGATGGTCAGATAACGGTAATGTCTCCCAACCCTTAAGTCCTGGTTTTGGTCTACTTTATTACGAGTTCCTGAGACCATCAAGCAGTCGTTTCCCATCAAATCACAGGTGACGTCATGAACCATGTCATGCATTTTAAACCTCAAAACGGTTCCATCATCCTTTTTTCTTTCTGTATCTTGAAAAAGAGACCGCCTTATCAAACTATCCAAGTACCCACGACCTGCTATTTCCATTTCGTTTTTTCATCCGAACCAAGACAGCCTTGGGAAATCCAGATTTGAGTCAAGTTACCTGTGTCTATAACTGAACCTTTACCAAAGGTAGCACAGTAACAAAAACATCGTTTTATGGCTGGTGGTAAGTCGTCGTAACTCAACAGCAACGGGCGCGAAAGACTCACGTACAACTTGTCATTCCGTGTATTGTCATTTAAACATGCTCCTAATCCTGTTTGGTGTCTTGTAACATCATGACACTCCCCAGAGTCTTTGCAGCAAGAGGCAAACCCTTGCACTTATCGGATATCTCCCTCCCGATAACCTTCAAATCGTCATAAAACTCGCGGGTCCTTTTTGAAAACGGTCCAAATGTGTTGTTCATCAGATAACCCTTTCAAATTGTGCATTAAATTTCATGAAGGAACAAAAAACAATTCTGTAGCCACCAAACTTGCTTCAATCTTTTTTCTAACTCCTTCATTTCGGCTGGTGATCAAGATCTTGCTACCTGGTGCACCTCCCTTAACTGCTACATATAACGGCTCTAAACCATTTTGATCCTCTTCCCATACATTATCTAACACCAACGAGAACTTCTTTCCATTGACTGAATCACGAACAAGACCAAGTGCTCTAAACCATTTTTCCATCAAATGTTTTCCCAATACAGAAACCATATTTTGAAATCGATTTTTTTTACCTTAACACAATAAAATATCAACCGAGCTAAATTAATCTTCCCCCAAATAAAGACTATTGACGCGCTACCCTCCTTTGCTAACTTAGGCTCGACTTAGTAATTTTTCAAACAACGATATGACGTGATCTATAAACTTGTACTGTGTTTATGTTATCTAACAACTCATACATTAGTGATTGGAATCAGATATAAAATTTACAAAGACGAAATCGATTGTTTCAACATATTAGAGTCGTAAAAACTTGATGTTGTTGGGTAGAGTTTCTGTCCCGCATCGAAAGAAAATAAAAACAAATGTGTTATGTAGCCTGGATATTGCTCGGTAACTTTTTACACAAACATTTGAAAAGCTATTTTAAAGAGGTTACTTTCTACACAAACAATTGAATAGCTATTTTAAGAAAAGATTTCTCAAATAAAATCCAATATTTGCAAAAAAAAAAAAAAAAAAAAAAAAAAAAAAAAAAAAAAAAAAGTTTTATAAAGGATTTCATTCTTTTCTCCAGCAAAACCCTTGTATACTTAAACTTTTTAGTTTGCAAGATGATTATCAAATTCCTAGAAGGGTGTTTTCATCATAGTTGCGAAATCGTTGAGAAAGAAGAGACCACGCCACAATGCAAACATGTTCCTTCAGAATTAATCCACCATATACAGTCACTGTTGCCAGCAAAAGATGCCGCCCGCACATGTGTCTTGTCCAAGTCATGGCTACACGCTTGGTCTACCATCCCTACCCTCAGGTTTACTAAATGTGATTCTCTAAACAAAAAAGAAGTAACAGACTATGTTAAGCTGATTGATCGCACTATTCTACGGTATCTCAACAACAACTTGTCAATCGAATGTTTTCATCTTCACTTGGACATCTACAACTGGCCATCTTTAGCTTATAAATGGATTCAAGCACTAGCTTCACGAAACGCTCTCAAGGAGCTTTGCCTAACAATATGTTGTAAGAAAATTGCTGACCCTGATTATTATATGTCTTACTATAAATTTGCTGCTGAGATAGTTTGTGAAAGCCTAAATACTATAAGTATAGTAGTTGATGATAGGTTCTGGCCCTATCCCGCATGGGTGTATGTGAATCTTGTGATCAAGTCTCCGTTCCTACGTGTACTCGAGCTGGTAAATGTCCGCATTAGTAGTGAAGACACACTTGATAACATAATTTGTTCTTGTAGCTTACTTGAGAGGATAAAGATTATTTTAGTCTACCATGACTTTGAGATTATTAAGGTTAAAAACCTTCGTTGTCTTCGCGAATTGAGAATAGAAATAGCAGATGGCGAAAATAACAGCTTTTTGGAAATTTATGATGTCCCAATTCTTCGCTTGCTTCATTACCACGCTGAACCAGAGTATACATTCAAAATGAATTCATTAGGGAGCGTGCGAGAATTAGTTTTATTCCATAAGGTTGTTGATGATACATTTACCGACATGATCAAATCAAAATTTCCTTTTCTTGAGAGTTTGACCCTTACGATGTTTCACTATAAACTGAAAACCGTCACTTGTGATACCTTAAAGAGATTGACTCTAAAGTTGTTGTGGAACAAGGAGCAAATCAACATACAAGTTTACGCTTCAAGGTTACTTTTTTTCTCCTACGATGGCCAGGAAATGCCTAGTCTTAAGTTTCCAGCTAATACTCCCGAGCATATTACACTCATACTAAACTTAAATAATTCCGATTCCATTGATATTTCGTTCTTTCTGAAAATGAGAGAAGCACTCAGTTTATCAAGCAACTTTGACGTTGAAATAAAAGATCTTTCTGTGCGGTCATTGAACATCGACCTTGATGATCTCAGAAGAAGGGTTATGTTTCCAACTAGGAACGTGCAACAGCTATCGTTTAAGCAAATAATCATACGGCAGCGCTCAACGCTTCTTGATTTATTTTTTTCGATTTGCTATCCACGTCATGTTAAGGCGAATTATAGGCAAAAAGGTTATGGCGACTCCAAGATGATGTTAAGGAGGATGATGAAAAAGACAAGACATCCGATTAAAGATATTGAAATAAGAAATCCGCATACTGAAAAGTGGGAAACGCTGACTAATTCTTCTTGGAGTAGTATTCCTGACAAGTACGATGGCTGCAATTCAGATGATCAGTTCAGGTTAAGTTGGTGTTCTTGCAAGAACTTAAAGCGCTTAGTTCATCATCTTCTTTTCCATTATTAAATTTAATGTTTTAGATTTTTTGCATATTACTCATGGGAATTTGGTTCTATATACTTTTATTATAGCAATCACACGTACTACAATATTTAAAGCGAACTTTCACGGGTTGATTTACAACATATTATGTGAAATAGGCGCCTAATTATACGCAGAGAATGTCTTGACATTTCATGTTACTTACCGAATAGATTCAGTCATTCAAGATGAATAAGTCATTTAGATATAACATAAACAAACACACACATGATACTTACACCATAAGCTTTTCAACATAAAGAACCCCTTTATTAGCCTGCAACCCGATGCCTGACAAACCTAACTGTAACCCATAATCAACAGCCACACACATGATACTGACACCATCAGACTATAACATAAACAAACCACAGCGCCAAAGCTCAACTAAACTGTTAACCTTAATGGCCTCAATAGCATATTCAACCTGAAACAACCGGACTTCAGGAGAGGTGGTGTTGACACACACCTATTATACTCGGTTCTACATTTGATCAACATTAACTTGCATCATGTCTATTTGTAACATGTTATGATATCCACAATATGTTTCCTATGGTTAACAGTTCATTTATCATAACACTTTCAACTTAAGAGAAACTATATCCACGTGATTTTAAACATAAAAACATATGATAACCTAATAATTTCACTTATAGATAATTAAACAAAGCATAAACACATTTATTGTTCAAACTTATAAATTAAGCTACCCGAACATTTGTATTCTCAAAAACAATCAATTCAAACAACAAGAAACTTCAACCGCTTATCAGAAGGTATCACATGACATAACAAATACACAAAAGCAAAAGTTCAAAAGGATGACTAACTAGCCAAATATTATGAAGGTAGTCTAAGCCATTGGAGTGGTTCTCTAATACAACTCTGTTGTGTGTTTGGTGTCTCATATACAACTCTGCAGTGTCTCATTGTTATAAGATATATCCATTGATGAGAAGGTATTCATCGATAAGTAGGTAGGTACGAAAGTAGATACATCATCGATGAGTAGGTAGGTACATAAATTGATATATCCATTGGTGAGTCGGTAGGCACAGAAGTTGATATGTTCATCGGTGAGTCAGTAGGCACCGAATCCATAGATATATCCATCGATGACGTAAGCCACCTCATTGTTTTGAAATAAACCTACAAAAGCAATGAAAAGATTACAATTTTGCTAAAAGTAATGTTAACTTAATACAAAGATAAGGATTTTTAAGTGAAAGTTTCAATAGCTAAATTCTCAAATCATGAGAGGTAAGTTGATTATACGTGATCGGGTACTTCCTCAATATCTAAGTGAATTGGTTTGTTTCCCTTTATTTATGGGGAAGATTTTCAGAGATAAAAGGTTACATTGTTAAAGAAAGTTTGACCGCATAAAGGGAGCATAGTTTACTAGGCAAAAGTTCAATATAGATCCAAAATTTACCATAGATCCAATGAACCAATAATAGTCATTCATTTTTTTATTATGATAAACTTTCACTCTTTTTTAAAAAATTAAATATCTCGCAAACCGTTAATCGTTACGCGATAAAAATTATACCATCGCGACGAGAATTAAATTATCTTTCTATAGATATGCACTACTATATATTTTTAACCATTTTTTTTTTCAAAATTTCGGTCAACAAAAATCATATATGATTTATGAAAATCATATATGATTCGATTTTTACGAATCATATATGATTTTTGAGAATCATATATGATTCGTAAAAATCATATATGATTCATAAAAATCGAATCATACATGATTTTTTAAAATCATATATGATTCGTAAAAATCATATATGATTTTTTCGGACGGAATTTTTGAAAAAAAATGTTTGTCGAAAATATATAAAAGTGCATATCTATAGAAAGATAATTTAATTCTCGTCGCGATGGTGTATTTTTTATATTTTGAAAATTTACCGTTTGTAAGATATGTTGTTTTAAAAAAAAAGGTGAAAAATATTTTTTTATTAATTTAGATAAAAGATGGAGGGTTATGATTGGTTCATTTGTTCTATGGCAAATATGGGTTCTATATTGATCTCAACTCTAGTTTACTATAATGACATGAAGTTATTATTCTTATTCTTATTATTATTAACAACAACAATTGACATTGCAATTGGAGTCAGTTTATTTATGAATCTAAACATCAGCAACAACTTAATTATCATAATGTCAAAAACCTTTATAGATATTTAAAAAACAAACACACTTATTGTTCGAGCTTAAAATTTTTAGCTACCCAAACACTTGTATTTCTAAAAAACAATAAAATCAAACAACATGAAACTTCAACTCACGTAACAAATACACAAAAACAAACTTAACTAACCAAATATTATGAAAGTAGTCTAAGCCACATTTGTCGAGACGAAAAAAGCGGCATGCCGGTGGTAAATTGTCGTGGTCGATATAGTACATAACCATGTTTATGTTAGCTGTTGAGAGAATTTCGAACTGGATTTTTGGTGGTGGTAGATCTAGAGAGGCAAGTCTGCAAGTGTGTTTGTTATGGGTGTGTTTTAGTGTTAATTTTAACCAATGGGTAATTGTGTTTGTTTGTGGTTATTTGTGTTTCTTCAAGAATGATCATGGCCTTTTATTTGAATGTGTCAATGCGGATCGATGAAGTGGACGGTAAAGATTTCATGTTAGTTGATGACTGCATTAATTTGGAGGTAGGTGCAGGAAGTAGTCACCTAAGTTGGGTGAACTCATTTACTCCGTAATAAGTACTTCTACATTAGTATTTTTTATACTCATATATTAGTGAAATTGGAATCAGATATAGTATTTACAAAGATGAAATTAATTGTTTCAACATATTAGAGTCTCGACAAATTTAAAACTTGCATCTATATATGAACTACCCGGAAGTGAAAAAGATTATTGCAAAGTCTTTACCAAGAGACCCAGGATTTAGGATATTCTTTCATATGTTTCTTCATTACTTGCATTAAGAATTTGTAGGAATTTCTTAATTCAAATATATGGAAAATAATGTGACTGTAATTATTACGTTGTGTTACAATGAGGTGATGTGTGTGCATCCGCGACTTATGTTCCAAACCTAGTTCTTGGCTCTTCGCTAACAGGCCACACAAGTTGCTGAAGTTTACTCACGGGCTACACTTTCTCATCAAGTACTCGTCATATGCATGTAAACAAGTAAAACCTGCTCTTCACATGGTTAACAAGACTCGATATCTTGCTTTACCCCAAAAGAAACAAGACCGGATATCTTTACAAGTCCTAATCACAATTATTCGTGACTTGTTTAGCTCCGAATCAACTAAATACTTTGTTGGTAATAGCGCATGATGTTTTTGTTGGAATTTTATACTCATAACAATTATACATAAAACAAATACATCATCAAAGCAAGCAGCGGAAGACTATAGAATAATATATGTAAATAATTAACCAAACAAGAAAGTGCGTACCTTTTAGCAATTCAAGCAATCAAACGATTATGTAATCAAGTAACAAAACCCAAAACCCTAAACTAGGGTTTATACAAATCGTCCAACCCAAAAAATCAACCACCAAGGATTACAAGCTCAAGTGTGCTTGTTCTTCGTTCTTGTACACACGTACTAATAGCGATTTAATGTGGAGAAGCTAGTTCCTTGAATCACAAATAAACCAAACACTTGTGTCTTTGAGCTAGACAAAATCGAAACACCCTAGGGGTTAGGGATGTTCGACCGGCCACACAAAGAGGAGAGGAGGAGGAGAGAAATTTAGGTTATTGGCAATCCAAGGTTAGTCAATAATGAATACATTGATTTGTATTTATAGTTAACATATCTTGGAGTCCAAGTTTGAGTGGGATTGGGTTTGGAAACCCTCCCACCGATCGGCCAAAGTATCCCAAGGGGATTCTAGAACTTTCCCGACTTGTAATTTCATCTCTAGTCCTTCTAGTTAATATTTAACGACCGTTAACCAAACCTCGTTAATTATTTAACTATCGTTATGTTTTATTTAGTGATTAATAATTAATAATAATAACGTTTTATTTATATTAATTATGTACATCAATTCTCATACGTAATGTGTGCAATCCCGAAGTCTCGAGTTCGAATCCAGACATACTATTATTTAAATATCCATTAAAACCTTTCAGTTTTCTCATCACAGTATAGGTAGCAATTAAGATACTATATTATGCAATCAAATCATGCTTTATGTTCAAGCAGTTTTAGTTAATCTAATAGCTTTAGCAACTCTTTTTGCATCAAATGTTTTCCCAACAGAAATAAACCATATTTTGAAATCGAAATCTTGTACTTTAACACAATCAAATATCAACTGAGCTAAAGTAGTCTTCCCCTAAATAAAGACGATTGGTGCACTACCCTCCTTTGCTAACTTGCTCAAAAGATCATTTTCGCATAGTCTCTACCATATATAGTAGAAGGGTCAAGTCCTCGACTAATAGTAATCTGTCAAACAAACGTGATCTATAAACTTGTATTGTGTTTATGTTATCTAACAACTCATATATTAGTGATTGGAATCAGAGATAGTATTTACAAAGACGAAATCAATTGATTCAACATATTAGAGTCGTAAAACTTGTTGTTGGGTAGAGTCTGTGTCCCACATCGAAAGAAAGTAAATCCAAATGTTTATATATAAGTTTGATAATAGTCAATTAATTCATACTAGGCATCTCTGTAAGCTACATTTGATTATGTAGCCTATAGATTGCTAAGTATCTTTTTGCACAAATATTTGAATAGCTATTATAAAGACTCACTGGGCTCTAGCTATTCATCAAGTCAATGGTAACATATCCATTGACTTTGATATGTCATCGATATCATATGACGTAAACCTACGATTTCTAACCCATTATTTGATAGTTACATTTTCAATCTGTTTCTTTTCAGCAAGACTGACTTTTGCCTGTATGGAAGCAAGTGTGGTGATCAGGAGTTTTTAACATTCACAACAAGGTTTAACTAGTTTCGAACATGTTGTAATAGGATTGAAGTAGCTTGTAGTTGTTAGTATTCGGATAAGATCTTCTGCCATTTTAGTTGTTTTGATGTTTCAAGTTTGATTCTTCCTTGTTCAAGAATAAATAATGCCTATACTATGCAAGTTATCAAAGTGGCATTTTTTTAGGTACTACTTCAACAATACAAATATTTGGCTAACATGGTTAACAAAAGTGTCTCAAAAAAAGTAAATCAAGTTTCATTCCAATTTCTATCGAATGGTCATTGAGACGAAACAACGTCTCGAGCGAGCTGGTCGTTGTTAATAATAGGTCACTTAACTCCGTCATATACACAAGTTCAGTGTTTCTACACCGAATTAAACATTTTGAAAGAAAAGTATTATCGGTCTATGGCTTAGCGACATGTGGGTGACCCAATTATCAAGAGGTTGTAAATTTATATCTCTTTAAAAACATATGTGAAACGTATAAAATAGGCGTTGTATATTACACAAACTTCCCTAAAAAAAGTTTAAACTAAATTATTTAATACAAATCTTTTATTTATGTAAGAATAGTTGCAAACGGGTTCAATATAAACTTAACACGATCGACTAGCCTCATGAAAACATTTTACTCTTCTAAAACATATCTATAGAGCCCAACTGATCCACTCTTACACACTTTTCACATCTATACTATCTATACTACATCTAAAGATAAATATATTTGCTCAAGACAACTCGAAAAATATTTATGGTTTTAGACTAAAATACCCCTATTTTTAAAATTCAATACAATCTATTAAATATTTAAATACTTAAGTACAATTTAAACCACTAATTTTATTCACTCTCACTTACTCCACACTTATATATCCATAAGAAAATTGCACACACAAATTATCGCTACTATAAATCGTAGCAACTGTACGCGAGTAATAGTGAAGTATAATTGAAAGCAACAGAAACAGCGTAAACCAACAGCTCGGAAAACGGAGAACAAATGTTTTTCCAAGTTGTTTTTTGTTTCTCATGTTATTGTTTCTTTTTAGTTTTCTTTGAGCTTAATGTATTGTTTTTGTGAACAGTGTGACAAATTTTAATACAAAGATTATGACTCAACTTAGTAATTTGTCAAACAACGATATATTAGTGATTGGGATCAGTATCGTATTTACAAAGACGAAATCAATTGTTTCAACATATTAGAGTCTAAAACTTGATGTTGTTGGGTGGAGTCTAAATTGTTGCTTCAATGCCAGCAGCAATAGTATCACGTAATCCCTTGATACCCTAAAATGTTATCAGAAAAAAGTAAAATATTGACGCCTTGACTTTATCTATCCCGTGTGTAAGAAAAACTTCTAAGTTACAAGACCTACAGATGAATTACCTGACTGTGACTATAGGCACCAGTAGCTCTTCCAGGCATTTGGTCCAATATCGTCAATGCTCGCTTTATTGAATCGGCACTCTACAAATCAGTACCAAATTATAGTAAGGTGCTGATTTAGGCGGAAGCAATGGTAAATTCTTCTGGTTATGATAAATTCGTACCTAAACAAACTACAAGTTTCTGTCTTGTCCAATAAGCAAGGATGGTCACATAATGCAAGAACCTGTCATAGCACACACATATGAGTAGTGCCACATGAAAATAATTCACAGTGAAGGAGCGGCATGCCAACCTCTCGGAAGAAAGTTATGGGCTTTTGACCAAGAGATTATGGATTTCCAATATTTCACTATTACAGTATAGTATATGCGTTATTGAGAGGAAAGTTCATCAGCATTCAGCAGTGAATATTTCTGTTTGATTTTCAACATAACTACAAAAGCATCATTAGGTGAGTAAGAGATACCTCCTCAAAAGGAACGGAACCTGGATTTTCTTGCAAGTCTTGCTGCAATTTCTTTGACAGAAAAGTAACATGAATGAAGCATCAGAAAACAACACTCTATGGAGCACTACATAGCAGTCAAGGCAAGCTATACGGGCACCGTTTACATGCTGATGCTAAGGTAATTCGGCTCTTTAGCCAACACAGTATGTGGTTTTATCTACCTGAGCTACTGAGACAATTTCACCACGGACAATTATACGCAGATGAATGTCTTGACATTTCATGTTACTTACTGAATAGATTCAGTCATTCAGGATGAATAAGTCATTTAGATATAGTGTTATGTGGAATACCTCTAACAGTCTAACATTAAGGTGTACCTATGTCGCTATAAGTGCATAATGCCGATTTTAGGAATGCTGATTGCTCTAATAGGTGATCGAGTTTTACAAGCAAAGCATGTTTGCGATGGATCACATTTGCAAATAATCGCACTCCATGTAATAGCTTATAGGCAGTCCCTCTTGTTTGTATCCTTTACTAACACGATTTGTGATTGTCCCCTTTGAGCTGTAAGTCAATTAATCCTGTGTTCTTTTTGGACGATTGGTATAACAGGGATCAATGGATGATGTCGAATAGAGAAAAAGTGGTAACTAAAGATTAGAAATTCAAATCAAAACTCATTCATCAACTATGATTTTCGAGTCTCGACAAATTTCTATATATCAACTACCCGGAAGTGAAAAAGATTGTTGCAAAGTCTTTACCAAGAGACCCATGCCAGGATTTAGGATATTCTTTCATATGTTTCTTCATTACTTGCATTTAGAATTTGTAGGAATTTCTTAATTCAAAGATGATATGGAAAATAATGTCCAAATTAAATAGTGCCCAAAATTTGCAAAAACTCACTTTGCAAAACCCATTTTCGAACATAAACTTGTATTGCGTTTATGTTATCTAACAGCTCATATATTAGTGATTGGAATCAAAGATAGTATTTAGAAAGACGAAATCAATTGTTTCAACATATCAGAGTCGTAAAACTTGATGTTGTTGGGTGGAGGCGGTGTCCCACATCGAAAGAAAGTAAAACCAAATGTTTATATATAACTTTGATAATAGTTATTAAATGAAGTATCCCATCATATATAAGCTACATAATACATATTTAGCTTATAGATTGGTTGGTAACTTTTTAATCAAACATTTGAATAATAAAGAGTAAAAGTAGTCAAAGAGGCTACGTATATATTTACAAAGACAAAATCTTTTTAGCCACATTTCTTAGCAAAACTATATTAGACTTTGATATGTTACAATTGACTTGACGAATAGCTAGAGCCCAGTCAGTCAACGTGTCGTCGATATCATATGACGTAAACCTACGATTTTTGACCCATTCTTTGACAGTTTCATTTGCAACCTGTTTCTTTTCATCATCACTGACTTTTGCTTGTATGGAAGTAAGTGTTGTGATCAGGAGTTGGTTAATGTCTTGTTCAACATTGAAAACAAGGACCCGTCCCGATCCCGACTAGTCCAGAAACCGACTAGCCGGAAAACCAAAACCGAATCCCGACCCGATTGAGCTCGGTTCGGTTTCGGGACGTTCGGGACTAGTCAGGATCAGGACGGTTTTCGAGAGTCGGTCGGTTTTGCTCACCCCTATATGTGGTACTAGGATTGAAGTAGCTTGTAGTTGTTAGTATTCGGATAAGATCTTGTGCCATTTTAGTTGTTTTGATGTTTCAAGTTTGATTCTTTGTTCAAGAATAAATAATGCCTACGCTATGCAAGTTAACCAAAGTATAAATAATAATTCAATACTATCACTTACTAAAAGTCTTATCAAAGGGGCTTTTTTTGCGGTACTACTTCAACAATAACACGGTTAAAAAGAGTATTGAAAAAGTACATCAAGTTTCATTCCTATTTCTATCGAATGGTCATTGAGACGAAACAACGTCTCGAGCTGGTCTTTGTTAATAGGTCACTCAGGCACAAGCTCAGAGTTTCTACATCGAATTAAACATTTTGAAAGAAAAGTATTATGGGTCTCTGGCTTAGCGACATGTGAGTAACCCAATTACCGATAACATGTAAATTTAAATCTCATTTAAAACAAATGTCAAATGATAATTACAAA
Organism: Chrysanthemum seticuspe; assembly: GCA_019973895.1. NCBI lineage: Eukaryota > Viridiplantae > Streptophyta > Magnoliopsida > Asterales > Asteraceae > Chrysanthemum > Chrysanthemum seticuspe. The sequence continues at coordinate 318,404,427 of BPTQ01000004.1, read as the reverse complement.
ATAAGTGTTGCACATTTCATTTCAAGAAGACTTCACGTATTGATAGAGTTCTTGTTGTTTGGAAGCTGTCGTGTTTGTTAATCAAGAATAGGGTAACGTAATGTGTTGATTAAACCTAGTTGAGTCATGGTTTGTAATGTTATCTTTTGTCCTCGGCTAGGTTTCTTGTAGAGTATTGAGATTGGCATGTCAATCTCTTGGTTTGTTGTTGGAAGCACTATTGGTGCGTGTATTTTTCTACAAGTCAATTTGGTGCTCTGCCAATTTGCCTGAACTTTATTGTGTGATTAATATATTTTACCAGGTAAAACCCCTTTACCCAAAAAAAATAAGTGTTGCATGTTATACAAACTTCTCTAAAAATCAAAGTTGAAACTGAATTACTTAATATAGATCTTTTATTTATGTAATAATAGTTGCAAATGCGTTCAATATAAACTTAACACGATTGACTAGCCTCATGAAAACATTTTACTCTTCTAATTTCTCCACTTTCACTTACTCCACACTTATATATCCATAAAAATAACTACACACAAATCATCACTACTATACATCATCGCAAATATACGCGGGTAATCGTCTAGTATAAATGAAAGCAACAAAAATAGCGTAAACCAACAGTTCGGAACAACGAGGAACAATGTTTTTCAAAGCTGTGTTTTGTTTCTCATGTTATTGTATCTTTTTAGTTTTCTTTGAGCTTCATATATTGTTATTTGCACAGTGACAAATTTTAATACAAAGGTTATGACTCAACTTAGTAATTTTTCAAACAACGATATGACGGGATCTACAAACTTGTATTGTGTTTAGGTTATCTAACAACTCATGTATTAGTGATTGGAATCACATATAGTATTTATAAGATCGAAATCAATTGTGTCAAACATATTAGAGTCGTAAAACTGATGTTGTTGGGTGGAGTCTATATCCCACATCGAAAGAAAATAAAAGCAGATGTTTATATATAAGTTTGATAATAGTCACACAAGTTGTTACCATATGTCTAGGCTACATATGTATATTTACAAAGACGAAATAGTTGTTACCAAATATTTATAAGCAACATATATGTAGTCACACAAGTTGTTACCATATGTCTAGGCTACATATGTATATTTACAAAGACGAAATAGTTGTTACCAAATATTTATAAGCAACATATATGTAGCCTAGAGATAGCTCGGTAATTTTTTACACAAAGGCTTGAAAAGCTATTATAAAGAGTAAAAAGTAGTTAAGAGGCTACATATGTATATTTTACAAAGACTTTTTACACAAACATTTGTAAAGCTATTATAAAGAGTAAAAAGTAGTTAAGAGGCTACATATGTATATTTACAAAGACGAAATCTTTGTAGCTACATTTCTTAGCAAAACCATATTAGACTTTGATATGTTACTATTGACTTGACGAATAGCTATAGCCAGACAATCAACACGTCGTCGATATCATAAGACGTAAACTCAAGATTTCTAACCATTCTTTTGATAGTTTCGTTTTCAATCCGTCTCTTTTAAGCATCATTGACTTTAATTAGCTTGTATGGAAGTTGGTGTGGTGAGGAGTTGGGTTATAAGGTTTAACTCGTTTTGAACATGTACTAAGATTGAAGTAGCTCGAGTCGTTAGTATTTGATAAATCTTCTTCCATTCTTAAAAGATTGATTTTATAAATAGAAAGGTTAAATGTTCATTCGTAGTTGCTTTATAGAATGCTTAATCATATAGTTAGCAAACTCATTTGTTATTATAATTATACAAATCAAACAACATTTAAGACACTCACTTTTTGACTTATGGCTGATTAGATGCATAGATGTTTTAGAATATAAATAATGGTTACAATATGCAAAATCAAAGGAGCTTCTTGGAAAAGATAGATTGGGTTTAGTCCCAAATTTTATCGAAAAGTCACTATGATAAAAGATTGTTTGGAGCTGGTTTTCGAAAAAGTTAACTCTAAAGATACACAAGATTAAAGTTTCTCTACTATTTAAGCAGTTGAAAAAAACATTGATAACTATTTTAGCAAGAACTAGACGAGTGCCCGCGCACAACGTCAGAAATTTAAATCGGCAAATAAGTATAGTTGCGATAGTTTGATCAAGTGATTCGTGAATGATATGGATAAATATTAATCATTGGGTCAAAATTGTAAGTTATAAGTAGTTATGGAATGAAAATATATTGATGTAAAATATGATATTGGAAAAAATAGAATGTTCAGTTTTCACTTTGAGATTTTCAAGCAAATGAGTTTTTAGTAGAGACTAGCGTTGCAAAAAAAGCCATATAAAGCCTATTAATCGTTGTCAAGAGTTTCATTTATGTAATCGGTCAACTGTGGTCAAATTTGCTGAAAACTTGCAAATCTTGCCTTAAATACACAAAACTCGTCGTAAATTTGTTTTAATCACTTATAGTCGATCTTTATACTATACAAGTTGTGTTTTTAAGAAAATCTTGCCAGAAAATACCCAAAACTCGCCGAAAATACTAAAAATTTGCCGAAAATGCCAATCCGATTAATCCCACATAGGCCAATTACAAACTACAAAGAGATCTACTGAATAACTATCGATTCGCGATTTTTACAAGAGCAACGCCAAAGATTGAATTTTGGACTCAACACAATTAGCCCATTAGACATTTTACCTTCCTAAAACAAATCCAAAAAGCCCAACATGACCCACTCTTCCAAACATAAATACCTAAAAAGGAAACAGTGTAAACCCAAATGGGGAAAACAACAGCTCGGAAAAAAAAACAGAATGAGACTTTGAGTCAATGATTTCATCCCCCATTTTTCACCTTAGGGTGTGTTTGTTTGTTTAAGCTTATTTTTGGGCTTATTCTTATATTTCATAAGCTCACTTTTTTCTGGCTTATTTTGGTGCTTATTGGTGTTTTCTAGGGGTGTTCATAAATCGGGTAATATTTATAAAGGCAATGATGATATAAGTTTGTTTTTTTCCGAGCTTACCGGATTTTGGGTGGAATTTGATCCGTATCTTGGCGGGGCAACCCGACCCGGTTTGTGGTTGCAGCCATGGCGGTTCGGATCCCCTTTATCCGGTTCTTTTATTTGCAGATCTGAGCCTTGTTTTTTTTTAAATAAATATTAATAATAATGCTGCTTAGATGAAATGAGGCTATTTTATAATGGATAAAACATGGTTACATGTGTTGTTTGATGTGCTTAAGGTTATTCTTTTTGTTGTTAGAGTATATTACATAAATGGTCCTTGTTGTTACCAAAGGCCTTATGAGTGGCCATCGACTAAAAAGTTGTGGGTTCAGGTCTCGTTATGTGAGATACTATGGTGAGGTAGTTTGTAAAAGAATTTGTTGTTGAAAGAAAGAAAGAAAATGGTCCTTGTGGTTTATAGAAATTATGGATTTGAGGTGGTGTTTGGTATTGTTGATAAGTGTTCACAGGTTGAGGTAGCTCCCTCTCTCAGGTTCGAACCTGAGTCCACTTTTAAGGACATAAGGACGCCGGACGCCTAACCACCACACTAGGCCACCTTGGTGCCGGTTTGATACCGCTCCTTTTTTTTTAACCATGGTTTCTGACTTTTTGGCTAATGGGGTTTGAGCCCTTTTGTGTCGAACATAGAGATAGTCACAAGTCTTTTACCATTATGTCACCCTTTGTGGTTAAAAATATATAAAATTGTTTATTCGCTTAATAGAAACTTGCGTGCTCACTTACCGTGTTTTTAAACAGTTTTTTTAAACAGTTTATTCGCTTGATAGAGTTTGAACGCTTTTGAGTCATAGAGTTGTTTGGATTCGAATGAGAATGAGAATGTATGATATTTTGATAGTATGAACATAGAAGAGGCGAAGACCTTAACTTGTTGATGACACGATTTGGCGACAAAATCTCTATCTCCACTATTATCATACCTCAACTATAAACCCGAAGAAAAAGTGATCAGTTGCAACAAGAAAGTTGGCCAATGTAGCCCAATGGCAGCTAATACCAATGGTTCACACTAGGCCTCTACTGCATTGTATATTCAAACTACATACTGATATCATGTAATGTTTAATTATTGAATCTGTAGTGGTAGAAAGGAAAGTGATTATAAAGACACAAAACTAAAACATCATCTATTGCTTATGTTCATACATACGAATGAGATGCATCACTTTTTGTTAATGGTACAATATACATAGGCTTGAGTCCATTGCCACATAAACTTAATCACACTTAGCTTCTTTTCAGGCTCATTTGCATCGAGCATCGTTAATCTATAACATTTTAGTGATCGCGGTCACGAAATATTGTCAACTTGGTTGATGATCTCAATTCTCTTCAAGACAAAGAGAATTTATTTAAATTATTGAAAGCAACTAAGGAAGTGTCGAAGATGAGATAAAGTACGATAGATAATTTTGTTGATATTGGAAAAAACAACAAATGAGAACATAATGGAGCAACACCATCATGACATAGCTTGAGTGGTATCATATTTGTCTTATCATTTACATGTTGTATTTTAGCGTTTCTACGTCGATAGCCCTTCCAAAATTTGGAGGTTTTACTTATATTTGCTTATAAGAAAATACCACTTTGTCCCTCCCAAATTAACTGATATGGCACTTGGTCCTCCCAATAAAATCACCCAAGTTTCGTCTATGTACCCGTCAACGGTCAAATTAGCAAATCTATGAAAATATATATACATACCACGTATTTGTAGTACAAGCGATATTCACATTCGGACTTATTTGTAGCTTAATCTATCTTATGTTGATACCTAGATAAAATAGGTTTTACACTTACGTACATACAAACTACTTTAGTATTTTTCCGATTAATTTAATTACCACTCAACTTCGATACAGTGCAAATACAAACTTTTAATCTCAATTAACAGTTTTCACAAAAATAAATTATCAAGAGCAAAAATTCCAAGATGGGCGTAACAAGCCCCTTAACCACGCATCGAGGACCATGAGACACCACCACCATGGCACGCGTCCTCCTATCACCCCCTTCTTTTGCGAGATGTTGGTGGTGCAGATCACCACCAACTTGTTTTTATTTATTTTGTGCGGGTATATTTGTGCTTAAAGTGAGGTATGTTTTATTGATGATGTTTTTAGTGATGATGTTGGTAAGAAAATGAAAAATTAATGTGACGTGAGTTGATGATGATATTAGTCATTAATATACCCGACTTAACCAATTAACTTATCACACCTCTAAAAAAAACTCAGTTTTTTGCAAAAATAATATTAAAAAAATGATGATATTAGTTTGCTAAAAGACAAAAAACAAATCGTCTAAAGTAAATAAGTTGTCAGTTGTCCAAGAAATTAAATGAAGTAGGAGCTTACACACCTCTAACACAAAATGTATTTGGTTATTAAAATATGTGACACATGTCAAATTTCTCATGATGTCGCCCAGGTTTATTTTGAGAAGTGTTTTTTTTAGTATGTATAGGACCAACTTTGGTTTTTAAGACATTTAGAGAATTTTCTCTTAACTTATTAACACCCTTAAGCTTAATTTCATATGAACTATTTTACAAGCCTTACCTGACCGGTTGATTAGATGTTTGTAGTGAGGGAATGACACCACTAATGATAGTCCTTGAAAGGCTCGCTGAATATTTCAAGTACATTTACTTTACTAATGATAGTCGTCGTAAAACTTGTATGGCAAGGTACTGGGGTGTTTGCCGGGCCATTGATCATCGTGCTACTAATGTCGTTTTTGGAGAGAATCTATTTGTCTTTAATATCATATTTGTCTTATCACTTTTAGGTTACCGCATATTCATAGAGCATTTAATATCATATTTGTCTTATCACTTTTAGGTTGTATTTTAGTGACTCAATATCTACTCGTTAACGGTCAAATTAGCAAATCTGTGAAGAAAAAATCTATACAAGTAATATATGTTGTACGTGCGTTTACAATAATAAATGAAAAACTTAAAATGTAAATAGTATTTCAGTATTATCTTTTGTGAATTGTGATGAGAGTGGTGAGCTCCATATTGGAGCTCATCTTGTGTAAAACAACTCTGCAATTCAAAATGTTTAATCAACAAGGAAACCTGACTAAGGCTATTTATGTTTTCTTTTATGTCGACTGACTTTTTCACAAGGACTTAAATTCAATCAATGAGTGATTGTTACTGCAACTTTAGTCAATACTTGGGTTGAATATATGAACTATTTTGTAGTGTGGGAGTGACAACACTAAAGCAATCCTCCAATTGTTGTAAAACAAAAACTGAACCATGTACTCTGAAAGGCTCGTTGAATATTTCATGTGTGTTTACTTTACTAATGATAGTCGTTGTAGAACTTGTATGGCGAGGTACTTGGGTGTTTGTTGGTTCGTTGATCAACCTTCTGCTAATGTCGTTTTTGGATAGATCATATCACCAAACTTAGGTGGTGTTTGTTTTTTAAGAGGCTCTGATATACATACCGCATATTCATAGTTTTATTTTTTATTTTTGAAAGGCTAAGAAGATATATTAACACAAGCTCCACGGGAGCCAAAGAGGATACAAGAAAAGGAAACCAAAAAGAAAGCACCAACAACTATATACACAACATCAAGCTAAACTAAACAATTCAAAAGGCTTAGCAATCCAGTAATTCCATCTTGCGATCTTCGAGGAAAGACGAGCAGAATTCCACGTCCTAGATAACCTTTGAATGGACGGGAACATGTCTTTGTTCTTAATTTTATCCAACGAATTAAGCGGAGAATTGATGAGCTTATTCCTCTAGTTCCAAATAGCCCAAACAGAAACTTGAAAAACCCCATGGAGAGCCTTTGTTGTGTTCTTGAGATTTAGTCCAAAAGAAAGAAAGTAAACAAGACGAAAAAAAGCTAAAGGAAAGAAAAGCTTGGAAAGTTGGAAAAAATATTTGTGTTCTTAAGTTGAAGGGAAATAAAGGAAAAATGTTGATCCATATTATAAGGGAGTTGATACTCCCACCACATTTTTTTGGTGCAAGTACCATTTTATACAAGTTATAAAGCTCACAGTACAAACACTGTAATGCACAGTTGTGGTATTTGCATCAAAAAATTTGGTGAGAGTATCAACTCCCATATTATAACCATATTTGAAATATATAAAGTTCAAAAATCAAGTACAATTTTGTCATTTTGCATATTTAACATTAGTTTCCTTCCATTTCCTCTCATATTTTGGAGGAAAGTATTAGCCCAAAATTTTCTTCCATTTCCCTCCCCATCCATTCTTTTCTTTCCTTAAAAATACCGGAGAACACAAGTTTATTTAAGTTTCCTTTCATTTACTTTCTTTTCTAGCCAAAATGGAACTCGAGAACATAGTCTAGAGTTACCATGCCCACTAATATTTCTGATAGCAACATCCCTAATCGAGAATGAGGGAAAAGACACAGGGGTATCCAAGTTCCACCAGCTTCAAACCTTTCTCCAAATTGGAAGGATGCGTGGGCACCTAATGATGCAATGCTCAATGTCTTCGTCAACATTTTCACACAAGGGCAAACGATGGAATTAATATCAACACCACGAAGAGCAAGATTAGGAAGAGTATACAATCTATTTAGCTAGGCACTCCACACGCGGATATTTACTTTACGAGGAACCTGAGAATTCCACCGATGATGAAACTCAATAATAGAATTGCTAAGGGAAAGATGTTGGATTTTTTTTAATATAAAACTTTAACCTTTAAAGCAACCTGATGGGTCAAACAACCAAGACCATTTCTCCAACCACTCCACATATAAGCAAAGATCTCCAATTAGCGAGATAAGAGAAGAGAGGTCGTCTAAAGCCCTACCACGGGAAGGCAACCACCAACTCCAACTACCCCTACCCTCACATATACATACACACACATACATCATTGATCAGACACCAACGGTCACTAATAAGACAATGTTTTGAGGTCTCAAGGGAAAAAAGTCAGGGGAATAATCCATGAGACGAGACCCGTCACCACACCAGTGTTCCTTCCAAAAATTGGTGTTAGAGCCATTCGCAATCTTACACACAAAGGAGCGTTTAAAAAGGAATCGAAACCATCAATACTCTTGACAGCCTTGATGATATCGTGCAAAACACCACTAGAACCGTGCACATTTAGGGGCATATTAAAGCCTCCGTCATCATCATATAAATCTTTAATTACTAAACGCCAAAGAACATTCTCTTTCATTAAAAGGCTCCACTTCCACTTACCCAAAAGACCAAGATTTTTTGCTTGAAGGCATCCGACACCCAACCTTCCAAACTGAGCTTCAAGGATATCGAAGTTCCATTTGACCCAATGAATACTTCGTTGTTTCTCATTGAAGCCCCAAATGAATCTACATCTGATGGATTTAAGGGTATTAATGACCTTTGCGGGCGCTTTAAAAAGGGAAAGGAAGTAAATTGGGAGACTTCCAAGATTGGATTTAATAAGGGTAAGCCTACCCCCTATCGATAGGGATTTTGCTTTCCAACTTGAGAGCCTATCCCTGAACCGGATTATGACCCCGCTCCATCTCTCATAAAGGCACATCCTCTTACCTACCAAAAGTCCCAAATAAAAGAGATGAAGCGTATCATTAGTACAACCAAGTGAAGAGGCCATAACAACAACATCAGAGGACATGACACCAATTCCAAACAACATGCTCTTAGATAAACTATTAGTCTTTATTGTACGTATGTGTGTAGAACATTTAATATTCTCATTTAGTTTGATATGTACAATAAAGACTAATATTTTACCAAAAATGTAGTTATCAATCAACTTCAATAAATGCAAAATCTCTAAAGTTAAGAATCGTTACTGCCCTCCCGGATTCCATATCTAAAGTTAAGAACGAAGACATTTTCCCGTCTATACAGAGGCTTGGAAAGACGTGGATATTTGCCCGTTTATCATCCAAGTCTGCCTTCTGGAATCACTAGATCACTAGGCCTTTCGATCTTTTTGTTTCACCTGAGGGCTAGTTCTATTTTGTTTATTCTTGGTTTTTTGTGGTGTTTGTACATCCTTCCCTGTACCCTCATTGGCTCCTATTTGGGATGTCTGTTTATAATATCATCTTAGCTTTTTAAAAAAACAAACTTTTAATGTCAATCAACGATGTCCATATAAATAAACATCTAAACCAATACAAATCTTACCAATTAACTTATTAACACCCTTAAGCTTAATTCCATTTTAGTCCAAAAAAAAATTCTTAAAAAAAATGATGATAATTGGGAGACCTCTTCTTGTAAACGTGCAAGAATTGATTGGTCTAATAATATAGCCTCTAAAAAGTGATTGGATCATATGGATCAACACCAACAATAATCACAACAACTAACTTTATGTCAATATCAAATAAAAATCAGGGATTAGGCCGGATAGACATACATTGATACATACATAGATCCGGTCCATAAAACAAACAACATTAAAACCCGGTCCATTAAATAAAAAAAAACATTAGTACATCTGTGAAAAAGTCTTCTTCTTTCCTTCTTCCAAAAAACCACAAAATCAGAATCCAAACATCTCCTCTCTCTCTCAGAAAAAAAGGGTGAACTTAACGAGGTTACAAAAACACACACAGTTACACACTCACTGTGTGTACTTTCATATAATGTTCTTTTCCTTTAAGGTAATGTTTTTGAACCTTTTTTTTAATGTTTTTGTTAGACCCTTTTATTGTTTGATTAAGGCGAATACATCTGAGTTAAAGACTCGCCCTTCGAGTAATGTTTAAGTTTATAGTTGAATAAAATTATATTGAAACTAGACCTTTTTTTTTTTAATATGTTTATAATTATGGGAAAAAAAAAGTTTTTTTTTTTTTTTTTTTTTTTTTTTTTTTTTTGGTGATTTCTTTCTTCTTTTAGTATGTGAATGTAAATGTTTATGTATGTTGAGATATTAAAATTATACAATATTAGGAATTAAGCTAATTACCATTTTGGGCACTTTATATATAGGCTATTTGGTAACACAATCTATATAGGGAATGATTACATATTCTTTATCCGAACCGAACCCAAAAATGGATTTGTTTAAATTTTGCAAATTTGCAGGTCTAGGGTGGTTTTGAACTTTTGATTTTTGACAAAAGGGAGAAACAAAACAATGGAAGGGGATATATTTTCAGGAATGGCGAACGGGTCACAATTAGGAGTAGATGGGAAAGTGTTGCAAACGTTTCAGAAGAGCTTTGTCCAAGTTCAAAACATTTTGGACCAGAATCGTCTCTTGATTAGCGAGATCAACCAGAATCAAGAGTCTAAGCTACCTGTTAACTTGACGAGAAACGTGGGACTAATTAGAGAGCTTAACAACAATGTGAAACGGGTGGTTGATCTTTATGGTGATTTGTCAAATTCGTTTAGTAAATCGATGGATGCTTCATCTGAAGCAGAATCAGGCGGGACTAGATCTGATGGCAAAAAGAGAGGGAGGTCTGGCTAAGCTATTAATTAAGCAAACGCCTTGTGTAAGTTCTTTGTAACGATAATTCATCCTTGACATTTACTATCTTTGGTTCTTTAGGAATATCCGGTTCATAATTGGCAATTCAAGCTACTAATCGTCATACCCGTGTTGTAATTCTTGTTTAAAACGTCTTGTTGGTTATTTAACATGATTTAAGCATGTGTCCGTTTTTTTTACTAGTTTTATGCAGTGGAGCTTGATTAATATTTCATGTAAATTCATATATGTAATAATAATTGGGGCTGCTTGTTTTTTTTTCTGAATGTTGAATGCTATGACCCGAAAACCAGTACTACATGATAAAAAGCATTATCTGAAACTAGTTGAAATTTTTACTAATTATGACAATCTGAAGTAATACGCGATTGACCATTTTGCCCATTTTGCCGACAAGACTGCCAAATTACCCAAATTGTATGAGGTTAACATAAAGTAATCTAGACATTATCATCATGCTTCACATATTTTAAGCCTAATATAACCGTTGGATGAAAGAAAGGTAGTCTTCATGGAATAATGCTCTAGCTGACTTTCTCGGTATCTTTCATATCTTAACAGAATATGTTGCCTAAAGTTGCTTTGTGTTCCATTATATTAATAAGATTATGGTATTTTGGCCAGTAGAAAAGTATAGACACTAAAATCAGCAAATACATATGTTAAACAAAAGTGGCTCAAAATCAACAAAAAGTAGAGTAGCATATCTGAGTTGTAGTGTTTGATGATTCTCTTTGGATGAGGGTCTTTGTTGAAGAGGCTTTAGTGGGGGAAAGGTGGATTCGAAAGTAGCTTTTGGTAATCATGATCCCTGCTAAATCATTGGACTCTTTTGTCCCTTTTAGATCAACCATTGTGCTTCTACCAAGTGGTCGCCCGATAACACTTACCCAAGCTTTACGACACTTAGATTGCGAGTTTTAGTCTTTTTTAACTTACCGTTATGTTTAGGAAAAGACTGTAACCGCAAAATGCCTGAGTATTATAATTAGACAACTTAACTAACTTTTTACCTTAATTGCTAGCATAAGTGCAATGATAAATTATTTAAAGTTGAGATGTTCTACTATACAATATGCAATTCTTTCATATAGTGGTGGTCACTCTTTACATGTGTTATCAGAAAGCATCAAAGTGAAATGTCTCTAATGCATCTCATTGTACCTTTTCAATAATGCCGACATATTTTTGATTTAAGGTTTGCAATGACATTGTCGATTGTTTGTCTTTGCCCCCACCTCCCTAAAAGTTCCAAATAATGGTGATGAAATTCAAAATTACAATCATGGTAAAACATTTTTGTTGTTTTACTGTAGTTACGGAGGTCTTTTTAGTGTAGGGTTCATAACTCAACTATGCAAACATGGTATTATGCAGTAGAAATAGTAAATTATCCTAAGGGTTCGTGTGTTTTTTTCCGTTTTCATATATTGTTAGTTTTTAGACATTACGTCAAAGCTCTGACGTTTTCAATATGTAGATCAGTCTCCATCACCCCGTTACGTTATCCTTCATCCTTTAATGCAAGGTTCAAACATTTGCGCTCTTCTTTTAACCAATCGAAACACCCATTGATCCAATTGCACGCAGCACACACAAATCCAAACACTCCTTTCATCGCCTTTTCATCCCTAATAATATTTATGCACACTTTTAGAAATCAATAATTAGTGTTCATTTTATTATAATGATTGATTCAAAGGATTATAATTCTTTTCTTTTAATAGTCATATTACTGAAAATAAGGAGTGTTGATGGTCATGTCTAAATGTTTGAAAAGTTAGTTGTAAATGATAGTCTTGAGACTGTTATTAGCATTCCCCAAAATGTAAAAACTACATCAATATCTTCCGCTAAACTAATACTGACATCAATATTCCATGGACACTTCGAAAATAATCAAAGCTACTAACAGTTTGTAACTTTTTTAGCTTTAAAACAACATTTCACGCGTTAAAGTGAGTGAGTGCAACAGAGGAGTGATGTAGCGTGAAGTGATAGTGATGAATAGGATATGGTGAGATGACCATCACACTTAGGACTTAGGGGCGTAAACGATTTTGAATCGAGTTTCATTTTGGCAGGGTTCGACTCGACGGCCGACGAGCCTTCATAAGAGAAGCTCAAGCGCGACTTGAGAAAAGTTTAATTTGGTGTGGAAAGCTCGATTTTCCTTTTGTAATAATGTGTTTTCTGAACAAACTAAAATTGAAAATAAGACCAAAAACAAAATTGAACTCATATTAAAAAACTCGATGCATTCATAAATAAGTATTTGGGGGTGATACTCACACCACATTTTTTGATGCATGCACCATAATTTGTGCATTATAGTATTGTACGGTACAAATTGTAATGCACAAATTATGATGCATGCATCAAAATATGTGGTGTAGGTATCAATTCTCTAAGTATTTACGCTTACTTATTTGGATATCAGCCCTTAACATATGCATCATATATACACACAAAAATATATCAACTTAAAATCTTGAAAAGCTCGATACTAACTCTAGCCAAGCATGTGTAAGATCGAGCTCATTTTCACTGGTCGAACTTGAACGAGCTTGAATTAAATTCGACCCCAAGTTACTCGACGACATCGTTTAATCACACTTAGAGCTAAAATAACTATAGTACTATACTTGACTTTTTTCTTTTTTCAATGTAATATTTAGTGGTGCATAAATCGGTCTAAATTGAAAACCAAATCGATTTTCGATTTGGTTTCGGTTTGAGTCAAACGGTCAAAAACCAGTTTTGACTCAAACCGGTTCGGTTTGAAATCGGTTTTGGACATGAAAAAGCGGTTCCATGATCCTGAACCGGTTCTGTTTAAACCGGTTCTCAAACCGATTGACATCTAAGCATGTAAACCGATTTTAGAAAAAACCGGTTTTAGTTTTTTCAGTTCGGTTAAAAAACCGGTTAATTCGTGCACCTCTACTAAAAAACCGGTCAGTTCGGTTAAAAAACCGGTTTTAGATATTGTAAGGTTTGGGTCCAATACCTGAAAGAAAGTGTTGAGGCCCAAAGTATATTAGCATGATGATATGATCCCCTTGAAAGAATTACATCCAAATTCTTCAACAAACAATAAACTGTTTCTTCCTTCCATGGCTTCTTCCGACTCTCCGATCGCTTCACGTAAAGGTCACCTCAACAAATTCAGTTACAACTGATTATTATTATTATTATTATTTTATAAATAGCGATTAATTAATTAGTTTATAACAATAATAATCTCATTCTTCATTTGGTTTTATAAAATTTAGTTGTTGTGCATTTACGTGCTACCGGTGATGCTCCCATCCTCAAACAAGCTAAATTCAAGGTACCTACTATCAAATTATTGATTCTACTTTACGAATTAGCTTTTTCAAACCCTAGGTTACCTTATTTACTTATCTTATATGTGATTAGAGTTATCGATTTAGATCAGACGAACCTCCGTTAACTAGTTTCTATATCAGAAATGTGCGATCGTTAGTTTACGATAGCTTGAGGTATTAGCCTTTTATATACTAGACTATACGCAAGTATCAGCTTCTATGTAATGTAGTTCATAATATTATTGTATGTGTTATTAGAGGTATGATTGATGATATCGGATCGCTTACATTTGCCTAATACTAGTTAGTTTTCGGTTTCAGATAAGCGTAGTTCGAATGCCGATCAGTCGAACCTTTAATAATAAGTAATATAAGTATTGTTAGATCTCGATAACTACTTTTTATCTAAAACTGAACGCAAGTTGTATTAGTTTATGATACATTGCACGTCAACTGTGATTTTCAGCTTCTATGTATTATTTATTTGAGATATGATTGATTATATCGGATCGCTTACATTTGCCTAATAGTTAGTTTTCCGCTCGAGATAAGCTTAGTTTGAATGCCGATCCTTCAATAACTATTTTTAGCTTAATAACTTTGATTAAGGTGTTATTGCTAAGTATACCTTTATTGTTCGTTGTTGTACTTATACTACTTATCATTTAGAGTCTAGGAATCGAGTTTTTGAAATCGCAACGTACTCAAATTCTATGAACGTTAGTAATAGTATGATTGATATGTTCATTTTAAGTCTGCGATTATAGATATGAATCAGGATATTGATTTTTTACATTTGCCTGAATAATAGTTAGCTTAAACATTCAGAGTTAAAATTTTCTTAAGTTTTAGTTTGTGCTTAGGTGATATGTTATAATAATTGGTTCGATTAGGTCCTCACTGAATCGTTGTTATTGTACTTCGTATATTCATAATGTCGTATTTATTATTAGAGATATGATTGATGATATCGGATCGATTACATTTGCCTAATACTAGTTAGTTTTCCGCTTCAGATAAGCATAGATCGAATGCCGATCAGTCGAACCTTTAATAATAATAACTAGTATAAGTATTGTTAGATCTGATCAGTGAATATTTACGCCAACTATCAGTCGAATGCCGATCAGTTGAACCTTGCATTAAAGGATGAATTTTAACTCTAACGATGCCATGGAGACTGATCTACGCTTTAATAACTAGTTTTAGCTTAAGAGCTCTGATTAAGGTGCTATTGTTAACTATACCTTTACCATTCGTTGTTGTACTTATACAACTTTTTGTTTAGAGTCTAGGAATTTTTGAAATTGCAACGTACTCAGATTCTCTGAATGTTGCTAATAGTATGATTGATATGTTCATTTTACGTCTGTGATTATAGTTACGAATCAGGATATTGATGTTATACATTTGCCTGATAGTTAGCATAATTTTTCCTCAACAGTTGAACCTTTAATATCTAGCTTAAGTTTTAGTTTGTGCTTAGGTGACCAAGGCAGAAATGTTATGATAATTGGCTCGATTAGGTCCTCACTGAATCGTTGTTGTTGCTGTACTGGTTTGTGTGACTTGAGCCAAGGTTTAAAAGTTTTGATGATTTGTTTTGAAATTTTAGATTGCTGGAACGGATAAGTTTTCTAAGGTGATTGATTTTCTTCGTCGGCAGCTTCATAGGGAGACGTTGGTAAGCATGTTTGTATGGTCTTCACTTCATTGCGTGTCGATCTCTGACCACATTGTTAAATGACGCATTTTGTATTTGTTTCAGTTTGTTTATGTGAATAGTGCCTTCTCTCCGAGTCCAGATCAGCTAGTGAATGACCTATACGATGTAAGTTCCTATGTATGCATCTAATATCTATATATGACAACGTTCATGGAGAAGATTGACTTTTTGAAGATCTCGTAAATGTTTTTATGTCTTTGTGTAACTGCTCTTGCTTTGCTGCTGCTGCAGAATTTTGGATTTGATGGGAAATTGGTGGTCAACTACGCGTCTTCTATGGCTTGGGGCTAACTTTGACCATTTAGCAAAGGTTGTACAGCTGCATAAACTCATTAAAGGGGAACTGCATTTGGTAAATTTGTTTAATCTTCTTTCCCTGTATTCAAAGTAGTTACAAAAAGTTGAAATCTGTAAAACGTTTGATCAGTTATTTAGTTGTGGATGGGTTCGAGTTAGATAGGTATTTCTTTCTAATGGAAAACATTCGTTTGTTTTTGGCGACTTTGTAGTTGATACTTGTAGAAATGCTACATTTTAATGATACTTGTAGAAATGCTACATTTTAATGATACTTGTAGAAATGCTACGTTTTAGTTCAACAGAATCTCTTGATATGGTCCTCATCTTATACATTTTAATGAAATGCTACATGCAAATACCTCCATCGTAACCATCAAATATCGAAGGAGTCTTGGTGCATAATGCTTTTCCTCTATATTTAGAGTTTATATTTATGACCTCATGTTGAAGTACCATATGCCAATTGAATATAGTCATCATGTAGTGCTACTGTGTTGTGGCCAGACCAGATGGTTTGGCTTCAGATGTGTTTACTTCATTTAGATTATCTGTTCGTTTGTCATACATGTAATTCTGACTTGTATATGGTCAGATAACTACAGCTGAACATAGCCATTTTTGTTAGATCTGAGTTAATTATAAGTTCATAGTTTGGCGCATAACATAGGAATCCAGAGATAGGTATGCAAATATGTAACTGCAGATGTAGCATTAAAGTGCCTATTGGTGTAGTAGATATAGGACAAGGTTTAAACCAGAAAACAAACCACTATCCTTCAAGTCTGTTGAAAGCAGAGTTGTGTTTTTTAGTGTAGCAAATACTCAGATACGCAAAATGAGCTAGTGCATCTGTTTGTGCTAGGAGTTTGTGTAGATGAAATTCTAGATTTCCAGATAGTGGTCCTATAGGGGGAAAGGTCTGACTATAACAATATGAAAACGAATAAAAAGACATTGAGAAGATCCATATTCACACAAAGGGACCGCTGCATATATAAATGGTCATATAATGCATTGGTGCACTGACCCTGTATATAGAACTCCAGAAAACTACAGTACATGCATGATAAGCAAAATTCTTTATATTTAGTGCAGGTAATTCTTGTTCCCACTTATGGCATCCAAATCTACGGCTGCAATGCTTTATTGGCTTGTATTCCTCTACCACTCATGCATATTAATAAGGTATCAAGTGCTTCTATATATTAATTAAGTCTTTGTTATGGGTCTTCGGAGTTGTCAGCTCTGTTAAAACATCCGAGCCAAGCAGAAGTGATGAAAGGTTGACTTGGATCAGTACTTTTGCTATAGGAATCTATTTCGTTCATAAAACTAAGGAGTATTATTTATATTTCCTACATACAAATAGTTCTTCGACAGCCAATTACAACTGGTTTGACACTCCAAGATGAACCTTTCCGGAAATAGTTGGTATTAGGTTTTTCGTGAAAAGTACATAAAAAGAATTCTTAACTATGTTGGAAAAATAAATATGGCTGGTGTTTTCGTGAACTGATCATATGTAAGCTCAGGTGGTGGTGGGTTCTTGAGGCTTTTTTAGTTATATTTATGGAAGTTTCGATCTGGTATAAGGTTAGCTTTTTAGATGGGTCCGTTCCAAAGTTGAATGAGTCCTGGTTAAACCAGGTAGAGTATGTGAGCATTCGTAGATGGACCCATGGACCAATAGGACTTGTAGCAAGTCTTGACTCTTGAGCCATAAGTAGGAGTGACGTAAAGCCCTGTTAAACCTTGTAAAGCAAAGTTAATTTCATGCTGTCTAATGTATCTAATCTAAATTTATATGCACTGTATTGTTGCTTTCCTGGAACTGATTATGGCATTGTTTGTTTTTTTAAGAGGTTTCGAGTCTTTTTCTGAATACCACGTCTGAATCTGAATCACGTAAAAATGTTTGTTTTTGTTAAAATGCAGGAGCACTTTAAATCGATAATTTAGGTATTTTAGATATGAATCCACAACATTAGTTTATGCTTATTAAGGGAATTTTTACTTTATCCACAATACCATAGAACTAATTTCACGAATGTGTGGTGATACGTGGACCGCAATATACCATTGAACTCAAAGGCAAGATGGGTAAAAACATGTCATTATCTCACTGGTTTATAATGAAGTGAGTCATTCGGTTACAACTAATGAAAAATGATACTTAAGTTTAGGCATAAAATTAAACATGTGTTTAGGCCTCCCAATTATTTCTAAAAAATATAAGAAGATAAGAACTATTTTTACAAAGAGCATTGCTAAAGCCTCCTACAATATCCTTCTACACACATAAGGCTGAACACAGTGGTAACCGGGTCGACCCTGCCACATCAGCTTTCTCTCTCCAACGACCTGACGACGACCTAGTTGCCACAGTGGTGACCCGAGATTTTTTTTTTCTTTAACCCAAACGGCACAAATATTTGTCCACATGTGACATACTAATTCGGTCGTATAAGCAAACTAGTTTGTCCAAAACACCTCAACCGACCTAGCACAACCATGTTGCCACAATGGGACAACCGGTTGACAACCGAACACAACCCATCCGGTCGACCCTCCCATTGTGACTAGCCTAACAATATTATATGTATATTTTTTTCACTTATTCTCTCTATATTTAAATCGTTAATTCTGACACTTTTCAAGATCTCGTGAATAATGACAGACTTTTACAATATCAAATGTTGAGTATTCAATGATTTATGTTGTGATGTTAAAAGAAAATGATTTATGTTGTGACTTGTGGGCCCAGGTGTTGTGGATTGGGCCATCTATTTATCATCTATGTACAATTTCTTACTTATACGCCACTTTTCGTTAGGTTCATTTCATTATTAGGTTATGTAACTTTGAGCAGTAAATTTGGAAATCAAGGTGAGTAAAAAGGTTGTCATTCAATGCAACTTTTTTGCATCAACTGAGTATTATGCATAAATAGTTAAAATTATTCCAGGACAAGCATTGATGGTTTTGAAAGCTGCAAGGCCAAAGTGGTTGCAGCAACAATGCCTTTATAGGTGAAAACATAAATATGAGTTAAAGTTGTACTGAAATAAATATCAGTTATTTTTAAAAAATATATTTTCTTCTCAATGTTTAGAGAAACATTGATAAGTTACTATTTAAAAATTTACCTTTTTTTCATGAAAATACTTGGGAACATATATATCTTATGCAGGGTGTTTGTTTAAACTTATATGTGGGCTTACAAGCTTATTTGATTTCAGATTATATTTCATAGGTTTCAATTTTCCGGCTTATTTTAAGAATTATAGGCTTATATAAGTTTATCATGTCACAATAAACTTATATACGCTCATAAGTCTTAACATAAGCCGGGAAATTGGGTCTTATTAAATATAACCCAAATTAAACTGTATCGGGAAGGGTCATCACAATTGACCGAATTAGATGTTCATTAGCTGAGGTTATGTCTTTGAAGAAAAGTCAGTTCAACGTATAAAAAAAAGTACATAAGATCATTTTCGCGGTCAAACCAAAACGTTTAGAGAAACAATGACAGCATGATTAAAAACTATACTTATATTACGTTTGATACGATTATGTGTTCATGATAATTTAAAATAACAAAGTTGATATGTGACTTTTTAATAGAATATAAGACACCCCAATCTTTTTTGTTGCTCCTGCCACATAATTTAGTAAGATGATAGGACGGTTTGACTTGCATCCCAATCATACCCTACAAAACATAATGAGTTGATAATATCATAACTTTATTTATTTATTTATTTATTTTAACGGTGACTTTCATTTTTTGGGCAAGAGTCACACCTACCACACGGTAGGCCCTCATTCACCACATACCCAGACTATGTTGTTTGAACCGGATCTACGCTGGCGCAGTGGGGATTATTGGCGGCGTCCGCCCGGAAACCGTACCGCCTCCACACGATTATTATCGCTGGAGTAACGGTCGGATGAAAACCGGGGCCGGCTTAGATTCGAACCTGCGCAGCTAATGGCTTACAGGCTCTCATCTTCATTGCCTAAGTATCATAACTTGGATATTTGATGATAAAGTGAAAAGGAAATAAAAGGAATCTTGGATATTTGAGAAGAAAAATAAAATTATTCCAAAACAGCTTTGATTCCCCAGTA
This sequence comes from Chrysanthemum seticuspe, assembly GCA_019973895.1. NCBI lineage: Eukaryota > Viridiplantae > Streptophyta > Magnoliopsida > Asterales > Asteraceae > Chrysanthemum > Chrysanthemum seticuspe. The sequence goes on along the minus strand of BPTQ01000004.1, from coordinate 318,384,448 downwards.
TCCTTTCTAATCTTAGCTGTACTCTCCTGGAAGATAGATGGCAATATGGCAAGTAAATCTTGTCCAAAACTCCACCGTCTTATTTGAATAAATTTTACTTCCTTTCTAAAAATACATGTCCATTTCATATCGAGGGTTTGTTTGTTAAAACTAGCGGCAAACAATTAGCAGTAGCAGTAAGTAGTTAGCGGTAGCAGTTTAATTTATAAAATTGTTTGGTAGAGTAGCTGTAACTGTAATTTTAATTTGTAAAATGACGTAAGACTGTATGCTAAAAAATTAGCGTTTTTATACTTTTATAAATGCTATCTACTTTATTCCAAACGAGCTTTTTAATAAAAATGCTAAATGTTCTTAAACGCCGTCTACCAAACACAACTCGAATATCATATTAGAAAAGTTCAATTAAGTGTCATATTCTTTTTTGAAAACCAATTTAATTGGTTGAAATATTGACTTATTTTCAGACAACAACAACATATTCAAACCTGAGCGGGTTATGAGGGAGATGAAATGTAAACAGATCATATATTTACCTCATGATAAACTCGAAAATAAAAAGGCTGCTTATAAGAAGACGTCCGACCAATGTAAGTATGAAGACGTGTGTTGATCAAGAAAGACTTATTTTCGGACAATTAGCATACAAAGACGAACATATAATTTGAGATTTAAGATTATGTATTAATTTAATTCTTAGATTTAATGATATGTTTTTTAGAACGGCAACTAATTATCCCACAATATACAACACAAACTATTTCACATGTTTTAACCAAGATTTGAATTCACAATCATTTAATTGGACTAACACAACAAAAGACATCATTGGACATTAAGACACAAGCCCTTTAGTCTTCACGATGTCTTAGGGTGCGCTTGGTTCAAAATGGGGAATGGGAAAGGGAAAGGCAATGAGAATGCAAAGGATTGTAATGGTGATTATCATTATCTTTGATAGTGCTTGGCATAAGAAAAATACATTAACCTCCAAAGTGGTGGTGGTGGTTAGTGGTGGTGGTGGTGGTTGCTTTTGGTGGTGATGGTGGTGGCTGGTAGATGGTGGTGGTAGATGGCTGGTGGTGGTGGTGGCTGCTGGTGGTGGTGATGGCTGGTGGTGTTGGTGGCTGCTGGTGATGGTGGTGGCTGCTAGTGGTGGTGGCTGCTAATGGTGGTGGTGGTGGATACTGGTGATGGTGGCTGCTGGTGGTGGTGGTGGCTGGTAATGGTGGTGGCTGGTGGTGGTGGTGATGGCTAGTAGTAGTGGTGGTGGCTGGTGGTGGTGGTGGATGCTGGTGGCTGCTAATGGTGGTGGTGGTGGTGGCTGCTGGTGGTGATGGTGGCTGGTGGTGGTGGTGGCTGGTGGTGGTGGTGGTGGCTGGCTGGTGGTGGTGGTGGCTGGTGGTGGTGGTGGTGATGGCTGGTGGTGGTGGTGGCTGGTGGTGGTGGCTACTGCTTGCTGTGGCTGATTCTGGTGGTGGTGGGTAATCATTACCATACCTCCCAATTTACTGGGTAATGCCCCATTACCCAATATTAAACAATGATTGCATTCCCTAGTACTAACCAGGCATGTTTAATCATTACCTTTGTCATTCCCCACCCCCATTACCCCCAACCAAGCACCCCTTATTATTGACACTTAATATATGGCCAAGATTTAGAAAGAATTTTTTTTTTTTTTTAATGCAAATGCTAAAATTAGCTAAAAAACCAAATAAGTGTTGTGATTATCTATCTATTATCTACATGTACATGTGTTGCCATTGAATGGAACCACATGAGTTGGACCCATTTTCTCATCACATATGATAACCCAACCAACCATCCAACCTTGGTTTCTTCTTCATTTTTTCCTATGTAACAAAAAAACATAACATAAAAAACATGTCATCATCCCTGTTTCTTATGTTGTTCTTCTTCTTTAACGTTATCTTAGTTAAGTCACAACAACAGAATTTACAACCACCACCACCACCATCACAACCACCACCACCACCTCCGCCAGTAACACCACCACCGCCACCACCACTGACCCCACCACCACCACTAACTCCACCACCACCACCACCACCTTACATTTCTCAGCCGCCACCTTCAAGAAGACCACCATCACCACCACACAGGAAAAGAAACCACCATCACCCACCACCACCACCACCAGAGAAAAAGAAGTCCACTTTTGGGAAGAAGCTTGGGCTCATGTTTACTGGTGTAGCAGGGATCTTGCAGGTTTTTGTGGTGGCTTTTTTGGTTGTTCAAAGAAAGAGATTGTTTAAGCAACATGAAAGATTATAACAATTTTTTTTTTTTTTTTTTTTTTTTTTTCTTATTTTTTTATTACTTGATTATTAGAGGGAGATCTTGAGATTGTAAATGGCTATATCTTATTTCTTATTATTTCATTATTTGTTTTTTTATCATGATCTTGTTATACTTTCATTATTGTTCTTCTTGTTAATACACTTGCCGGAAGTCTTTCAGGAAGCAGTCTCCTTACTCTCGGGTTTATACCGGTTATACTAGATAGGGGTAGGATCTGTATACATTCTACCTCCCTTGTTGGGTAGGGGTAGGATCTTTATTTCTTATTATTATTTCATTGTTTTGTTCTTATCATGATCTTGTTATACTTTGATTATTGTTCTTCTTGTTAATACACTTGCGAAGCAGTCTCCTTACTCTCGGGTTTATCTAGTAGGGGTAGGATCTGTTTACATTCTACCTCCCAGCACCCCGCCCCGGCGGGATTGGGTATGTTGTTGTTGTTGTTAATGCTAATTTGAAGTATGCAACTCTAGATCTTATTTGATGGGATCAATTTCGTTACTTTGTAAATCTTAATGAGACCAATCTCCATATATACATTATGACTTATTGTGATTGCTTATTACCCCTGTGATCATGGAATATTTATTCGTGACTGCGCTAATAGATGTGTTCAGAATTACTTATCCCAACTGCTTGTTAAGCTCTTTTGATTAAGCATTTTGAAGTTGTTTAGATTGCTTAGTTTATTGTTCTTCTTGTTAAGCTAATTTGAGGTATGCAACTCTAGATCTTATATGATGGAATCATTTTGGTTACTTTAATTTGTAAAGATTTAATGATACCAACTCCATATACATTATGACTTATATTGTGATTGCTTATTACCCGTGTGGTCTTGGGACATTTGCTTGTTAAGCTGTTTTGAACAAGCATTTCCATGTTTGTTTATGGATTTATACCCTAAATAAGTAGTTTTAACAAGTATTCCCAAACAAGCCCATTGCATGATGCTTGATTCTGATTTAGTTTGAGTCTATATGTCTGGACACAAATCTGCTGAAATGGAAGATCAAGATCTAAGGTTCAGTTAGTTGTTCCTTTTAGTTTCAGTTTTGGTCACGGTGATACCTTTATGTTTTATTTCTCTGGGGTTGTATGGGTAGGATTTGAGAGTTCCGTATCAGCAACTCTATAACTTATTTGATGGGGCCAGTTTTATTACTTTGTAAAGCTTAATGACATCAAACTCCATATACATTATGACTTATTGCGTTGCTTATTACCCTTGTGATTGCTTGTTAAGCTCTCTTGAATAAGTGGTTTTAACAAGTCTATTCAAACAACCCACAAACATGATGCTAAATTCTGGTTAACTTTGAGCCTATACATGTCTCTGACACCATATCTAAGGTTCAGTTGATTGATCCTTTCTGTTTCAATTTGATCATTGTGATACCTTTTATGTTTATTTCTCTGGCTGGGGTTGTGGGTAGGATATAGCAGTTCTGTATCACAGCTACAATCAAAAAGCATGCTAAAACTTGTCTGACTAAAGATTCTGAATTAGGTTGGGAATAGAGTATCGCTTTAACGAAAAGTAGAATAGTATGATGCTTGTAGCAGTATAAGTAAAGCAAAGAACTTTGGTATTCTTGAATACATAAATACAGTACGTGGAAAACTTCTTAGTGTTCTGCTCCCACGAAAGACGACGTATATCTTATGACATTTATACTGCTCTTCTGAAGTATGATTTCAAAATAGTTATCAATATGCAGAATATAGTACATAATGCACAAAGTCATACTGAATTATTGTTTAAGATTTTCTAAGAAAAGCAAAAGTATGGTGAAAGAGGGGAAATCGTTTTCCCGAGTGAATATAGATGAAGGTAATATCTGTGGGGGATACGGGGCATTAGGAGACAGTTCTTGTCTGCGCGTTTACTCTTATCATAAATTGTACTCTTCCGAGTATCCACCTGCCAACAGTATTCAATACATTTCAAAGTTTTAACGTTTTTGAAACTGAATGGATTTGCATATTCCTCAATAGCATTTGAACTACAATCTGATATTCATATTAGATTGCATTGAATAAGTCAGCCACTAGCTTTGACTGAGTGTACAGTTGAATTATTCATATTAGATTGCATTCAGATTTAGTGAAAATATTGTGGGGGCATTTTACATTATCTTGACAATGACAAGTGAATTCCAAACACTTTTACCCCTCAGACCCCAACATCAAATCCTTCTGTTTGTTGCCCTACCTTGCTCTCATTTATTCTAAGCCTAAACAACATTTTCAGGGTTCTGTAACAATGCATTAAACACAAACATTCTTGAAAAATAAAACCTACTAATTAATACTTATAATGATACTAATGATAATTCATAGATATGTTTGTTCTACCAGTAAGGTCTGGGCTTGGATTGAAAAAGTTCTTGGGTGGACAATGGGGATTTTGGCGCGTCGACCCAGTTAGCGTCATGGTTAGGGTTAGGGTTAGGTGTGGTTTTCGGTGTTGAAAAGAAGTGGTGAAATGGCTGTTTAGCGGCGGTTTCTTCAACTTTTGTGTTGATTTGGATTCGGGATTTGGCTTTTTCTTCTGATGAGTTTATGAAATCAGTACCCATAACAAAGCAATGCTGGCCTTGTGTTTCTTCATTTTTGCGTTGTTGCTGATCTTTAAGGTTTTGAAAGCTGAAGTGCGAGTAGTTGTGATGATCAGATGAAGAAGCAGCAGCCATCTTCTGTGTATTGAAAGGATCGTTTAGATGAAAGTAAGTTGATCTTTCATCCTCTCCTAAGTCCTTCAATCCTTGCATGTACCTATATACATTTATTTATTCATGCACATGTTACTACAGCGAAAAAAGAACAATAAAATGACAAAAGAAGAAAAACGAACCTGTAATCCTTGAGGGCTTGATTAGAATAGGATGAAGCATCCATAAAGCTGGTCTGAATAGAGGAAAGCGAAGGATAGGTATCAACTGATTTGGAGATTGTGGCTGATGGTGATGAGGAAACATTAACAGTTGTAGCAGTAGATGAAGAAGCTGCTGCTGATGACGAAGAAGCAGAGAATTCCACAGGCTTTCTTGAACGATTTCGACCACGATGCATGTGTCTTTCACAGTATTTGGAATCAGGATAAGCTTCTTTCGCACACCTCCATTTCTTCCCATCTGTTCGCCTACATCTTCCTGGTTCCATGTCGATTTTCCTTCCATACCCGCCTACTCCACCAAGCTGATATAGCTGATTGTACTGATAGCTTCCTTCCCAAACACCCACTGCAACAATCATATCATAAGAAACAAGAAACAATAAAAACTGTTTGCCCTTCGAAATAAGCTGTTTGAATATGGGGCTATTGGAAAAAACATGCTTATTTTAAGTGCTTTTTAGTTCTAAAAAGAAGCAGATAAGCAGTTATATCAGCAATCCAAACACCCTTTAAGCAACTTGAAACTGTTAGTCGAAACAACTTATTTCACTTCGAGGGGATGTTTGGAATTACTTATTTTAAACTGCTTATCTGCTTAAAATACAAGCAGGTAGCAACATACTTAGTTTTAGTGTTTATTTACTCTAATAAGCAGAAAAGCATTTTTGTGTAAGCAAGTTGTAGTAAAAAGGAATAATCAGAAAACAGAACATGCATAAAAAGTTATAAGCTAGCTTACAGGTGGGCTGAGTGGATAGTGATGCAGAAGAAGAGAAAGTAGAGCTATATAAGCTTCTTCTGACAGACATGATGAGATCAGTAGGGACTGGAACACCTGAAACCATATATTTGTAGATTAAGGCTTGTTGTTCCAGTTCTTCCCATTGTGCTGCTGTGAACACATTTAGATGATTACTAGTCATCATCTTTGTCTGTCTCTCTAAAAACACAATCTAGTTTAAAAACCACTTCTGATAACTCTCTTTGGTGTTTGTTGGGAAGATGGGGTTCCTCCTATGTTTATAGGGTAGGGAATGAATCTAATGAAGGGCACCTTTCTCACTCACACACTCTCTCACACACACCTCAAATGAGTCCACTGCACTACACTGTCCAAATTTGTTGTGTTGCTGAGAGGGGTCTGGACTGCACTACACCACACCACACCATGTCATTGTTTGCTAGTTATATATCCCTGCCACCTTTATGGAAAATCCATATAACACATGTACAAAGGTACACAATGCTACTCAATTTTAATGTTATAGTTAGAAGCATATATGCATATATGTTATTGTACACCAACTAGGTCTCTATATTATTTTTGACCATAGGGGAAAAAAGATGTTATTCATAATTTCATATGTCCTTGGTCATTAACTACAAATGACTCAATTGTCAATATTGTACTCACTTTTTATATGTAGACCAAGAATTGAAGAAAGCTTCCACTATTAAATGAGTCGTTTGCGATTTAAATGTTACCTCGGTACATGACACACATGAGCCTAGAGCCTAAATGTTTGCATTTTACGTGTTCAGGGATTGGAGTGTGATTTTTTGATAGCTGGTTTATAAGTTCTTTAAGTATTTATGATAAGTTGTCGTGGCATGTCTGAAACCAAACATACTTGATATTTAGTGTATGGTGACTTGCTTTCGATTAGTATGCCAAATCTACTCCCAAACTATTATAGGAAATGCATTTATTGCTTTATTTCACCTCATTTTGTCCCTAGTAACAGTTAAACATAATTTTCATTTCAAAGTTTTTTGACTAAGGTGGTGTTTGAATAGATAGTATTTTAGAAGCGCTGGTCCCCTTCGGTCAAGTTGCTTGTACCTGTTGTCACCTACCGTAGGACCTCCGTCCCTTGGTTGTTTCCAGTTGAGAGGTATGAGGTCCATATTTAAAAGTTAGACCCACAAATTTGGACATGTCTCAAACCCACCAACGGGGCGCACACTTGGAAAAAGCCATTTCAGTCTATCGGCCAACAAACCGATACTCATAGTAACTCTATACCGTACACCAAACATTACCTAAAACCGGAAAAAAAAAACCCACCCCTTTGGCATACACAATTTAGCCTTCTCATGTATCTACAAATGACACAACTCACTTCCTTTTAAACATGGTTGTGATGACATGGATAGTGGATACTATGACATGTCACTGAAGTAATATAATAGGCATCAACATTGAGTGGAAAAATGTAAGCTAGATGGTATCCTTAATCTTTTGGCTCCATAGTGAAAGAAAGAAAAAAGCCTGAGCAGGTGAGTGTGTGCATGTTGAAGATGCCACTTCCCTTTTGAGGAGACTGTTCAAACCCTGCATAATATCACATGCAAACCACAAACACTCAAACTTTGGTAGTGAGGAAAGCTAATAATTACATATTTTTTGTCATGACTTGACTTTGCATCTTTTTAACATGTTATGTGGTACTAGTCAGAGTAACAGAATTTACAAGGAAAAATGCCTACAAAACAAAGTATACATACCACTTTTTAAAATTCAAACCTTTTATCATTGTAGTAACAATGTTTGAATTCCTATTTGTCTAAGGGTGAGAAGCTCACAGGGATAGATAGTATAGTACTGTTAGAGTGAGTTTATGACTCCCAATTTGGCAGTTTCTTTGGGATTTAATACACTACTCTGACTGGTCCCTAAAAGCCTTACAACACACCTGCAGTTTTGACTGGCAATGATACCTTCCTCCTCAGCCCCAGCCTCAGGTCAAATCAATTTAAATGATAGATGGCTTTGCCAGTGTCAGATCACAACACCATAAAGAGAAAGAGATAAAACACCATTAACACTAGCCCATCCCATCCATAATTTTTAACCTTTTTAGTCCCTTTTAACCTTTCCTTTTATTATCAAAGCTGAAACAGTTGCAACTTTCACTATGTATGTATATCATCAATGAAATAGTAAGGTTCATAGCTTTACAAGTCATTGATTATTAATTCAACACACTATTAAGCACGTTATGACTAAGTTATGTGTATTTGTATAGGGACAGTGGTTTCGGGTTTCTAGAGCATAGGAAATTAGTTTACAAAATCCGAAAACCAAATTTTGGCCTAGTCGACTCGTTCAAGATTAAACTTAGTCGAATGCCAAATTTGTTTTAGAGAACTTGTCGTTACCAACTTTTTTGATAACATCATACCGAGTCCGGAACTCATTAATATCTATGTAGTACTAGCTAGTTGTGGACAACAGAAATATAATGTCATCTTATGTGATAAAAACCACTAGATGTACGAGGACAGGGGAAAAGAACAGTAAATAACCCATTGCATTTAAGTTTCACCCTTGTGATGGTGATTTAGTTACTTCTTACTCAAATCCAAGTAGAACCGATCCCCACTCATCACATGCTATCTATACATACCGACAGTACCGACTAGTGTATCAGAAAAGCCCGACACCGCTTAAGTCTTAACTACAAATGATTTGTTCTCTCTTGATGGCGAGTCAATGCTCTATAAGGGGCAAAAACAAGCTTAATAAAGTCCAACGAGTCAATAATTTTAGCTCATAGTATTTGTTATTCATCTGGGAGGCAATTTGTGAACGTAAAAAAATATTATGTGCACATAGTATTTGTTAGTTATTATTGTACGATTGCACGGTGGATGTACCTAATGTGCACGATAAAATCTTCGTGTACAAATCACCTCTTTTTGCTTACTCAATTTGTTCAGCTTCTTCTGTTAGATGCGCATTTGGATCATCATGAAGGCTGCATAGCTTATAAGTTTCCATCAAGAACATGTATTTAATAAACTCATTGAATATGATGCATATTCTTGGCTTCCTATTTTGGCATTATTATAGATTTGTTTACTTTTTTTCTTCTGGTTTTGGTACTCTGTCCAATAATAGTGATGGTTCATCTGTGTTTAGGAGCTAAAAAATTCATAAACTATATTCAAAGCCTCAAAAGTGTTAGGAACCAATAAGATAAAGAATATCAAACAAGTAATGTGATAGATTAAAGCAAGTTGTATACTATTAAAAGTCAAAGTCAACATGTAGTTCTTGTTCATGGCACACATTTTACTTCTTACACATCACAAATTTGTGTATCGATAACTCTACAGTTTTACAGTCCTCGACTGATAGAAGACGGAAAAAAGGCATGGGTAGTGTTTGAACTAAGACGTGTTGTGTGTAAAGTACATTCTTTTTACAGATTACGCGCCCTCGGGAGACTGCTTCAACTCATTATAAGAGGTACATTTTTAATGTTTTGTCTTATATGGTAAAGTTCAAACATAATCCTCCAAATAGATAATATCGTGACGTGATTATTTATAATCATTAGTTTAAGCTTATAATAAGAATCTTTAGGATTTTAATGTTGTTTAGACAAGCAGACAGCAGGTAGTTTGGTAATGCAGGAAACTAGGCTAATTATATTCTTAATTAAGCCAATAACATATGAAGAAATCACATACAAACAAAAGCACCTTTTTAATCCTACATTAATTAATCCCACAAGACAACAAATCTGCCGTCTTAATACTAAATCAAACCATGTAAACCAATTAAGATTCATCCAATGATCCAAACAAGTTCTGTGCATTTTCGTGTTTAGTTATGTAAATCCAAACACAAACACTAACCAAGATTAATTTAGATAAAGTTACCCGAAACAAGACACCATATCCTCCAAAAAACAGCACATCCTACTCATCTTATTATGCCCTTCGTTATCGGTTTCTTATATAATACCACCACGTGAAAGTTTATGTTTAAGCCGCCTCGAATAACACACAATATCACCCAACATTTGTTCTTTCTTGTTTGAGATTAGATTCAATGATCAAGCAGGACGCCTTTTTGTTGCCATACTTTCCTCCCATCACAAACCAAAATCCAGAGACAATGTCTTTTGGAGAACCAGACCCAAACTCGACCACTGATCAAATATCAGATTGGTTAGAAGATACAATATCTTATCTTCCATCGTTTCTGGATGACCCGTATGGATCTAGTAACATCATTGATGATCGTTTTTGGGCACCTGCTGAAGAGCTGGAACACGAATTATTTAGTGCTACTACTAGTAGTATACTTACTAACAATTCTGTTAACAACTCAAATTGTACCGTAACTAGTACAAATACTAATCATGTCATTGTTTCTGATCAGTCAAAGCAGCCATCTTCTGATTTGTCAAAGAAACGCAAAGCGCCTGAGGACATAGTGCTGAGACCCACAGTACAAGTTAAGAAATCTGTAAATAGAAAGGGTCAAGGAAAGTCAACAAAGGACGGTTCTAACAACGTCAACAATAAAAACGGTAGGTGGGCAGAGCAGTTGCTCAATCCATGTGCTGCAGCGATCACAGCTGGAAACGTGGCACGTGTCCGCCACCTCATCGTTGTCCTTCGTGAACTAGCTTCACCAACTGGAGACGCCAATTACAGATTGGCGTCTCATGGACTACAAGCCTTGACACATCATATCACTTCCCACACTAACCAACCCACTAGAGCAGCGCAGGTACAAACTGCGCAACCCATTAATTTCTCAACTGTAAACCCAAGATTCTTCCAAAGATCTCTAATCAATTTTAACGACATTAATCCATGGTTCACCATCCCAAACAACATTGCCAACAACTCGATTCTCCAAGTGTTATCAGAGCTTGACCATGGGGCCCGTACTAATCTTCACATACTTGATATAGGAGTTTCACATGGGATTCAGTGGCCTACATTACTAGAAGCATTAAGTCGTCGACCAGGTGGGCCACCTCCGTTGGTTCAAATCACCATTGTGCCCCCATTGCTCGAAAACAATCAAATCCCATTCGCAGCCAGCCCATTTGGCTACAATTTCGTCTCAAACATCCTTCGTTTCGCAAATGAAATCAAGATCAACCTACACATTAACAAGCTAGACAACTGTCCCTTACAGAATCTAAACTCCCAATTCATCAAATCTTCACCAGACGAAACATTAATCGTTTGTGCTCAGTTTAGACTTCACAATCTTAGCCACAACAAGCCGGATAACAGAACAGATTTCTTAAAAACAATACGAAATCTAGAACCACAAGGAGTGATACTAAGTGACAACAACATGGACTGCAGTTGCAACAACTGTAGTAACTTTGAGACAGGGTTTGCAAGACGAGTTGACTACTTATGGAACTTTTTGGATTCCACAAGTGTGGCATTTAAAGGGCGGGAAATGGAAGAAAGAAAGATGATGGAGGGAGAAGCTTCAAAGGCATTGATAAATATGTGTGAAATGAATGAAAGGAAAGAAATATGGGGTGAGAGGATGACTGGCGTCGGGTTTGTTGGGGATGTTTTTAGGGAAGAAGTTATGGATGGAGCTCGAGCATTGTTGAGGAAGTATGACAATAACTGGGAGCTTAGACTCGATGAGAACGATAAATGCATTGGGTTATGGTGGAAAGGCCAACCTGTATCATTTTGTTCTCTTTGGAAAATAGATGAAAAAACTTGACAACACCTAGAATCATTAGCAAATAAGTTCAGATGTGCGGCATCTGTTTTAGTGTTATCGTCTTTTCTTATGTAGATTGCAAAACTGAAGAACGTTTTTCTTTTTAGTAGTTCTGAGCCCTGTACATTTCGATTACATGCTACGTTTTGTTACAAAACAGGTAAACGTGTAAACAAATGAAGTTTTCCCTATTCAGGGTAATTACCGGAGAGACTGAGTCTTTTGACTCAGATGTATGGTGCCTAATCGATACGTATCACGATGGCCGTTTTTGACCCTTCCCTCAGGTTTAAACCAAGTGACTTACCACTAGAATATTTGATGATGGTTAAATTTTGTTACACTGCATGAATATATTCAAGTCTGCTCATATGTCTGGACTAATAAATCATATTAGCAAAATGATTTGAACAGTTCCTAATAGCATAGGGTGTCATCACTCAAGTTAAACTTTAACGCAATGCCATGTCAGCGCCACATCAACTTTAACATCTTAACATTAACTAAAAAAAAATACCTCTTATCATAACTCAACCTTAACTCAACATTTTGAGCCCCACTTTTATCATAATTAAAAAAAAAAAAAAAAAAAATGAGTTAAAGCTTAACTCACCACACGGCGTGAAAGTTAAAACTTAACTCACAAAAAAACATCACCTTTAAGGCTTTAACTCACGTTAAAGCTTTAACGTGGCTTTATTGATCAAATGCTTAGATTGATCAAATGTAAATACAAAGTTGCTTAAGATTTCTTATTTAGTCTTTATGTTTGTTAATTGTTATAGAAGAAGTAGCATATATCTATTTATTAAAATCATTATACTTTATGCATAAAAAATTGGTATAAATAATATATCTTCTATACTACTCCATATAAAGAAAAAACTTATATTTTTGAAAGTGAAAAATTAAGAAAACTATATATAAAAATCATAATATTTTATTATTATTTTCGTTTATAACCCATAACCTATACTATTTTCATTCAGTTTAACTCGTGTTTAATCTCTAATTTTTTGTATCACTATAATTATTTGTCGCTATAAAAATCCCGTTGCTATGCACAGATACTCGTCTATTATGTATTATTCATCCATGGAAGAATATATATGAAATTCTAACTTATCATTTGTTGGCCAAATTAATGACATTATATGAATGTCAAACTGTCAATTGAACATTCGATATGTCACGTCCACATTATAATCACTCCCCCGATTATTGGGGCAATGATCACATGTAATGTTTTTTTACATACTTTGACTCGTTCTAGGTTGGCTATCAAATTTGTCATTTTATGTTTGTTATAGAAAAGGAGTGACAACTTAATATAAAGATAGAGATCTAGTGAGAAGAGAAGAATGATAAGAAATTTGAGCACACATTTCAAATGAGGAGGAGAAATTCAAGGGGAGATGCATCTATTTCTTTATGTGCATTTAAAATGTGCGGCTGTAGTTTCTTCTCACCCTCTCATTTTAATTTTACTTCTCACTTGATCCTTGCTCTTGGTCTTAACTAAAATTTTTTTTAACAAAATTATATCTTAAATATGTTAGCGCCAAATCAGCTTCTTTTTTCATCTTTTTTAACCTCATGATAATCAGTTAACTCTCGCCATTTAAGTATATAGTCCACACAAAACACTCACAAAACTTTTAAAACAATCGGTGGTCGCACCGTTTCGTTTATTTTTTTGCCGACCATGCTCGAAGACTAAAAGGGTGTAACAATGTGTGGTGCAGATGAACCACGCGTGTTGAAAGCTCTTGTTATCGCTAGTCTTGGCCAAGTCACTATTTTACTTTTATGTCATCCATTTTTTTGAACTAAATTGTGAGTCACTCAAATATGTGATTTTTTACGTTTATACAAATTCCATTCAAATTTTTGCCGGAAATTTGTAAAATTTCAAGAATAAAACCAACTTTATTATATCAAAACAATAAAATTAAAAATTTAAACATAAACCATTTAGTTAAATTATTATAAATCATTTTTGACTAAATAAATGTGCACTTGACTAATGGCTAAAACTAATATTTTATATTCAATAGGTATTTGTATTGTTTTAATATGTTATATTTAACTTTATTCATGTTCAAATATTTTTTAGAAAGAATTATCCAAAATTGGTATAAACGAAAACAAACACATATAAATAACCTATGTACTAATTTGATTTCATTGAATTGGCAAGATTACAATGACCCATGGAGTTGGGCTGTTTGGTATATGTTCTCACGAATATGTTGTCTCTAAAACTTTACAACATTACAAAGATTACAAACACGAAATAATCTTATGTATGAATTATAATAAATATTCCGCAGCTAACAATCACCACTCGATACGAACATCGTAACGAGTTTGTTGAGTGAAAATGGAGCTTCCATGTTCGCGGCATGTCCTACGTCCTTAAGTATCTCTAGCTTCGACTTCGGACCCAAATGCCTGCATTACGTACAACGTTTCGTTTTATTAAAACCAGATTAGTTAAATAAATACAGGTAAATGCCAAATGGCGAAGTTGGGGACTTGATAGCGTATCATTATTAATGGCTCAAGGCCCACTAATCACACGCTCGGATCAAGCCCAAAATAGTTCGTGAAATCAACACTAATTAGAACAACATAAGCTCAGGCTGAACAGTTAAATAAATACAGGTAAAAATAAAGTTTTTTGAATGATAACCTATGGAGCTCATGTGCCAAATCAACTGGGAAAATGTTATCTTTCTCTCCCCATATTATAAGTGTTTCCTTCACAATCACATACATAAGTACTATTAGTTCAAGCTAAATATATAATGGTCACCAAATGTAGATGTCGTAACATAGTAATGTAGATTCGGCGCACCTGAGTAAGAACAGGAAAATGAAGATGAGGTTTTTCCATAAGCAAATACTCCACCAATTCTTGTTTTTCCTTCTTGTATCCTTCTGCCTACAATTCAAAACCAAATAATCTAGCCATCAATATCAAAACCTTAGGGCGCGTTTAGTTGCAGGAAAGTTTTTTAATTTTCTTTCTCTAGTTTTCTTGAGAGCGGAGTAACTTTTCTTTCTCCAAGTAAACTTTTGAAAACCGGAGAACTCTAAATTCAAGTTCTCTAAAATTTAAATCATAGTTATCGTAGCAGAAAACAGGTTTTCTGTTTTCAGTAGAGAAATTTCAGAAAATACTTATTATGAACACGTTTTATGTTTTCTATGTGTTTCTTAGAAAACTTTTCTAAAAAACTCCTCATTTTCCAACAACTAAACACAATTTGTGAAAAATATGTTACTCATGTAACTTTTATTTATAATGTTGTGGACATGTTCAAATATGTCTTATACTACTTACCGCGATGAATCCCCTGACGAAAAAATCAGGAATCAATTTAGAAATATCGAATTTATACATAGACATTCGACACAATGTCCTATATTGCTCTGGTTTTTCAGGAACCAACACGTCCACCACATTTCGTCCGAATTTCTTCAAATACTCTGATTTTTTATCTTCAGTAAACACAATTGCACTATTCACAACCACCACCTTTTCTACCGTCTTCTCAGCCATCTCAGCCATTCGATACACCACAAAACCGCCATAACTAATTCCGTACACTGAATACTTTTCGACTCCTAACTTCTTCATTCCATCACATACACACTTTGCTTGAAATGTGTCCGTACGCTCGCTACTTGTTGAGTATGATTTGCCAAAGAACACGAGATCAGGTATGTAAA
Organism: Chrysanthemum seticuspe; assembly: GCA_019973895.1. NCBI lineage: Eukaryota > Viridiplantae > Streptophyta > Magnoliopsida > Asterales > Asteraceae > Chrysanthemum > Chrysanthemum seticuspe. The sequence continues at coordinate 318,368,978 of BPTQ01000004.1, read as the reverse complement.
TGTTGAAATCGCGACTTAGTTGAGCTACCTTCATATACAAAAAAGAACAATCAACACAAGATATATATCTAGTATGTTATTAAGTTATCTTTTCATTGACTTGTGTATATAACAAAAAAAATATAATGACTAAAACGATACAAATGAAAAAGGGTAAAGTCCGTTTATGTTTCATGCACTTTTTCTCGTGTCTCGTTATGCGGTCTGTATCAATGAAAAACTCATTATGCATAACCTATTTAAACTTTTGATTCATTATGTATAGTTATGCATAATGAGTTTTTCATCGATACAGACTGTATAATGAGACCGGAGAAAAAGTACATGAAGCATAAATAGACTTTACCCAAATGAAAAGTTATATACTAGTGTATATATGTAAGTCCCTAGCTAGTAGTAAAAGTTAATTAATTAAGTAACATGAACTAGCACCTGCAATACAAATTGCCATTTAGAGTTACCACCATATCCATGAACAAGCACAAGGTTAGGCTTATCGCAACGGCGATGGTTAGGAACTAGCATATGCATTGTTGTTTCGCGATCATCAAGATCAACCGTGCAAGGTGAAAGGTTGCAGTAGTACGAAAAATAAAGAGATAAAAGAGCTTCGGACGAGTTAACAGGAAGACGTTTGATTCCACCGTAGAGCGACAGAAGACTGCGAGGAAGCCGTAGAGATGGAAATGTCGAGAACATCATGTAAAATATGGCACAATGTATGATAGCTAGATGGTTTTAGTTTTTGTGATGTACGTTTTTTATGTATATTTATGGAAAGTATTGTGGGTTTGAAAAAATAAGTTTTGGAAATTTCTTGTTTGGTAAGTGTCATTTTCGGTTTATTTATGTTTTTAAGTTTTAATAAGTTATTATTGTTGATTAGGATATTCTTATCCTTTGATAGATAGGATTATTATTATTATTTATTTATTTATTTTATTTTTTTTTAAAGAAAGGAAGCTTAAAATAAATATATTAAAGGTAAAACATAAAAAATAAATAAAATAAATAAATAAAATCTCTGAGAAAACTCAATATATACAGACAAACGTCAGAAACGCCCACTATATACTAGAAGAATCAGGAAACACCCGAAACTAACAAATCAGAAAAAAAAAAAAAAAAAAAAAAAAAAAAATTAGCTAATGTCTATGATAGATGGTTAATTACCATATTAGTAAAGTCCTTTCATTTAAAATTCTACTTAAGTAGATTAATTACCATAATAGTAAAGTACGTTCATTTAAAATACCACTTAAGTAGATTAAAGCACTTGATGTAGTGTCTTTTACTAGTGATAAGGTTAATTTCTATGTGAAAAATGTGTGTTTTATTTGACCATGGATTCAATTAGTACTCGAACAAATTAAATAATTTGGTCAAAAATCGAATACATAAGACTAGTTGTAGCGAGGCTAGTTGGTTCGGCCGGTCCCTCATAGTTTGACGGGGTCATCCACTACGCATGGCTGTTTCGTGGTTTCGGTGGCTTTAGACAAAGGCCTTATTACACTTGTAAATTAAAAAAAAAAATGGATGTTAACTTAAATTATAAGACTCATATTGGAGGTCCTATGCAACGACATCTATTACACACCTCTCCAAGACCCCTCTGCCACTACGGATACCCGAAGGGCCCCACACACACACACCTAAAAATGCATTTCTTTGGTCGGCTAGACGACCATAACAATCGAAAGTGTTTGTGTGCGAGGGTTTTTTCTAACTTATTTTTGTGAGGGTATATTTTTTGTTGTAACTGCGATCTTTTTACTACGACCATTTGATCTGTGTTTGTTTAAGAGAGAAAAAGATGAGTTATTACGGATGTAACGGAAATATTTGGTCACACTTGCGGTCATTTTACTACTAGTTTAATTAAAGGGAGAAAAAGGCATGAGGGTAGGTGTTTCTTTTTCTTTTTGGTGGACCTAACACATTTTTTGTAAAAGGGCAAACATTATCTAAAAAATAGATGAAAATTTGAGCATATAGTTAGCCGTTTCTATCTATCATTTTCTTAAAATTGATGCGATGTTTCTTGCTTTTTGACAGCTTAAATTGAAAGTTAAGCTTCTATTCATTTTAGGGCTGAGCATCGGGCCGATCCCGACCCGGCCCGACCCGAATCCCGACAAGCCGGCAAACACAAACCGCCTCCCGACCCCGACAAGCCCGATTAACATGATTCGGGACACGGGATCGGGACGGGATTCGGGATTTGATCGGTTTTGTTTGTTGTTTTTCGGTTTTCGGCCCGTCCCGACCCGATCCCGACAAGCCCGAAACCCGACTAACCGGAAAACACAAACCGACTCCCGAACCCGACAAGCCCGATAAGCCCGACTAACATGATTCGGGACTCGGGATCGGGACGGGATTCGGGATTCGGTCAGTTTTGCTCACCCCTAATTCATCTGCAGGTGGTATAGGTGGTTCTAAAAGACGCGTAAAAGTCTTGTAAAAGCTTCACAAAGGCGTGGGCTTGGTTATGCCGCTACGTCACGCGTTGTGTCACCTTATGCCACGTTTTTTTTGTAAACTCAATATATATGAAATATGATATAAATATATAAATATTTTCATATTTTGTGCCGCCTTATACCACGTTTTATAAACACAAAAGTTTCGCCTTGACCGCTAAAGTATAAGGCTTAATTATATCGGCACGTCACGCCTCTTGCTATTTATAACCTTGGCTATAACTCATTAAAAAGTGATTTTGGCTACGCTATCTTAATAAGTATATCACAGAACTATATATATATGTCTTCCCGAAAATGCAAAATTGCATATATATCCAAAGCATGCATAAAAACCATTGTAATATGTGCATAAAAAACTTGTACAAAGGATATATATGCAATTATTCATTTTGGGAGGGATATATATGCATTTTTGCCTATATATAATATTCAAACATTGTTCATTTGTTCACAAAAGATAACTTTTAAAACAAAGAAAAGCTTCGAACTGGATAAATTGGATGACTCCAAAAAGCAATCCATGCTTGGCGTGACCGCAACGTAAAACTTTGCTAAGAAAATAACATCAATTAGTATCATTGTCATAGCTGAGCGAGCAGAGTCTTTGTGCAAAAGCTTATACAATAACTAAATATGATGACTAAGAATATAATATACCAACTATTAGAACCAGAAACATATGTCTTAAGTTTTAACAAATATTTACAACATAAAATTGTACAACGTTAACAACTTTTTTTTTGAAGTAAATTTTGAAGCCCCAAATATATAACGAGGTATATATTTTGAAGCCCTAAATATATAACGAGTATATATTTTGAGACCCCGTGCAGTAACACATCTCGTACATCCTCGTATACTAGATTGTTAAAAGTAACAATTGCAATTTCCGAATGTAGTATGACAGGACGTATAAAATATTTTATAGATAAATAGAACACGTAGTTACTTGTAGTATTATACGTACAAAAATGAAAGATGATAAGTTATCATGTGAACACTACGGAAACAATGAAGTTTGAGGCGTGTTGGAAAGTGAAACATCGTCATTGCGGCATTTGTACATACCATACGTATATTCTTAGAAGGATCTTGTTATTTTTATCTAGGTTATAAATGTGTAAAGCGTGGTCAAGCCTCACGTTTTAGAAGTTATGGTAAAATTATAGCGTTTTTCAGAGCGTGACTTAAAACGACACAAAATATGAGAATATTTATAAATTTATAATATTATATCACATTTCATATATATCGAGTTTATAAAAAGTGTTAGATATAAGAGATTAAGTCAAGAAATTATCATTACATATAATCTTTTTCATTTCTTAAAAAAAAAAAAAAAAACTTTTCATCGAAGTTAAATTCAAAAAAAGCGTCACGCTTCATGCCTTAGTGCGTCTTTTTACGCTTTTTCAAGCTTCATCTCACGCTGCGTCTAAAGCCGATGTCTTGGTCTATTGCATAACGCGGAGGTCACGACTCGCGTCTTAGCGCCGCCATGGCGCACCTTTTAGAACCTAATTTTTATACGTACTTTAATTTATTTTTATTATTTTTTTACATCATATACCATCTATGTCACTAATGCTTTCAGCAAGGCTTGAACCAAGTAACCCACAACCTCTAGGTTGATGGACAACTCAAATATCATTAACAAAAGCAGGGTTCTAAAAGCTCGCCATGACGGCGCCAAGGCGCGAGGCATGGCTTCAAAGTTACGAAAAACACCAAGGCGTTGGCTCTATGCGTGTTGTGAGTTAAGGCGTGAAAAGGCGTGCAAAGACACAAAGCGTGACAAGTTTTTTTTGAAGCGTTTAGAGGATTTACTAATATTTGATATTTGGGCTTGTATATACTAATATTTTGAATTTGGGCTTGGATTTACTAATTTTTAGCACTCATATAATTATGAAATATGATATAAATCTATAAATATTTTTTTGTCGTCTTAAAAACATCATATTGCTACAACTCACGTTAAAGCTCGAGGCTTAGTCATGCCGCCACACCATACCTTACGCTATTTATAACCTTGAACCAAAGGCCGTGAGTGTACTTTATTTTAGTAGTTAGCTTAAATCAAACTTCACATAAGGTCACAGTTCTTCCTACTGAAAACCTAGTTATTGATCTATAAAAAAGGAAATGTCTCAAATAATTAATACTTTAAAGATGGATAATGTTTTTCTTATTCAGGTTATCTGAAAATAGTAAATGATCTTTAACTTAGATATACACGGTCGAATCAAGGTAACCCTGTGACCGAATTTGACATTTTCCATCACCATCTCAAATATGTACCTAGTAAGATTTGAACTAACATTTTGGTAAAGCATTAGTTGCCTTACCGTTGAGTTATTTGATGATGGTTTACAAATACCTAATATTGACTTAGCGACTTTGAATTTTTTACAACAAATTCAAAAGAAGCTTCAGCTTCCTCTTATCAATTCAATAGCTGGAAAAAAAAAAACTTAACTTAACAACATTATTGCCATTGATGTGAAACTTAAGGAGTAAACTCATTTAAGTAATCAATATGGTCTAAATTGGTGTGTATTATAGGTTACGCTCGTTGTTGAAGCAATTTTCCGTAATCACCTCTTAAGCTTTTTGACCTCGGAGATTAGTGCGCTAATTTATTCGTTTTTTGAGCTGCAATAAAAAAAACACCGTTAGCTCGCCACAGGGTTTTAATTTGAGACCAAGCTCCAGCGTGAGAATAAGTATATGCTTGGTATGATAAATGTATGATAAGAGAGGAAGAGATAATCTGTATCGGAGTAGGAGAGTGTATGTGTTCATCTGAATGAACATCAAATATTTATACTACCTGACTTGGCTCCACGACACGAGTATTGTGGAGATAATCTTGTCGTCTAGGAACAGCGGGTAAATCGTTGATGAAGTTAGGCGTTGCCTTCGGAGATATCTTGTCTTGACGTTGCAGGAGGTCGTTGTGGACCACTCTGCTTTATTCGTACGTTATCGTACAACAGCTGTCTGCCGGTACATCTTAAGTTCTGAAGTAGGCCTAGCTTGCATGTCATTGACTCCAGACCTAGAGTAACCTTCATTACTTTAGCTCCTCCGGAGTACCGTTACAACATGTGCTGTTACTTCACTATTTGTTCTTCCTCTTAAGTGTGATTATCTCCTCCTAATTACTCGGAAGACACTAACCTCACTACTTGCCAAAGTACGCTTTTAGCGTGCTTGTTTAATTTGGAAATAACATATAAATGTAAACTGTCTGAATTAGGTTTAAGTCAAGTCGTTAACAAGTCACAATAATACACAAACGATGGACCGAATAGGACCATTCTGTATAGACAAAAGATATTAAGTGTAAGTTGAAAGTAATGTATCACTATTGGTGAGGGTTACTAATTATGAGATTTATTGGGCAGCATATAGAGACGGAGGGAGTAATTAATATATTAAATTTCAAACATATAGTTAGCCGTTTCTATCCATCATTTCTTTAACATCAATGTGATGTTTCTTGCTTTTTGACAGCTCAAATTGAAAGTTAAGGCTTTATTCATCTACGTACTATGGTTGCAACTTGTTAACTAAATTGATTTTGGTTACATTATCTTGAATTATTGTATTATCGAACGAGTAATATATATAAGAGCACACAGTATGGTTGCAAATAACATGCCATCCGTTCCTTTTTTTCGTGCCAATCGTGAGCCAACCATACCGGCTAACGTGCCAAATTTGTGCCAAAGAGTTTTGAGCCACTCCAATGGCTCATGCCAAATGCACCATTTTGTGTGTTTTTTTTTGTGTGTATTGTGAGTGAGTGGGTATATTTGGTGAGATATTCTGTGGGACCTATATATAATGTGATTGGTGTGTTATGAAGGAGGGGTATTTTAGTTATTGGTGTATTATTGAGAGAGGATGATGTGGCATACCAATAACATGTTATCCGTTCCTACCTTACCTTGTGCTCTAAGAAAATTAAACTTCATTCACAGTATTTTTATAATAATTATATTTACTTGTTATCAAAGACAATTTTTTTTAACGACAAGTTAGTAGTTAGTGATTCGAGCCCACAGTGACATTCAATTGGGCAGTATGCAAGCCTCGAACTTTCGCCTTATGGTATAAACCTCACTCATGTTTTTATTTATTTCCGCCCCTAAAGGTCGTCCATGATGAGACTCGAATCTGAGACCTTCCTAAAGTTATCCTTGATGGTCAATTGAGTTTAGCCCAGTTGATTACTTGTTTCAAAGACATTAAAACTAGATCCTTCTTTGAAGAAACCATAATGCACTTGCAAATAAGTAAGGAGAAATGTTAGCCCACTCACAAAATTTACACAAAAAATTCACTCACTGACGTGTCAGTAAATAATTAGTTTAATAAAAAAATGGTAGAGAAAAACTATCATAAAATGCACCAATTTTTTCTTTTTTTTTTCAACGAGTTAAATTTTTGTGTGAATTTTACGAATGAGTCTAGCATTGCTCATAAGTAAATACTTGCGAATTTTGAACTTAGAAGAAAAATCATTGTACGTATAATGATAGTATATTTGTCGTGTTGGAAACTATAAGTGCAAAGTGATAAGAATGAGATGTCAATTGTCAAATTTGATACACCTATTTCAATATCACTACTCTTTCAAAAATAGTTTACTTCTTGTTCTTTAGGAAACTTGTGACTTTTATATGATCATTATTTAAAAAACTTGACTCTTATAAGTGGTGAATGTTGTCTCAATTGTGTATTGGTAAGTACTCTTCCAAGTGTGCTTGTATGAGATTAATAACGGGTGAACAACGTAAACTATCCGAGTTAGGTTTTAAGTCAAGTCGTTAGCAAGTCACAATAATAGACAAATAACCGACCAAAAGGGACCATTCCGAATAGACGAAAGATATTAAATGAAGGTTGAAAGTGGAGTAATCTATCACGATCGATGAGGGTTATTTATGAGATTTATCGGGTAAGCATATGATCTCAATGCATATGCAAGTACTATTAGCTCCGCAACGGTTTAGTTTAAACTAGCTATACAATTAAATTTTGGTTTTCGGTGTTTTAATGTTCGATGTGTCAAATCTTTGAGAGACTATTTGTTGAAATATGATTTATTTTCTGAGAAATGCAAGTGCTAAACACTTTTACTTAGCTTTAAAATCTTCTCTAATAGCTAAAATTACAGTTAAACTGGTTTTTACGTTTTCTTAGGTTATTTTTTTGTTGAAGATTTTGTTTCACTTAATTTTAAAAATTATGTTAACTCACGTATATATTTGATTTTTTAGACAAAATTGGTATCAAACACATGGTCTATAGTTTGAAAAAAAAAAGTAATGTAACATCATATCTTTTAATGGATATGGTTTTCAAGATTTTAAATAAGGAAAATAAACAATAGATTTTTTTTAACGGTTTGTTAGTTGTTAGTGGTTCAGATCCGACAGTGACATTCAATTGGCAGTATGTTGACCTGAGACTCGCCTACTCCTCCTTTATCGTCTGAAGGGGTAAAAGTCTCGGGTGAGATCCGAACTTAAGACCTCTCATGGCCAAACACCTCCTCCCCAAAGCATCTTAAAGAAACTTTAGTCGCCAACTGAGCTAACGTAGTTGGTTAACAATAGATATATATTGATTTTACATTTGAGCTGATAAACAATATCTAATTCATTTATGAAAAAAAAGTATTGTTTTATAAATTTTAAAAAGCTTTTATTTACCCAGTTTATTTCATGGGCATATCAGCTATGCCTTTTATTTCAAAATTAAAATATAAGTGATATTACTTTTATCAAGTATTAACTAAAAAATTACATACATATCATTAAGATGATTAACATATTCTTTTAAATTGGTCTCTCTCTATATATATATATATATCGTTTTATAATCCTAATTCATTAAGAAAAAGGTTTTTACTTATTGCGACTGATAATGAAAAATAAAAGATTATCATAATAGTGATTTATAAAATATTAATATATTATGACTAATAATTGTATTAGATAAAGTTTTAAACATTTTATGAAAAGTGCTAAACATAACTCTAAAGTTCATGTTTAAAATGCTAAGATATACAAATATTCATATTTTCTTTCCTTAACAACGGCTTAATCTTCATTATTTGTTGGCATCCCAACTTTGAAGCTTCATTTGTTATGGGCTGGGCTTCTTTCTTGAAAGGCTTACCATATGTTGGTCTGAGTTTGCATCAACTTATATTAGGACACTGGGTCCAGACGATTATTTATAAAACGAGGGGGAGAAACCCGCCGCAACGGCGGTGGTGTTTGCTAGTTTTTTTACTTGTTATACGAAATCAGACTTACATTGTGGAAAAAAACGGATAGTATCAAATTTGTGTTCATTAAGCTAACAATTCGAACGTCAATGGTACATATGGCACAGTAGAATCATATATACAAAACAACTGTGTATATGGATATTCGCTTATGTGCTAGTATCTCAAACTATGTTTGCATACGTTTAGTATTTCCCTGGGAACTGCCACCATCCTGTTAATTCTGCACATGAATTACTTGTCACCAGGTGTGCCGATATGGCCATTCGCGGATGCAGCAACAATGAATTGTGTAAGCAGTGTCAGCAACAATCGACATCATTAGCAGCCGCAAGTTGCATCATAAGCACGTAAACTGATGCACAAACTTCTGCTGATGAAGTAATGTTATAGTGGTGTTGCAAATCCTGTCACAAAGAATCTGAAATTAATATATTGTAAAAGAATATTTAAGATTCAAAAATTTGGTAACATTCTTTCATGTACATTCATGATACCATTTCGTTGAATCTTGTGTACCTGCTCAGAGCTACTACATTTAGGCTTTCATTTTAAGAGTCCTTAAATAAGATCCTTTCATACTTTATTATGTTTGATTTAACCAACTAATATCCATATGATTTAACCTTTAACTTGACTTTCTTATGTGATTTAACAGAAAAATAAGGGTAAAAGCCATAAAATAACAACGTACTTTCTAAAATGTACCGACTTGAAACACTTACTTTTTTATTAACATATACACCCACGTACTTTCAAATTTTGTTCCGACTTCACCCATATGACCGATTTATATTAATATAATATCACATTAAATAATATTATTTTATTACAATATGAGTAAAGTCGGAACAAAATTTGAAAGTACGTAGGTTTATATGTTAATAAAAAAGTAAGTGTTTCAAGTCGGTACATTTTCGAAAGTATGTTGTTATTTTATGGCTTTTACCCGACAAATAACTAAAACCACTTTACATGGTTACACAATTTTTTATTTTTTTTTTCAGGAATCAACCTTTTTTGTATATAAACACTATAAATCTGTTCTGTTTTTAGAGGCTAAAAAGGTCGAAATTGGCCCGTGCAGACCGTTAAGAGTTATATGTTTAAACAGATCATTTACTTGTCCAAGGTTACCGTTCCTAACGGTTTCCTCAAACACTTTCCCTAACAGCGCAGCGCCCAGCATAACCGTCCTAATTGACGACATATCATATTTATCAACCACCAATGACTCTTTTTCTAGCTGAAATAGTAATTAAAATACAGTCACCAATTCACCTTTGCTAAAAAGTTACCTAGTTATAACACTTAAATTCACATCCGAATTTGGCATCTAAAAAGTTACCTAGTATTTGAACTTACCTTCACGCGAGGGCGTTGTTGTTGTCGATGGTGTAGGGCTGTAGCCTGTCGTCCTGCTGCTGACGTATGTGAGACTCGAGTTTCTTGTGCAGTAACTTTTGGAAGAAGAAGAAAACCATTTATGAAGATGGAATGAAGCTTCTACCTATGATAAATCCAAGATCCGGACTCAACTAGAGTGTATAATAACAATGATTGAACATGCACAACGGAATAATAAGAACACAATCAAAGTTATTAACAAGGTTTTTCTATTAAAACAATGATCCTCTATGGATCTTTACACCCTCTCTATAGAGGTTTTTCTTGAAAGTTTTTGTGAAAAAGTTCTCTTAATACAATAGACCTAAGTTCCTTTTATAGACAAAGAACACTATTCCCTTTATTGGGAAAAGTACAAGCATGCCACTAAAGTACAAGCATGCAACTAAATAATAAATATAAAACCCATACGCATGCCCATTGCTATCCTTGGGCAGTCCACTAAAGCTAACCTCGGGCAGTACAATAATAAAGATGGGCTAACATATAAATAATAAAACTCATGCACGCCCTACACAGCTGCACGGCTTCAGCAGAAACAAGGCTTCACCACTTCAGCAGATTCCACGGCTTCAGTACTTCAGCAGAATCCACGGCTTCAGTACTTCAGCAGAATCCACAGCTTCAGCACTTCAGTAGAATAACTTCAGCATAGTTCCTACTTTAGTATGTTTATAGTACTTCAGCAGAAACTCTTCTTCAGCAGAATCCATTGTTTCTCGATCAGCAGAATCACTGTTTCACAAAATTCCCAACAATCCTCCCCTAAACTGGAATTTAAATGAGACTGATTGTAGAATCCAAGAGGATTGTATCATTTAAGTTCCAGTTTCCAGATCTTTAAAAAGTTCAGAACTAGAGGATTGTACCAACAAATGACAAAAATTTCCCAACAATCCTTCCCAACAATCTTTAACACTTCAGAACTAGAGGATTGTACTTGAACATCAGTAGCAAAGACCCAAAGACAATTTCATCTCTATGATGACCAAACTTTGAAACGCCAGGGCTTTGCAGCAACAAATGACATAATGTACATCAATACATATCAGTTTCAAACTATTCTCATCACATCCAGGTGTGTTAACTCCTATGAGAGGTGAATCATCGAAAATAATGGATTTGATATCTCTTTACCAATAGCCATCACTACTGGAGTAGCCAAATGTTTAAGTTCGAAAACCATGGTACACTGATAACCATCTGATTTATTAGCAAACCAGCAACCATATAAACGGATTTGACATGTCTTTACCTGGAGCCGTTTGCTCAGGACTAGCCAACTCTTTGATGGAATGCCGTCATCATCATGGTGAGTTGATTACCATTTATGGATTTCCGCAGCCTTTACCAAAAGCCATAATCTTGTGGGCTAGCCAACTCTTGTGTCAGAAAGACATGGTGAGATGAAGACCATTAGGTGTGGTAATTAACCAACACCAAAACCTGCAAGTTTGAGAAGAAACTGAACACAAGCAGGTTAGAGTTTTTTTTTTTTTTATTTATTTATTTATTTATTTATTTATTTATTTATTTATTTTTTATTATTATTATTATTTTTTTTAATCACTAAATACTAGAAATAACACGGTTTTTTTTTTTTTTTTTTTTTTTTTTTTTTTTTTTTTTTTTTTTTTTTTAACTAAGATTAAGAAGGAATAATCAAAACATGTAAAATATACCATCAAGCAGTAGCAGGAACCAAAGACAGTTGTAGTGTCAACAGAAACATTAAGCCTCCCCTTAGGCGTATGAGGATCCATCAGCTGCAAAAATGGTTAGAATACAAAAAAATTACAACTATAAGCCTCCCCTTAGGCTTATGCCTCCCCTCAATCAATGCACCTGACAAAGACTATTGTTCTTGGGTACCCAGAATGAATCTTTCCTTTGAGTTTTCCAAAAACGCCCTATTGATGGCTTAACAGCAGTTGCCCTTCTAACTCCAACATGTGCCATATTCATATGAGATACATAAGGTGTATATGACTGAAAATAAGAACTTTTAGGTCTAAAGGGCATAAGCCTTGCCTTACTGTTCCACCAACAAGTAGTCACTGGTGAAGAATATCCTCCACCAGAGGGAACTGGAAAAGGCCTATGAAGCCTGTCAGCAGAAACAGATGCATACACCTTTGGTTTACCAGTAGGAACTGGTTTACCTGCTCTCACATGTGCTGCTTTGGGAACAAATGGAGGAATACTAGCAACATTAGTCCATGTGGGTCTAGAAGTCTTATGGCCAGAGGAAACACCCATCTTTTTCTCATGATAATCACAGTCTTTAATAAGATGGAGTTTACTACCACACACAAAACAAGATTTCTTCTTAAACGACTTATCCATAACACAACTTTGTTTATTACACATAAACTTATCAGAAACAGAAGTAGAAGCAAAATTGTGTTTAACAGAATAAGCAACTGGCTTTGTTTTGAGCTCATCATCAGCTACTATGGACTTGGGTGTGGTCATGGGTGTGTGCTTAGGTGAGTCAGACTTCTCACTTGAATCACATGAGGCATAGTCAGTGGACTTTAGGTCTGATGACTCGTCACTTGTAGAACAAGAGACAGAGTCAGTAGATTTGCTACTAAGGTCTGGTAAGTCACTTGACTTTTTGCCATATAAATGGTGTGATCCATCAAAGTCAACAGTAATTGTCAGGTCAGTAGGCATGAATTCACCTCTAATAGGTCCAGGGACAGCATGCAAATCACCTTCTTTTACAAAGTTAGCTAACCCTGCTGGTGTAGATTTACGCCCATCATTCCTAGCTTCTAACCCTACATACTTTTGAAAACCTAAGCCTATTGTAGAAACCACTGATTGACTGTTATAGAGTTCTTTAGCTAGATTGTCACCAGACATTAACCATTGTTTATGTCTGGCTATTTCCTCAGCTAGTTTTTCTTTAAGCTCTAGGTTCTCAGACAAAGCAGCATCCTTTGCTTTCTCAGACAATTTTAAGTAATTGTTAGCAACTTCTAGATCAAACTCTAAGTGTTTTATCTTTTCTTCATAGGCTATTTGATTCTTTTGAAACCATACCTTCTGTCTTTCAAATGTTTTTAATGAATGTTTATAAGCTTCATTATCAACATAGCATGCATTGTACTTAGGTTTCATTTCATCATAGGCTTCCTTAAGTTCATTATATCTCTCTTTACAACTATAATCACAAGTATGTACCTGAGAGATGCCCATGAAAGCAATTGGCGGACTGGCAAATCCTTCAGCATAACCTTCAGCATCAACTTCCTTGCTCATTTTCTTGAGATCAGCCTTTTCACCATACCTCGCTTTAAGCGCATTCCATATAAAACTTGCATCACCCATATAGCGAAACTCTGCTACATGATTTGCAGGAATAGATTTAAGCAAGATATTACAGGCCTTTGACTCTCTTTGCACAGCCATGTGTTCATCCGCAGTCGATGGATGACGAATAATGAAGTTACCATCACGAGCACGTCCAACCCTTTTTAAACTGTTGCCATTTTGGATCACCTTCCAGACTATATCATTATTCACGATCCAGTGTTCCATCTTTTTAGCCCAGACTTCGTACTCATCATCCATCAAATAAGGAAATATAACATCATCCCTATTATTATCAAATTCTGCCATGTTGAGGAGAAAAGATTGCACAGAGCTGAATGTAGCAGTAAAATTCCAGCAACAACCTTATGAACTTCAGCAGAAACAATAAAATAGTGGGGACCAAAATTTTGTTTAACCTTACGTAAACCTTCAGCAGCAACGGCGAAGAGAAAAAAAAATTTGACTACACGTGTGATCTCATGTGATAGACCTCTACACTTTGTAACCCAAGTGATAACCCAATAGACCAATCAAATTAATGATCCACACCATAACAATCATACATCACCCCACATTGAATTTCAGCAGAAATGAATAAAAATTCTGTCAGCCAATCAGGTAACCCTTTTCCCCACGTCAACCAATCAAAACCCTCGTGGGTTACGAACACAGTCAAAGTGTTTATATCATACCACGACAAGAATATGGAAATCAAATTATTGACCCCATCAATCTTTTATGAATTCGTTTTTTTTTTTTTTTTTTTTTTTTTTTTTTTTTTTTAAAGTATAAAGACGACACTTTTTGGTCTTTAGTGATACTTTTTGGTGTTACTAAAAACTTGAAAAATTCAACTTACATGATGGTGTCTGCAGCAGTTTTCTGGCACGTGTATCTTTTGACTGAGACCTCAGATCAACAATCCCTTCGGTGGAAAGTTAGATGAGTATATAGAGAAGCTCTAGCCAAAATTTCAGTCTGATCCAACGGTTCACGAAAAAGTTATGATCGTTTGAAAACTGTGCTGCAGAAACATTACGAATTTTTAAAGAACTGCGAATTTTGTATCGTCTTCGAAAAACCTTGTAAACTCAAGATCGAGAGCCACCCGCTCTGATACCAATTGATAAATCCAAGATCCAGACTCAACTAGAGTGTATAATAACAATGATTGAACATGCACAACGGAATAATAAGAACACAATCAAAGTTATCAACAAGGTTTTTCTATTAAAACAATGATCCTCTATGGATCTTTACACCCTCTCTATAGAGGTTTTTCTTGAAAGTTTTTGTGAAAAAGTTCTCTTAATACAATAGACCTAAGTTCCTTTTATAGACAAGGAACACTATTCCCTTTATTGGGAAAAGTACAAGCATGCCACTAAAGTACAAGCATGCAACTAAATAATAAATATAAAACCCATACGCATGCCCATTGCTATCCTTGGGCAGTCCACTAAAGCTAACCTCGGGCAGTACAATAATAAAGATGGGCTAACATAAAAATAATAAAACTCATGCACGCCCTACACAGCTGCACGGCTTCAGCAGAAACAAGGCTTCACCACTTCAGCAGATTCCACGGCTTCAGTACTTCAGCAGAATCCACGGCTTCAGTACTTCAGCATAATCCACAGCTTCAGCACTTCAGTAGAATAACTTCAGCATAGTTCCTACTTTAGTATGTTTATAGTACTTCAGCAGAAACTCTTCTTCAGCAGAATCCATTGTTTCTCGATCAGCAGAATCACTGTTTCACAGAATTCCCAACAACCTAAAAGAGGCGGTGATCTTCATCCACACCGTCTTTTAGAGCAGTTACAAAGGTAACGGCTTAACGCCGTTTTTGGCATTAATAACGTCGTTATTGGCATTAATAACGTCGTTATTGGCGTTATACCCTTGGAGCATGCGCGTTATTGCGCCGTTAGTCCTTGCGCGTTAGTGGCATAATGCCCGTTATTTGCTTTTGTTTTTTTTTTCTTTTCTTTCTTCATTTATGCCCCTAAATGAGGGGTTGTTTTTGTAAATTGTTGGGAATGTTATTGATGTTATTGGGATGTTATTGTTGTGGGTGTTTTTTGGGGATGTTAAGGTGAAATGTTAAAGCTGATGTGGCGCTGACGTAGACGGTGTTATTGGTGTTATTGTGTTACGATTGTGCATGCTCTTATGGCTGTGTATAAGAAAGATAATGAAGTTTCTGAATTGAATATCTGGGCTAATTTATCAAATCGCTAATGCCAATGGGCTAAGCCCAAACAATTTTTAAATTGCACCGACTTTTTTCATTATTCTCACCGACCTAGCTGATTTATTCATTCCGAGATTAAATATATCCACCGACGCTCGAGATTAATATATATATATATATAGAATTATTTGTACAGTTGCTAACTGGTAAACCATGATTTTGTAATTTATAAAGAGGGCGAGCGGAAACTTGTTGACCAAGTTTTACAAAAGGTTATATAAGAGGATTTCATTAATAGATCATTATTATTAGTGGTCTTTGAAAACTTGGAAGAAACACACAAACAAAAACGACTCCCTCTCCTTCATTCCCTAATGATGAACGATCGTTTAGCCCTCCCACGTGCCGGGGTTGAGAAAATAATCGATGTTAATCCGCCTAAAGGAACCCGAGACTTTCCTCCTGAGGAAATGCGCTTACGCAACTGGCTCTTTAATAACTTCAAACAGGTATGTAGTACGTAGTTTCTAACTATAAGCATGCATGCATGCATGTTCGCCGTTGGATTAGCGTTGTTATATGGTTGTTAGTCTTAGCTTGGTGTAACAAAATCTCACATTCGCCGTTGGAGTAGTAACGAGATAAAATTGCAAAGTCATGTGTCGAGCCAAGGCTATATATCTGGACATAACTCTCTAAGTTAGAGTTTTGAGTTTTCATAATTTGCATGTATTTGGTGTTTTTGCATGTCTTGTACTAGTAGTACCTTTGATTGAAAATAATGAGTATGGTAACAGGCTTTTGCATATTATTAGGTTTCGCTACTGTTTGGATTTGAAGAGGTTGACTATCCCGTGCTAGAAACAGAAGCTCTTTATATACGAAAAGCTGGCGAGGAAATAAGAGATCAGGTTTAGTAATTCTTGTTGCGCGCTATCTGGTTTTTCTTTTCTAGCTTTTTGCATAGACTCTAATTATATGCAAGTTTATTGTGGCTATGTAAGACTTGAATAGTGACATCTTTACGACACAAATGACAATATAATACGGAACATCATAGTCCAACGTATAAAAGTTAAACTGAAAATGATCTGTGTTGATGGTGCAGCTATACTGTTTTGAGGATAGAGGAAATCGCCGAGTTGCATTGAGGCCCGAGCTTACTCCTTCGTTAGCTAGGCTTGTCATACAGAAAGGGTACTACTAGTCTTGTTTGATTTTGTATCTTTTGCCAATATACCAATCTCCAATATGAGTGGAGAACTTGTTTTAGGGTTTGAAGATACGGGCCATGTGTCTAGTTATTTATTATTATGTGATTTTGTGTATCCATGCCAGAATTTGATCTTTCCTATTCTTTTCTGTTCAGAAAATCTGTACCCCTTCCAATAAAATGGTTTGCTATTGGACAATGTTGGCGCTATGAGAATATGACCAGGGGACGTCGTCGTGAACACTACCAATGGAATATGGATATAATTGGTGTGCCTGATGTAACTGTATGTTCTTACTGGTTCATTCGTTTTCTCTTCTTACTGTTTTGAGCATTGATATTTTATAGCTCTGTGACTAGATTTGAGGGGAGGGGTCTCATGTTTCTGGTGTGATTAGCATTAGTTCAGATTAGAAATAATATTAATCCATAAAGGCCTTTATGTTATGTTCCTAACAGTTAAGAGTCACAGTAGGGAAACAATGTATACTCGTCTTAGGTGCTCCACTAATGTGTACTGTTGTCATTACCATTCTAGACATAATGTACGGCAAAGGGCTTTCAGGCCTTGCCTTTACCATATTAAGCATACGAGCTGACCAATAATGTTGTTCCTGAGGCCTTATGCTATACATGAGCCCGAAAGAGCATATGAGAGAGGACATACATACACTGTGGCGTACGTAGCTTTTAGGTGAGACTAGGTACTGTACTAATGCGAAGTTGCAACCTTGAAGAAACATTTTGGTAACTAAAGAACTTGGATTAGATTAGAATAAACAAAATATGCGGAATGCAACTTTAGCGTGTTTCTATAATTAAGCTTGATATATTTTTCTTTCTCTTACAACAGTATGGTTGGATCTTATTAATTATGCATCTTAAACTATATATTGTTTTCATATAGGGAGAAGCTGAACTTATATCATCTATTGTTACATTTTTCAAGCGAATTGGGATAACTGCGAAAGATGTTGGGTTCAAGATATCTAGCAGAAAGGTATGGGTTAACCATCATTATTTTTTCATTTGCATGTGCCTTAACTTCTTGTGAATATATATGTGCAACACCCCATTTACACTGAAACATGAGTGCATAGTTGCCGCTCTTTTACTCATGTTACCGTTAGAACATGTAGCCTTTTAGTTTGGTAGTGGCCTCAATTGCATTAACGTATATGTATACAACTCTACCTTGTGCATTGAAACAGTTGGTGTCCGTGACCAAGTTTTTATAGTGTCCGTGAACAACTAATTGCATACTATTATATTCCTGGTTAAAGTGTCCGTGACCAAATTTTTATAGTGCATACTGCATAATATTTGGCATGACTTGAGCTGTCCGACAGCAACTCTAAATTTGCCAATGTAGTAAACTTGTTTCCTTTCTCTCATTACATACAGGTTTTACAGGAAGTGCTGAGTCTGTATTCTGTACCAGAAGCTTCATTTGCCAAAGCTTGCATCATCATAGATAAGGTTAGTGGTCTAATGTTCCAACATCTAAATGCAACATTAGAATATTGACTTTTGTTTCACACATTACAATACTAGCTAGACTCACTTTCACATGTTTATGTTTGTGCTTAATTGGAATAAGATGGGGAAAATACCCATGGAGGAGATGAAGAAACAGCTGCAGGCGGTTGAGCTTTCAAACGAGGCTATTGAGGATCTACTACAAGTTCTTTCAATCAAGTCTTTCACCGAGTTGGAAGGTATTATTTAGTCCTGTTATTCTTGACATGTTTGCTGTAGGATTTATTATCATTGCAATTTCTGAAAATATATTATCAGTATTATTTGGTCTGGTGATCTCGGTTACATAATTGATTTATGTAATCCCGGCCACTTTTGCTTTCTGTATCAGTATTAGTAGTACTTGTGAATGACATTCAAAATGTTAACATGATGTGCGTGTTTTCTACAGAAAAACTTGGAAGTGCAGGGGGGGAAGCAGTCAGTGAATTGAAACAGTTATTCTCACTAGCTGAAAAGTTTGGTTACGCAGAATGGATTGAGTTTGATGCATCTGTTGTCCGGGGCCTAGCTTACTATACTGGGATTGTGTTTGAGGTCAGATTGTCGATTCTTATTCTTCTATCTCTAAAGTCAACAACTATGAGAAAATATTAAGTAATTAGGAACTGTTTCACCAATCGCCATAAATGCAATGTTGCTATTTGTCCAGGGATTTGATAGAGAAGGTAAGTTACGGGCCATTTGTGGTGGTGGACGTTATGATCGTTTGCTCTCTACTTTCGGTGGTGATGACATTCCTGCATGTGGCTTTGGATTTGGTGATGCTGTCATTGTGGAAGTGAGTTTATATCACATTTTCCTTTTCTGATTTTCTATGGTAAAACCTCGTTTCGGACATCTATAATATTTCTATTCTTTTTGTAGCTGCTCAAGGAGAAAAAACTTTTGCCAGAACTTCCTCTTGAAATCGACAACATTGTCTGTTCTTTGGATCCGGATCTGCAAGGTGCAGCTGCTAAGGTTGCTACTATTCTTAGAGGAAAGGGTCAATGTGTTGATTTAGTTTTGGAAAACAAACCGCTTAAATGGTAAGCACGTAGTGATATTGTTGCGTTATCTCATATATGGTTTGTAATTAATTGTATATAACCTTTCTCCCCTGTATTTGTCAGGGTGTTTAAGCGAGCAGCACGAATAAATGCACGTAGATTAATACTTGTAGGGAGCACCGAGTGGCAAAGAGGTATGGTTAGTGTCAAAATCCTGTCGACTGGCGAACAATCTGAAGTTAATGTTGATGAGCTCGAGTGACTCGAAACTGGTTATTAAGTACATATGAGAGCTTCATTATCCAGTTGAACACAAGTTAAGGATTTCTAATGTATTAGTTCATTCTTTTAGCCAAAAAGCATTGTTTGTTAATTGTTAGTACTTTGAGGATTGAAGCTTTATTTGCTATGGGCTGGGCTTCTTTCCAAAAGGCTTACATATGTTAGTCTGTGTATGCATCAACTTATATTAGGACATTGGGTCTATGTACTAAACTTGATTTTTTTTTGTGTTTTTTTATGTATTTTATGACCATTTTACCCCTCTTGGGTTAATAAAACGAGGGACAAAATGGTCAATAAGTACACAAAAAATACCAAAAAATCAAGTTTAGTACATAGATTGGCAAAAAAAATTGTTTGATACATATAGAGATCATTAGCCCTATATTATATATTTAACGAGTGTGGAAAACCCGCGCGATGCAGCGGGATTGGCTTCAAAGGACTTACTTTGTAGCGACACTTAAACCTCATGGGTTGTTTTTGTCAAGTTGTGAAACTTTGAATTTAATGTTTGGACTTACTTTGCAACGACACTTAAACCTCAGGGACTGTTTTTGCCAAGTTGTGAAACTTTGCATTTAATGTTTGGACTTACTTTGCAGCGCCACTTGAACCTCAGGGGCTGTTTCTGCCAAGTTTGGAAAGTTTGCATTTAATGCTCTTGATTTGCTATAGTGAGCTCCTGCCTTTTAGTATATACTAGTTACAACGAGTGTAGAAACCCGCGCGATGCAGCGGGATTGGCTTCTAAGGACTTATTTTATAGCGACACTTAAACTTCAGGGGTTGTTTTTGCCAAGTTGTGAAACTTTGCATTTAATGTTCGGACTTACTTTGCAACGATACTTAAACTTCAGGGACTGTTTTTGCCAAGTTTTGAAACTTTGCATTTAATGTTTGGACTTAGTTTGCAGCGACACCTAAACCTGAGGGGCCATTCTTGCCAAGTTGCGAAACTTAGCAATAAATGCTTGGACGGCATTAGCACATGCAATCCCCGCATTTTAGTTAATATAGATAATACTAATAAGAAAAGGAAAAATATAAAGATTCTTTGTTTGGATAGGAAGTTTGAAATATGATCCAAAACCACAAAAGCTGGAGAAGATTATGATGTTTCCCCTTCTTTTCATTCTCTTTTTCTACTTTTTGGACGGCTGTCATTCTTTTTTTATCATTACTAGACCCATTTTCAATCTTTTTCCACACGCATTTTGACTCTTTTGTTGAATTACTGTACTATAAGTTTTTAAATAACATAATAAAAAAAATGACTTTGGAAATTCTGTTTTGAATGTGATCACTATCATAGACGGAACTTGAGTGAATTTATTGGGAGAGCCGAGTGCTATATCAGATAATTTGAGATGGCCAAAACTGTATTTTTTTTTAAGCAAATATAAGTAAAACTTCAAAGTTTTGAAAGGGTCGTGGCCTTCCCCGGTTTTCATTAAGGTCCGTCCATATATGATCATGTACAACATTATGGTATATAGACAAGTGTGTACTTAAGTGACTCTTCGGTTAAGAGATTGTGAGTTCAAGTCTTGATAAAAACAGTAGTTTGATTTTAGGTGTTTAATAATTTTTTGAATCTTTTTCTTAAACAATATTAAACTTTAAAAAGCAATCCTTAGATTCTTTACTTGCTTCCTTTCCTTCCTGTTCTATAAAAAGTGGAAGTCATTTGCTTTAACATATATTCATCCCACCCTCCCTCAAAACCTTCTAGTTTTCTCGGCTCGTGGAACACGGTCGAATGGCGACAAGTACCTGTGATTACGGCTCGTTCCAGAACGCGTCACAGAGAAGAGGAGTGGCTATGGTTCTAGCAATGGTGACAGCTGTGGTGCTTTCGCCTTTGTATGTGAATGGTAGTCAAAAGGAAACTCATTTGGAAACTAGGCTATGGAACTCGGGTTTCGTCCTGCCTATGGTTCTTGCAGGCCTAATTGTGGCCATTAAGACCACTTCATCTGCTTCATCATCGAGTACCATATCTTCATCAAGTGCTACATCATCATGTGAAGGTGATTCTTCGTCGTCATGGGTCCTAAGGATAGGGAGCTCGTCGTGGGGTTTAGCCGGGATTCTGGGAATGCTAATGTTTGTATTGTATTGGCAACATTCTGTTCAACATTTCTTCTGGAGATAGATAGATTGTACGCATGTTTAACCTTATGACTTCTATCGAAGTATGATTAAGTTAATATATAGTTCAACCTTGTAATAAGCATTTTCCAATTCTGTATGTGCTTTTGCGACTTATGAAATATTATGCATTCGGATATTGGTATGTGCTCACAAACAGATTCAATCAATTAATATGAGTTGTGTTTTATTACTAGCACAAGGATCGTTTGTACGAGACTTCCTTCTTACAAAAGAGAAAACTATGTGTGCAAGTTAACACATATCTTTAACAGCCAAGATACCTGACCGTTCCGGAAAAGAAAAAGAAAAAAAAAAAACAACCAAGATACCAGGTCGAATAAAATTTTAACTAACTTTTGAATCCAAATACAAGTGTCTAATGCCATGAAAGTTCATGATGGACTTGTATAATCAGCCAGTTATTCTATAGAAGGGACTGTATTAAAGGTATTAGCTTGCACCATGAAAATGTTGAAAGTAAATGACCAAAAGGGACTGTACTAGCGGGTCAAAGCTATAAAAATGCTAACAGTTTCAAAGTCCCCTGCGCACAAGAAAAAAAGCAATTAAGCATAGTCTTAACAACTACCTAAACTGGTTTATTCAAAAGGTCATATCATTAGTTCAATAGTAGTTGCTGTAATCACGTACAATTTATATAAGACCTATTATATCAGAAAAACAGACGGATAGCTACAGGTGGGTCAACCTGACCCGTTTTGACTCACCCTAAAATTTAACATGTTCTTGCCTGTCCAGGAGAAGGATTGGTTCCATGTTTTGTTACTCAAATGGCTAGAATGATAGAATGAATACACATGATAAGCATTGTATCCGTTGTAATCATCATTTTTCTTTTGATCAAAATTAATAGCTTTTGCTTTTCTGAAGGTATGGAACGCCTCAAACTACAATCTAGTCCAATCAGTGTCTTTGGCGAGCGAAGTATGCACAATGGTCATTCACTAAGATATGATTTATATAGATGCAAAGGAGGGAATGTGGACGTATGGTGTGGGAAGAAACTCACCAGAAAAGAAACATCACAAACTGGTACAAATTGTAGTGTTATCTGCATGGGTCTAGACAGCGATGAATATTTCTTAGTGGCAGGGATCTCTGATGGCAGAATTCAGGTAAAGTAGCTTACAATGCAGATATATGATAAATTGCTCCACCAACTAAGAACGGCCGTGCACCAGATACCTATTCAAGATATGTATGGAATGAGATGAGAAAGAAAATGAGCCAGGATGGTGTAAGCCAGGATTGGAAGGAGATTATATTGAGGTTGAGCAGAAACATTTTAGCGTGACTAGAAGAATCCTCAAAAAGTTACGCAGAAGGGATTGTGCACAGGTGACATACTGTTACAAGGAAAGTCCGGGCCCACCAAACATCCTAGCAAAGGATGTGTGTGCAAAGAGATCTTCTAAAGAGGTATTCTCATGTGCAAGACCTCAATCGTCAACATATTTTACGCATAAACACACAGATAAATTCATATCTATACATATATAGTGCTTCAGGCTTAAATCTTATTCCTACAATGATCCAGTGAAGATGCCCAAATTAGTAATATACGCGTACTAACAATAACCAAATAAATGCATTACAATATTCAAAAAACATTTAAATCCATGTAACAACCAAGAATTCATACACCTTTAACAAGATCACCAAGCCCAGCTTTAAAAGTCTCGAGAATATACTCGTAACTCATAAAGGAATCATCAATCATATCATGTAAAATCCCCGCAGCAACTACAACAGCATTCGCACCTATCGTCGCCAACAAAGCCGCAGTCTCCACACAATGCAACAAATACGGATCCCCGCTAGCCCTCAATGACGACAATCACATAAACAA
Source organism: Chrysanthemum seticuspe (assembly GCA_019973895.1). Classification (NCBI taxonomy): domain Eukaryota; kingdom Viridiplantae; phylum Streptophyta; class Magnoliopsida; order Asterales; family Asteraceae; genus Chrysanthemum; species Chrysanthemum seticuspe. The sequence continues at coordinate 318,345,201 of BPTQ01000004.1, read as the reverse complement.
AATTAACTAACTAACAAAACATTATTAGCTAATACTGTAACTAACTAAAGCACTGTTTGATTTTGACTCAACTGTCTTAATCGGGAAAATTGCTTAATATGATAAGTCGGTAATGACTTGTTTGTTCTGAACATACGGGGGTGTTTGTTTAAGCTTATATAGGGACTAACTTTTGAAACCGATGGGTCATTCCCAACCGACCCATAAATTTTTGTTTTTGGTCCGTTTTTATAAATCCACCTCATTAACTTTTACTGAGCAGACGATTTTGATTTTTCAACCATTGGACTTTTAGCCTGTAACTCCATAAGATTATGAGTTCTAATTTAGTACAATGACTATTGCAGTTTTATATTTAAAGATACCGAAAAAGTTTAGCAGAGTAGACCCATTTTGACCCATAAGGATGCCATTAATTCACCATTTCATATCACTAGTGAATTAATGAATCTGATTTTTTAGTGAATCACTGGAGGCCTGTTTGACTCAAACTAACATAACTCTTTATGTACAATTGAACTAAAAGTACAAGCATCATGATTTTATTAGATGAAAACAAAATACAAATATCAAATTCGATCTGCAAAATAGTTTCATCCTTCTCAACACATAAACAAGTTAAATCTAGCTCGAGTCAAACACAAACAAATCATGTTTATCCGAGAAGCTCACCCTTTTCCCTGTCTTCTTGATTGTGGGCTCAAAACGTAACAACAAATCCAAACAGAAACTACTTAATAATCCAAATATCAAAGCATAAACACGATTATCCAATCACAAAACAACAAACACGATTATAAAAGTACGAACGGACAAAACACTCCCGGTCACCGGCTTTCATTTCAGAATGACGTCATCATCACCGGCGAAGTCCTTCTTCGCTGGCGCGTTCTTCTTGAGCTCAGCAACAACATCCCGCACGGTCTTTTTCATGGCTGACTTCCCCACTTTGTCGTTACCCAGATCTAGCCTCTCGATCTCGGCCTTTTTGCTACTTCCTCCATATCTTGTTTTCTCTTAACGGCCTTCACCGCCTCTTCAGCGATACTCTTTCGAGTCTTTTCCTTGACTCTCTGAATTTAAATAAATTCAAACAAACAAACCCTCTACTGATTATATTTTCAATGTTTTGGGCAGCCTTAACCACCTCCCAAAATGTAAGTAAATTTCTTGTTGAGATCAATTCCTTTATGTCAATCCTTAAACCTTGTAGATACCTCTCAATCTTTCGCTCTTCGGTCGCAACCAGGTGCTCAACAAATCTTGCCATCTCCGCAAAGTGAGTTGTATACTCTTTAACTAACTGATTCCCTTGAATGTTGCATCATTATGAAGGTAGTCTAGTCCACGGACATCACCGTTGTCAAGACAGAAATAGCAGCATGTCGAAATAACTAATGGGATATTGTCGTAGTCGCCCGTTGTATAGCACATAACCACCTGCGTGTTTTAGTAAGTTACTTGGTTAGATCTCTACAAAACTCTTAAAGAAAAAACATGACAAAGAAAGAAAAACCTTGTGAGGGGATGAGATTGATAAAGATGAGACCAGGAAATGTTTGGTTTGTGAACAAGTGTTGGGAATGAACGAGTGATTTATTAAGAATTGTTGGGAGTAATTTACTACATGTCAGAAACAGTGTAAATTTTAATGAAGTGCATCTTTAACAGGAAGGAGGTAGGTTGAGTTAGTTTGAGCATCTTCAATGTTGTTTTATTTAATGAGTGGAAGATTTACTTTGACAGTGATCATGAATTTCTCAAGTTTTTAATAACGTTTTTTTAACCAAATACTAATATCCAAGATTTGTATATATACTCAAGGTTTTAAAAATCGCTAGGCGCTAGTGAGGCGGTAGGGTAGGGCCTAGCGATTAATCGGTTAGACGGAGATTAATCGGGGATTAATCGGATTGGAATTGTTATGCACAAAATTGTAATTTTAGATATTATATGTATGAGATAAGCATAGTGCATCAAAGTTCAAATATTTCAAGTGTTCAAATATAAACATAATATATAATTCTTCAAAGTTTAAAGTCAAACATATATATTAATCGGTTAGTTGACCATTTTTAAGCGAGCTTTGACCGATTAATCGGTTTTTTGACCATTTTTAAGCGATTTTGTCTAATTTTTAAGTTATTTTGTTGACCGATTTTTAAACGATTTTGTTCGATTAATCTGATTAGACCGATTTTGTTCGATTAATCGGTTTGTCGACTTATTTTTAAACGATCTTTGACCAAACAGATTAAATAGGCCGATTATGATAAATCAAGACGCTTAGTGAGCGATCAACGATTATGCGGGGATTAATCGGCCGCCTGGACCGATCTTTACAACAAAGTATATACTTCAAGCCCAATCCAAGTTCGAGCTTGTAAGGCTAGAAAAATGCTGAGCTTGAGCTCAAGCTTCTCCAATGCTAAACGAGCCGAGTGTGAGCCTTGTTGAGCTCAGGCTCAGCTTGGTCGGTTTACACCTGCTAGTACGGTTTGAATCCAAGCCACTTGTGAGAACAACATGGTACCTCAATACCTCGCCACTAGGGCACTAGGCTACGTACCTTGGTAGTGGTTTATCATATTATCTACGGAGTATATGTTTAAATTTATCACAATATGAAACTAGTACTTTTGTAAACATTTATATGCCTGTCACGTTGTTCTCGAGTTGTTAAGGCGCATGCATATGCACGATCCAACTTTTGAAGTTTGACCCATGGAGGCATCAATGATTTGTTGCATGACTTACAGATTTACATATGCAGAACTAGCTAGGAGGATTAATCCGCCACACGAGAGCCATGAGATATAACTTACAGATATATATGCATCATTGCGTAATATATAGAGAACATGTTAATTAATTAGCTAGGTTTTCTTATGAGGGTGACTATTAGCATGCATAGACATCGATCACCTTTTTTTAAACCATTTTGTAAACATTTATAACTGTCTTCTTAGGTATTAGATTAAGGAGGATGGACTATATACATAGTATTATATATTTAAAGTTACGTGATGCAAGGTTAGTTGTAAAATAACTAGGAGAGTAAACTCCAAAATACATCCCTGTGGTTTACCCCGTTTCGCACTATACATCCCTCACCCAAAAGTTTAGACATATACATCACTCCGTTAGTAAACGTTAACCTATATACATCCACAAGGACGAACGGTGCAACATTTGTGTCGTTAACTTGGACACGTGGCAGTTAAGTAAGGGTAATTTGGTCATTTTATGTCCCAACTACTTCAATCTTTTAATACTTTCAGTCATAAAAAAAATCCAAAAAAAAAAACCCCAAATCAGAAACACAATAAAAAAAAAATCCCAAATCAGAATCCCAGATCAAAAACCCAAATATATAACACCAATCAAAAACACAAATCAGAAACACACATATTCACATAACAACGGTAATACCAATAACGCAAAAACTAAAAACTAACTAGCATCATCAATTGGGTGTTTGATTACCTGAATATCGAAAAATTACATAATAGTCGGAAATTCTACTAGATCAAAACAAAACACAAATCCGTGGATAACATCATCAAATCCAAATCAAACACTAATTAAGCAAAAGTAACAAAACTTGTCAGATTCAACAGCATCCTTGTTGTTGTTGAGTTTACCTTTCAAAGCTTTTTTGAACTCTCGCCTTTCGGCTCTCCTCTGCTCCTTTCTCTCGGTCCTCCTTATTTCCCCACTCATTCTTTTCACGACACACTTAGCAAGCTTTTTATTCTTCTTCTTCTTCACAAACGATGACTCGGTCGACTCAATTGACTCGGTCGACTCACCTTCTTCTTCATCTTCATCATAAACAAACACATCACCATCATAATCTTCAACCGCAACCTCCTGTTGAGCTCTCTCATTCTCCATCTGACGAAAACAAGCTAACCTGGATTCTTTTTTCTTCTACAAAAACAGTCGTATAAAATTATTAATCACAAGTTTATTTGATTATTTTTGTTTGTATTAATCATAAGTTTATTTGGGTTTTTTATTGGTGTTTTTGATTTGGGTTTTTGATTTGGGATTTTTTTTTTATTGTTTTTCTGATTTGGGATTTTTTTTTTTTTGGATTGTGTTTATGACTGAAAGTATTAAAAGATTGAAGTAGTTGGGACATAAAATGACCAAATTACCCTTACTTAACTGCCACGTGTCCAAGTTAACGACACAAATTTTACACCGTTCGTCCTTGTGGATGTATATAGGCTAACGTTTACTAACGGAGTGATGTATCTGTCTAAACTTTTGGGTGACGGATGTATAGTGCGAAACGGGGTAAACCACAAGGATGTATTTTGGAGTTTACTCTAACTAGGAGGTAAAACATTTGGTTGAGGAGTAACTCCTTGTACTTTGGTTGGTGTTGGTCATAAATTGAATGAAATACACCAAATCTTGTACTTTGGTAGTTATTGCCCATAAATTCTAAACGTTTTCTTTTTTATTTGAGGATTAAGCCCATTGCACTCTAATAATAGGGAGATGATTTGTACACATTGTGTTTTGATTTGCACAATCTAATGTGCAACCTGTTAAAGCACAATATATATATAGTACAACTGTTTAATGCACAGTTTTGAGTCTCCCAATCAATTTTTGGAGTGTACAAATCATTTCCCCTAATAATATGGCTCGTAATATATGTATAGGTCAATCTATATTTGACTTTTTGAGATCATATAAACTTGTAGTCAACTTCGAGATTGATGTTTGCAGTATACTATCATTAATACTATTCAACAATGCAATTGGCCGTAACTTCAATATCAAATCAATAATGCAATTTATGCCTAAAACTAGTTTATTGGTTGTAGGAGTCGGACTCACTTTTTCACAAACCAATAAACTGTTGTCACACAGTTTTAGTCATATATTTAGACATGTTTTTAGTCATTCTTATCATTTTTAATCATTATCACAAACAGTAAGTCTGTAGTTACTGTATATATTTTGTAAACATTTATAAACTGTCTTCTTCGGTATTATATGTAAAGTGACGTGATACAAGGTTAGCTGTAAATGAGATCCCTTTAGGACAATAAACCAATAGCTTCCATACGAATTATAATTAACATAGAAACATATTTTTTTTTAATTTTGCCACCCTCAACGCATGCTGATAACTAGGTACAGTGGTTTGTAATTAAAACCAATACCGGCTACCGCATGTTGAAAATAAAGAGAATTTCAGGCATTCATATGTATATACAAGCTTTCTTAATAGCGTGTGTTGAGAAGAATTGTGTATACCTTTATTCAGTAGGGTTACCTCTTGTTCTTCCTCATCCAAGATTACAATATTACTCCTAACCTTCTCTTTAGGCCTATGATCAGTTTATGTCAAAGTAGCTTGGATAGTAAATCTAACATCATCTACTAGCGTACATGGTGCTATCTCCCCCTTTCGGCCAACGAGATGTTTCTTAACTATATTTATGCCACCGCCACGTATTATTATACGACAAAAGTTACAAATGAACATTTTTTCCCCATTTTCTTCTATATGTTGTTACATGCTCCCATGCTTTATCTCTTACATGTGGTGCTTTGTCTTTAGGATTATTCATACTCTAAACATGCATTATAAAGACTATATATAAAAAAAAATACTAATGTACCTAACATTATTTCAACAAATAATAACATCTAATTTTGACTAAAAAAAACTCATATTTACCTTATATGGGGTTGCTGCTAGCGAAAACGGTATGAAAAAGTACAAAATTAGGGTAAAAAGGACAAACCAGGCTAGCTTGAATTGTGTATCCGGATCAACCCGGGTCTTTGCCAAAAAAAAACGGTTGACCCGACCGGGTTTCAAAAGAACGAGGCATTTTCGAGTTTTTGTTGATTAATTCGAGCTCGAGCTTGATGTCGAGCTTACATGAGCTTGACTCGAGTTATTGTCGAGATTTTCGAGCTTTTATTTGATATATATGTTTTTTTAATAAAATTTATGCTTATTTAAGGGGCTTAAATGTAAATATAGTAACGGTATGTTTGGCGCAATGGGCTGGGGCTGGAGTTGGGCTTATATTATAAGCTGAAAGCTGGAGCTTATATTTTTATAAAGTTGTTTGGGGAATTACTTGGAACTGAAGTTTATTAATGTAAAATCACATAAAAATACATCAAATTAAACTCAGATATATTTTCGGCTTTTGCGTGATAATCCATTATATTTTGAAGGGTATTTAAGTAACTTAACTAACTATAAGCCCTCATAAGCCTCTTTCAATGGGCTTGGCCACTTGGGCTTATGAAGGCTTAGGCTTATATAAGCCTCCATAAGCCCGTGTGACAAACAAGACTTACTTTATAAGTCGTCTTATTTTAAAGTTTAAGCCCACATAAGCCTCCCAAATACACCCTAAGTGTACATACTTATTTATGAACGTATCGAGTGTTTCGAGCCGAATTTTGAACCAAATTTATTATTTATTTTATCTTTCAATTTTATTTGGTTGAAAAAAAACATGCCATTACTAATAAATCTAGCTTTAAGAGTCGAGCTCGAGCCAAACTCAGACTTTCTCGAGCTCGACTTCCCTCATAAAGGCTAGTCGAGCTATCAGCCGAGCTCGAGCAAAGCATAATATTATCGAGTCGAGCTTTGTCAAATTTTGACTCTATTCGAGTCGTTTACATCCTCATAGACGTAGTCCATAACATGTGGAATGATACTTATTATATGAGAATAGTTAGGCAACTATCGACCGGTGTTTTAAAACCCGGGTTGATCCGACCGGTTCAACCGGGAATATTGGCATGTGTTTACAAACAAATTTAACCAATTTATATGTGTTAAGTTTCATTACTAGCAGGGCCGTCCGGCAAAATTTGATGGCCGTGTGCTAGATTTTTAAAACGGGCCCTTTAACATCAGATTTGTAGTATGTGTAAAAATAGTGAACTATAATTAGATTATGTTTTTGTTTTTATACCGATCAAATGACACATCTAATCTTCTACAAGTTTAAATAAATCTTCTATTCTTCGAAATATAACTATTGAGTTTTTAAAATATTCTAGGATGATATACTTTTTTATAATATAAAATGTTATATAGGACTTTCTTAAAAAATATTTAGCTGAAAATGTTTGTTTTTCTAAAACAATCTACAACGTTTACTTTTTGTTTAAACAATTTTTTTTTTTTTTTAAAAGACAACTAACTATCTCATAATATACAACCACAAACTATTTTACATGTTCTAAACCAGGACTTGAACCCATAACAATTTGGTTGTAGAGCTTCTCACACTTCTGAGCTAAAAATATAGTTTTTCATGATATATGTGTTTTGTTTAATATTTCAGACCATAAATGTATACTTCATATAATGATAGAGTTTAAAGTCATAAATATTAAAGATAAAAGGATTAAAGTGAAGCTTTTATAAGAATTGTGGTTTGACGAAAGAATAGAATGTATGGTCCCCTACACTTTCGTAAATCTCTAGGTTTGTTTTCTTCCAAAATTTTGTACTCAATTTTCAAAATTAAAGCATAAACTTAAGCTCTTTTTTCCTTTGAAAACTTAAAGATTTTGATTCTTGTCATACCGAAGTTACATTCTTCTTTGTAAATCCTTCAAAAATGAGTTTATAACTATATGAAAGTTTCAAAAATCGAAGGCCCTTAAAAAATGAAGACCATGTGCGGTTGATCACCTCGCATATCCTTAAATCCGACCCTAATTACTAGCATGAGGTGACCATTCCGGAATTTTAAAAAGCAAAAAATAAATAAATTAATTATAAAAAGAAAAAGAAAAAAGTTACCTGGTCGAATAAAATTAGGAATATGTCACCTAATTGTAACTAAGTTTCATGAGTGTTTTAATTTAGTCACTCAAACTTTACATCAATAAAAAAAACTATTAAAGTTTCAAAACAGTTACATTTTTGTGTAATTTTCTAAAATCGGTTTGCTAAAGTATCCATATATTCATTAACATGTTGTACATTAATTTTAAACACCCACCCCTAAATTTCACTACTTACAACCAACTTTATGTACAACTCGTTAATGCACGACTAAACATAAACAATAACTACAAAAAAATAACCAAAGTTTTAGAAGTGTTCCGTTCAGGTTACTCTAACATAAAAATTACCCAAGAATAGAAAATTTTTGAAACTTTAAAGGTTTTTATGATTGATATAAAGTTTGAGTAAACCTAATTGGAACAAATCTAAAATCTCAAAGTTGGTTACTATTTGATGATAAAAATTAATAAAATTTTATAACTAACTTTTGAATCCAAATACAAATGTCTAATAAACAGGATTCATTTTGTAGAATAGCAGGGTACCCGCGCGATGCGGCGGCGGGTACCCTGTAATAAAATTTGTGGCGATAAATATTTTTTAATTTTATATTTTCCGTTACAACAGCTTTATAGATGGTGAGAATTTTATATTTGGGTAACTTTAACCAAGTCTTTCAAGTTGTACATGTTGGTCCTTTAAGTTGCGTAGTTTTGTTTTTATGCTGGTGTTTTAAGTGTTTGGATTATTGGATTTATACAATAAATGAGTAGTAGCTTGATTATATTGTACTATGTGGTAAAATGGTTGTATTTTTGTGTAAAGGGGTGATTGAAGAAGAGTATTAATTGTAGGTGTTTAATATACATGGTTGTGCATAAATTAATTGTACACAAAGCTTTAGTATGTGTATTTGCTTAAATTTTATATTAGGAAATCTTAAAATAATTAATATGAGGGAAGTGCATCCCTTTATTATAAGATAGTAAGATAACAACTCCAACAAGAATAGCAAGTCTACAAGATGAATCTGTGCTTGTTGCATTTGTTTCGATTTGGTTTTAGACAACACAAATTCAACCTGCTAACGTTAAAAAAGGTCAACAGAACGCAAGCTGATATGTTTTAGCCGAGCCTGAAACCAGACCAACATATATACTTGCAATCAGTCTAACCAGCCAGCCAGTTTCGACATCCATATTTACAAAACAAATTTTCCCATTAGGAAGAACTGTCAAAGAAAATAAAACATTCTACCGTCACAAATAAGAATTGAGCTAATTCACAACACAACAGTTCTTTACAACATTTCTATTTCGCGTTTCCTTCTTTTTAATGAATCTTGTCGCTGCTTCTCTGATGTCATAAAGATCAAAGAACCTGCTCTGTACAAAGATTGAACCCTATATATGTACAAGAATTTAACTATATTATCTTCCTAACTGGTATATCAGACATCTTCGTGGTTTAAATGGTACGAAGATCATCTCCAACCAACCCTGTTACCGCTAGCTCGGCCCGTGCTTGTGGTAGATAGCCCACTCTCGTACATACGTTGAATTTCTTCCCTTTTTTCTATTAGTGACTTGTCTGGTATCTTTTGAGTTAGTTCCACTACATCCCCCATTTTCAGGTTGCAACTAGGATCACTCACTGCCTCGTGGTTCAGCTTCGGGATCAACTCTTGCTTCACTGAAAATCCATACGGACTCCACCTATAGCTTCCCTCGCCAGCTCTATCAAGAACATCATTTACGGTTGCGTTTGCAGGAAATTCTTGCACTGACATCTGTCAACATTACCCAACGATATTTCAAAGTCAGTTTCCATACAATAGATGAAGAAAAGTCTAATCACTAGATAAGAACCTAAAGGGTCGGAAAACAAGACAAATTGTTCAACTTCCAAAACACCAACCTCGTCATTCTTGATCACAATTACAAACACAGGTCCATCTGATCCACAAGGTTTATACGAATGTGGGCAATCTTCTGAATGGAAAGGGAATTTGCAGGGAGGTTTCATGACATCGGCGTAGCTAATGCCCGATTGATCTTTTATCATTGCCTCACATTGCCATGTGACGACCCAACGAGCCCATTCAACCATCTGTAGCACAAATGAAGAATGCATGCAATCACCTTCCTTGTATCTCCAGTGAGCTGCAAATCCGTACTCTGCTTGTGAATGCATCTCTTTTGTTCTGATCTGAACTTCAAGTGGAACCAGTCCCTCACCCATTACCACGGTGTGCAGTGAACGATACCCATTACACTTGGGTTGATTTATGTAGTCTTTGAACTTTCCAGGTACTTCAGGCCATAACCCATGAACAACCTTCAACGCTTTATAGCAATCTTCTTTATTTTCCACAATCAGCCTTAGCCCATGAACATCATGGATTTCACCCATACTCAACTTTTTCCTACACCAAGATATACCATGTCAAGAACATAAATGAGTATCGATTTTAATAGCGGGATACATTACACAACTAGATGATTTCTAAATAAGAATCTAATATGCTGATCAATATAAGGACATCTTGTCCCAAAGCATAGCAGATAAGAGTATTAAAACCAGGGAACCGAGCTAAATAGGCTCTAAAGGGGTCAACTGACCCCACTTAACCACTTTTCTTTTGTTAAGATTAGCGTCGATTTAGCACAATTTAACTTATGAACCCCCACAATATTGCTTGCAACAGATAAAAGAACAGCAGAGTTAGGGGAAAGACACGCACTTCAGCATTTTGCAATGAACGCTATACAAGCTTTTGTGCCGCCCATATAGAACATGATAGCAAACGGATTCATCCTTAAGAGCTTCTTCCAATTTTTCAGCAGCCGAAGTGACCATTGGTTCATTAAATGACTTGAGAAGTTGGGAGGATAGATCTGTGTACCGCTCTGGGTTAATATACTTGAAGCAAAGATTTTCCAACTGCTCCTTCCAACTAACGATTCCCAAACGGTTTGCCAGAGGAGCGAATATTTCCATAGTCTCCTTTGCAAACCTATATTGCTTCGACAAAGGTAATGCATCCAGTGTCATCATATTGTGCAGCCTATCAGCTAATTTAATGAGTACAGCCCTGGCATCAACCATTCCTAGAAACATAGTGTGCATACGATCTGCCTCGATGATTTTCGTTGCTGTATTGCTTTCACGAGCAAGCTTACTCAATTCACTCAACCTGGAGACCTACAAATATCCAAAAAGATTATTAATTTAACTATCAACATCTTTAGAAACTATAGACGCCCAATATCATTCGTACCAAGCAACTTCATAGACCAGACACAATTACAAACTACCTAATCTTTGCAGAAAAAGTGATCAGCAGATTTAATGATAATGTCCTAAAGCCAAAAGAGGGCTAGAGCGGTTAAGCAGATCCATTGTATCACTTTCTTTTATTTTATTTTTTCGTGAAAGGCCAGTGTGTCACTTTCATAAGATCTTGAAGGGACCAACCGAAACAGAACATACCCAGAACCTCTTAAAAACCGAATTCAAACGAATACACCAATACAATACGTATTACCAAAAGAGAACATGTTCAACAAACTAACTTGAAATTGCATCAAAATGCAGATACTTTCATTAAGTATGACATTGACCAGACTTTGCATAGGTAACATACTGTTACAGGGGATGTCCTACCACGCAAACAGGGCCCACCCGACAGCCAAGCAAAGGATGCGTGTGCAAAGAGATCTTTTAAAGAGCTATTCTCATGTGCAAGACCTCAATTCTCTGACCCAATTTACTCATAAACACATCGGTAAATTCATACCTATTCATGTATGGTATCTTGGCTCATCAAATTACATTAAACTTCATTCTTAAGCCTAATTCCTACAGCGATCCAGTGAATATGCCCAAACTAGTAATATAAGAGTACTAACAGTAACCAAATAAAAGCATTTAAGTATTCGAGAAACATTTAAAATCCATCTAACCAACAAAAATTCATACCCCTTTAACAAGATCAGCAAGCCCAGCTCCAAAAGTCTCGAGAATATACTCATAACTCATAAACGAATCATCAATCGTATCATGTAAAAGCCCCGCAGCAACCACAACAGCATTCGCACCTATCCTCGCCAATAAACCCGCAGTCTCCACACAATGCAACAAATACGGATCCCCACTCGCCCTCATCTACAACATACACATAAACAAAACTAACATTATTGTTTGATTTTGACTTAATTAGGAAATTACTTCATCTGATATAAGTCGGTAAGGACTTGTTTGTTATGAACTTATGAACATGGGGGATGTTTGTTTAAGCTTATATAGCAGGCTTATAGCTTATTTGGTTTTCAGGTTATGTTTCATAAGCTCTTTTTTTTTTTGCTTATTTGAAACTTTTTGAGCTTATATAAGCTCATTACAACATGATAATCTTATTATATAAGCCGAAAAGTTTCAAAATAAGCCAAAAAATGAGCTCATGAAACATAAGCCAGAAACGAAATAAGCTATAAGCCTGCTATATAAGCTTACTGCTTACATGATAAACTTGCATAAGCTGAAAAGTTTCAAAATAAGCCACAAAAAACAGCCATAAGCCGGAAACCAAATAAGCTGTAAGTCCACTATATAAGCTTATAAAAGCCGAAAAGTTCCAAAATAAGCCACAAAAAATAGCTCATGAAACATAAGCCGAAAACCAAATAAGCTACAAGGCCGCTATATAATCTTAAACAAACATCCTGATGATCGAGAAGCATGACTAAGGGGGTGTTCGTTTCAGCTTATATATCCGGCTTATTACTTATTCGGTTTTGGCCATATTATTACTTATATAAGCCAAAAATTTCCAAAATAAGCCACTAAAAATGAGCATATATCTTACACAAAGGAATAAACATTATACCTGTCCTTTATGAGCTTTCGCCGCTTCGAAAAACGCCTTAACAACCAAGTCGTCATTAAACACATTATATTTCAACTGAGCATCCAACAACATATCTTTAACACAACTTTCATTTTCATCATCCATACTAAACATAAGCTCATCATCATCATTTTCATCATCATCCAAATTCAACCTACTACTACTATTATTAACGCACGTGCCAAACACGTGCGTAACAGATCCTTTAGAAAAAAACCTTCTGCTGCTAGAGGTTGTCCACGTCACCGGACCGTTGATAACCGATACCGGACTCTGGTGAAACTGATCACCGGATTTTGACGGTGATGATGATCGTTGATCAAAATCATGTGATCCGTACGGACTGGTGTATAGTGCTATTGTTATAGCTACTGCCATCAGGTATTAATTCTCTAACAGTTTTTTTTTTTATAAAATTTTGGAATTTTTTTATAAAAATTTGGAGCCTGTGGTTTGAGAATTAATGAATGAATGAATTAGTTTGAATGAGTGAGAAATCAAATGAATTGAATTACACTAGTTTTATTTACATATGAATTTGAGAGAATTGATTTGACTTTTTGAGGTCAAAGAAAGGAAGAAATGAATTAGTTTGCTTTTATGAAATGGAGATTTTTTATGAGGGATTGATTTATTTAAAAAGGAAGAAGGAAGGAAAATGGAATTATGGAAAGAAAATAATGTTTGCTTAGCGGCAAGGCGAAGGAATGTGGGTGAAATGACGGGATTAGCCTTGGGATGGAGCTGAATTAACGGAAAGTTGAAAGAAGTTGTGTTTCTGGAAGCTTTTTCACTGCTTGCTTACGTGGATTTTTTTTTTATGCCTGGTTTAGTTGGGGGAAGTATTGGAAAAAGTTTAAATGGATAAGTTTTTTTGCTTCATATAACTCAAGGTTATAAATAGCGTGAGGCGTGACATGCCGGCATGACCAAGCTTCGCGCCTTTATGGTTAAGGCGAAACTTTTTCGTTTATAAGGCGTGACATAAAGCGTCAAAAAGTATGAAAATATTTATATATTTATATCATAACTCATAAATATCGAGTTTACAAAAACATGTGCCATAAGGAGGCGTTGCGGCATGGCGTGGCGGCATGACCAAGCCTCGCGCCTTTGCGAGGCCTTTGCGAGCTTTTTAGAACAGTGATATAAATAGATGAATAAGGACATGTAGGGGCGTCAACAGTGGTGAAAGTTAACTATTTATTTTGGTTGGGTTTGAATTTATTTTTAGATATGATATAGAGACTTAAAGTTAGGCCTAAAATCATATGTCATAATCACGATGGTTATAAAATAAGTGGGTTTTTGTATTCAACAATCAAGATCATGACATATGATTTTAGGCCTCTTTTTAGGTCTAACTTTAGGTCTTTATATCATATCACATTTATTTTAGAAGGGCTGAATTTATTTTTGGAGGCTGAATCAAATATTTGTTTATAACCTTAACTAAATTACTCTTAAAACCTATAATATTTACATTATATGTCGTAAATTTTGAGGGGGCCAAAACCCTCCATGCCCTCAAAGAGGTCCGCCCCTGGGTGTCAAAAAAGTACTTAAAGTGAACCGAATCTAAACTTGAACCCGATTAAGCTTATTTGAGTCAGATTACTCCAGTCAATAATCTTAATCAGGACGATTCGAAGAACCTAAATGCCGAATAGGATCGGATATCGAGTTGAATATATTTGACTAACTCGGGTTCGGATTGCCCCAATAAGGATTTTTTGTATTTTTTTAATATAACTTTTATAAATTATCTATGTAAGCTTATTGAATTAGACAACTTTTTATCATTTTACTCATATTCGAGTTGACCCGAACCCTAATTGACCCTACCTGATGAGTCTGACCTGAACATGAATAACCCAAAATCTAAATAGGGTCGGGTTCAGATAATAATATTTTTAATCTTCAACCCAACTTGACCTCAACCTGATCAACCCGACCTGATTAACTCCTCTAAAGATGTATACGGTTTTGTTATATTCATACCACCGAACAAGGTGAGTCTAGGGGGTTTTAGGACACTTATGGATTTTTGCGAAATAACCTTTGTCCTCAAAAAGTGTGTTTAAAATGATAGCTAGTTTTCGAAATGTACATGGTTCTTTTTAAATCTGGTTTAAATCCGTAAGACATACTTTAATGGCTCGGTCGACCCCAATAACTACTTTAATGACTCGGTCGACCCCAAGGGTGACGTGTCCTCCACATTACAGGCCTCCCCCAACGCGCCCTATACCTAAAAAAGAAAAAAAGTATAAGTCGGTCCTATTTAAGACCGAGTCGTTAGGAAAAAACAAATATAACGTTTAAAAAATTGATCGTCAGATCATTTATTATAAAAATAAAAAACAAATAAATAAATCGATTGTACGTACCTAATAAATACCACAATACTTCTCTATTTTTATACACACTTTTAGACCCATCTTTATATACTTTAATCTTCTCAACTCAAACAAATGGATTCAGATCAATTTTTTATACATCCTCGGTTGAGGAATGTGAAGTTAGTAATATCGATCAATAGTTTTTAAAAGACGTCGTTATGCTTATTCAAGCTTCCATTACTCAAATATCAAAAATCCCACGAAACACGACAGATAGAGATCGTTACGATGCTCATGATCGTCTAGTTGCCGCTTACTTTTTGAAAACTCAATGTATGATGAAAAATTATTTTTAAGTGGTTCCAAATGAGTTGAAGGGTATTTACACGCATTGTTCGGGAATTAACTGGTAATGTGTTGTATTTTTAACAAAGTAGTGATTGCACGGGAAAGATTGGCATTTTCCCATTCATGAAGTGTACATCTGCAATTCGTCAATTGGCATACGACACTGTTTCTGATGCTCTAAATGACTATGTGCAAATGAGTGAGAAAATTTCTTGTGATTCTTTCCAAACTTTATGCAAATGGGTAAGAAAACTTCCAGTGTTTTCGGGGGTAACAACAACGTTAACGTTATTACATCAATCGCCTATGATCTCAAAGACGGGAAAGCACAAGTGGTTCCGTTTGTGGCTAACAATGTGACTTATAAATGGCATATTATAATATTAACGGAATATATCTGGGATTTTTTGTTATTGTTAAGTCTATTTCAAAGCCAGGTTCGAATGATACGAATCGAATAAGATATAAGCAAACGCACGAAGCAACAAGAAAAGATGTGGTATGAGCGTTTGGCGTGCTAATGAGAAAGTGGGCTATAATAGAACTCTCGCACGGCCGATGTTGCTAAAGAAAATAACGAATATGATGTACACATGCATAATATAATTCTAAATGACAAAGAGAAGGCAATCTCTCCCGGCTTTTATCTAGAGAAACAACATCCTTATGATGATCTCATACAAACGAATGAAGAAACGTTACAAGTTGTTGGAGATATAGTTAACGAGGAAACTCATCTAAGCCTCAAAGCCGATTAAGTGGAACACACTTGGCATCGAACCAAAGAACATTAATTAGTTGTTTTATTTTATTTAAATTTTTATTCCGATTTTTGTATTTTATTTAAATTATTAATGTAATATTTTTTAATTATTAATGAATTTTTCATTTTATTTTTCAAAAAATAAAAAATGAAAAAGAAAAGAAAAAGAAAAAAGAAAAAAAGAGTGACTGCGGTCGCCATTAGAGTCGATTGGTTATGAAAATAGTTGTAGAGAGAAAAATCTGAGTTATCATTGATATGACAGTGATAGCGCAATTATCGTTACGCGTAGCCTAAGTAAATGTTTCGACTATTTTTGTCACAACTTTCACATGCATATTTAATAAGATTTGAACAAATAAACATTTTGTGAAAGGTATCGGATACCTTGTGAATAGGCTAACTTTTATGGGTGTCGACAAATGACAAAGTAAATATAACTTTTATGTGTCGACAAACGAGCGAGTGAATGACAATACAAGATCAGTAAATATAAATTTTATTTGTCGACAAATGAACAACAATAAAAGTTGCACACTTGTACTAGTGATCCGTTTACATGTCTTATTTTGAGAAATTCATATTCCTTGCGCAGGTGGATTTAAAATATATTTATTTTAGCGTTTATAAATGCATTTCCGTCTATATGTATTACGGAAAATGATTTGGAGGCCTAAACTCTGTGTGTGTGATTTGCATTTCTTATGTTTTAGATAATAACTAAACTTTGTGTGTGTGATTTGCATTTCTTATGTTTCATCTATATGCATACGTATATGTAAAGATTTGAAATAACATATTAAGCTTAAATTAAGAACAAATAAAGAAAAATAACCAGTTTTCTTACGTAAAAATATAGATTATCGAAATTTCAATGAAACCTACACAGCTATTACATAGAATTATAGAAATACGGAGTATAAGATAAGGATTAAGGGGGATTATTCCTTCAGAAATTTAAATTTTCTAAGTTTTTTTTTGTCAAACTTTAACCATAAATATTTTTATTTGTGTAATATAATACTTGACGAAAAATATATTAATAGATTGTGTTTTAAATGTATTTTCATTTGGTATAATTTTCCTCAAATATTATATAACACAAATAAAAATATTAGTGGTCAAAATTGAACAAAAAAGACTCAAAAAAGTCAAACTGGACAATTATTATGAGACGGTGGTAGTAATTGTTGATACACTATGATTATAAAATTTGCTAAATGAAAAGGAACATGTGAGATATGATGTTGAATTTGTATCTTATAATTTCCTTTCGTGTTATAATGATGATGTTTAAAGATAATATTAACTAATACTGATAGTAGCAAGTGTATAATTATTAGCAGCCTTTAGATTCTGCATGACAATTTCCATCCAATAACAAAGAATTACTACTTGTTTTTTTATACTATTTAACATTAGTCATATCTAAGATGTGTTACCACATATTTTCACCTTTTTATATATTTAGTTAGTCATGAATGATTTGTATAAATTGTTATGATTATACTTTTTTCGTCTTTAAATAAATGTTTACTTTGACTTTTTTAGGTTTTTCTCATTCAATTTGACCTTAAATATTTGCATTTGTGTTATATAATATTTGATACAAAATATATGAATGGATTGTGTTTTAAATCTATTTTCATTGATATAATTTTTTATCAAGTATTATATAATATAAACATAATTATTTAATATCGAAGTTGAATAAAAAAGACCGTAAAAAATTAAAGTATGTATTTATTTAAAGACGGAGGGAGTAATATGAAAGTGTGTTCAAAGCTCTTGTTTTTTTTTTTTGAACGGCGACTTTCATTTTTTTGGATTAGAGTCACACCCATCAAACAATGGGCCCTCATCCACCACATACCCGGACTATGTTGTCTTAACCGGTTCCACGCTGGCGTAGAGAGGATTAATAACGGCGTCCGCCCGGAAACCATACCACCTCCACACGATTATAAGTCGCTGGAGTAATGGCTGGAAGAAAACCGGGGCCGGCTTGGATTCGAACCTGCGCAACAAGTGGCTTACAGGCTCTCCTCTTCATTGCCTAAATATCAACAGAGCATGTGGACCACAAGTGAGGACTTCCTGGTAGGTCATCCACCCGGTACTACTCTCACTTGTGGCTCGCTTAATGACATAAGCTTTGACCACTAGGCCACATGCCTGATGATTCAAAGCTCTTGTTAATTAGTGTGTTAAGTAAGTGAGATTGGTGAAGATGAAGTTAACATGTATTGTGTATCAAACTCATACAACAATTTTATATATACAAGACTAAATTGTAACTTTTTTAGGCCGAGTGTAATACAAGGAGACCTCAAGACCGTATTTGTTATCGTCATTTTAGTAGCACATCATATTTTTTTAAATTTACAACCAACTTCACCACCAATATATTGTAATAAGAAACAAATGAAGACTCGGTGATCTTAAGTTTACGGATGATCTTAAGTTTTCGATCTTCTATTACGGATGATCTTAAGTTTTCGGTGAACCCTTCTCTATAGTTAATTCAATAAAACAAAAAATATTCTGCAGGCCTCTTCCAACTTATTAAAATGTCGATGAGTAAAATATAGCATTATGATTGAGGTTGTGATATTCGAGTATATCAAAACCGGACAACTTGTGTGAATATATATATTAGAAAAAGAGATATATCATATCTAGGAATGTTTGATGTTTCGAACATTTTCGTACATGTTTGTGGAACTTTTTCTTTCCGTCACACCCCACTTAAAACATCATTAGTACATATTTAATGGTCTTTGGAAAAGTTGGTTACTTTTTCCAAAAATATTGAATGTAACTTATTGTTAGAAAAATAGGTTAGTTCACGTAGGTCCGCAGTTGGTAATGGCACATGAAACATTTTAATTTCGTGGGTTCTACTAGAAGAATTTTTGAAGCAGTTTTTTTACTTTCAGGATTTATATCTTACTTTTTTCATACTTTGATTCGACAAGATTGGATTTTGTTGTTGTTGTTGCGGTGATGGGTTCTGCTAGAAGAAAAACGAACGTGTAAACATTGAAGAATCTACATCTACATGTTTTTTCTTTCTTTTTTTTATTATAACAATGATCGTGTTTTAAACAACAACAATACTCAATCATGTTGTAAGTTGTAACAATGTATGAGAGAGGTGAAATGTAAACAATCACACCTCTATTTAAAAATAAAATGACTCGTTATAAAAATGCCTTCGACCGACAAGTATACGTGCACAAATAAATAGACGTGGTTATAACCAAAGAATTTAAAATTCTAAACTGAAAATGACGTCTTTTAAATATCATGTATCGTGTTAAATGTTTTTCAACGTCGATAAAATAATAAAAATGTTCATGATTAAGAGTAGGATATGAAAACTAAGTTATCAATATTTAAAAACGTATCACATAAGCAATGAGAAAACGATATTATACTCTGAGAAACTTATAATATTTGTTCCTTAACAGTTAGGATGTTCCTTTCTTAATTCTCATGCCTAACTATACATTTTTCTAATAATACAATGATGCTACATATCAAAATAAAGTGTCGATGAGTTAAAGGTTGCAAATAAAAAAGTTCACCTAAGTTATCATTTTCTACAAACAAATACTATAAATTAGTAGGATTTGCTCTAGAGAGGCACAAGTTAATTAGGAATGTTGAAACGACTAAGGACCTGCGAAAAATGATTTAAGGATTCACATAAAAGTATATTTTTCAAATAAAATACATGTATACCTCAGTTTTCTTTATGAATCATTGAGTACTTTTGATGTGCTCAATGCCCTTAGCAGGGGCGGAGCTATGTGAGGACTGGAGAGTGTCCCGGCCCTCTAAACCTAAGCTCGTTTGTGTATTTTTTTTGCGGATTTTTTTTTTATTTAATTATTTTTTTCATCTCAGCTTTCCATCTAACGTTTTTCTGAAAAATAAATTGCTTTGACCCTCTCACGAAATTTCTTATAGCTCCGTCATTGACCTTGAAAGTACAAGTTAGAAAAACTCAAATTATTATATATACTAAAAAGCATTCGGGGGAGGGGGGGGGGGGTACTGTAGTAACAGTACACACGAAAATTTTATAATAGCCTCATTTTAGCCCCTGAGGTTATTGGTCATTGCAAAGTTAGTCCTTAACGGTTGTTATCTAACAACCGTGACGTAAATTTGTAACGTAACAGTAACTTCAGGCGCTGTTTCTGTGCAGATATTAAACAGAAACAGCCCCTAAGGTTAACTTTTATTTTCACCGTTAGTCCCTAAGGACTAACATTGCAACAACCCGTCAATTTCATGGACTAAAAAGGAAAATACTATTGCTACAGTACAAAACAGTGATAAAATAGTTACTGCTACAGTAAAACATAGTGGGAAATAGTGCGTGCATTGTTCATAAGAAATTTACGTTTTAGTCCCTTAAGTTAGCTTCAAATCGTACCGTTAGTCCTCCGTTATCGACCTTTTGCAAATTTCGCCCTTAATAAAAAAAAAAAAAGTACAACATTTTTATTTCGACTTAAATTAAATATAAAATCTCCGCAGCAACGCGCGAGTGACCGCGCTCGTTAATAACAAAAATTGAACCAGTCTAGTGTAATCCAGTTGTTACTAGCTTCTTACTTTTCTGTGAAAATGACTTGAAATGATATTTTGTCCACGTTACCTTTACAATTTGACAATATTAATTGGTGTATAACTTCGTGAACAGGGAGTTAGCAAGTGGTGTGCTGTACAAGGTATTGCGTAACCTGCGCTAGTAATTAACCAAGTATTCTACACATGACACGTGTCAAAATATCTAGGAGATCTAGGGTGGAGATTGCTTGGTCCTGTTGTATACGCGTGTCAAATAAGGTGTTGGTGGAAAGTGACACGTGGTCAGACGTAACGGCATCAGTTTGGAGTAATCAACATTTGAGAAAGACCAATGTGTTGTACTTGGACGTTCACGTACACTTCTACCCATGTGGCCATGTTTCGTATATTTTACAATATAGGAAAATATTTAATCTTTCTAACATTATTTATTTATTTATTTATATTTTAGTTGAGTTTCTAACTCGACATTACGAGCCGATTAATCATTTAGCAATTATTTTTTTGAATAGCTTGGAGTTAACGCAAGTAAATCTCTGTGGCAACAAGAGGATAATTTTATCCCGTCAGATTCAAACCTTTAATCGTCTTTTTGAAAAGGTGATATTCTTACCATTAGGTCACCTTTTGTGATTATGTTTTGTACTACCTCCATCTCAAATTATATGTCCACTTAAATATTTTACAAAGTTTAAGAAAAATGGGCCCATTACAATATTAACCAATAAAAATTCATTCTCACCTACTTACAAGCATTTTGATTGGTTGAAATTAAAACAGAACATGAATTATGGGACAACCAAAAATAGCAAAGTGGACTTATATTTTAGGACGGATGAAGTATTTTACAATGGGAAAATGTTTAATCTATCTTAACTACTCATTTTTACTGATCTTTTTACGACCGTATGCATTGGCGGAGCTTGAAAACTTTTACTAAGAGATAAAATATAGTGATCTAAGAAACTTGGGTTCAAATTATTATTTATGCTTAAAATTTAGTGTTTATTACAAAAAGTATGCATTAATATAAAAGTAAATAGTGTAAAAATAAAAAAACTCTCGAGAGGCGATAGCTCTTCCTAGTCTTCACAATGCTCCACCCAGTGTGTCAAGTATCTAAAGTAACACTAAAATATGTACTAAAAATATGTAGAAGTAAAAATATGTACTCTCTATCTTATAATAAGCGTTTATGTTATTTATTTATGACGTTCTAAAATAAGTGTCAATTTTATGTCCAACAAATGTAAGGAGATTTTACTAGGTGAAAATTATATTTGATTGTAAAAAATGTAATTAGTGATTTTTTTTAAAACTTTATGTATTTTGAAAATGAAAATTTATCGTGAGACTAAAGAGGTAGCATTTATCTATGAAGTACTCGGATATATTTTGTTTTAAGAAGAATAACCATGTAAAGTTTCCTGATTGACATTGGTTAGTTTATTTTTCATTTATTTATTTTTTTTAACTGCAAAATTTTATTAAAACTATCAAGAAGCTAAAAAATACTACAAGTTAATACAATTCGAGCTTTGTAACCGATTAAAAAAGACGCGTGATGTAGATTCCACGGCCGAGTTGCAAAAGGGACAAAAAATCGAGGGTATATCACACTACAAGAATTCAGGCGATTACCCACGGACCAATTATGTGGGTAAATGACTAAGATTTGTGGGTAATTGTCAAATACCCTCAGACTACCCATGAATATATAAACATGGGTAAAACCTTCGAGGCTAATTGTTTTCCCACAATATTTTGCGTCTGTGGGAAAGTTACCCACAACAATTTATGTGGGTGATCGATTTCAGTTCATGGGTAAACTTCTCATGGGATTTTATAAACACCAGGAAAATACCCTTAAATTTAATCATGGCTAATCAGAGGGTAAAAATCCACACAAATAAAATCGTGTCTAATTTTGAGGGGAAATATTATCAATTACCCTATAATTGTTCATGGGTAAATTCATTACTAATTCACCAATGATGTATTGTATGGTATATGGAGTGCAATGTTTACATATTTAATATGGAAAAATCCCTAAAAAAAGTTACAAATATTGCTAATATTGTATTCTGTAAATAATCCATAGATTGGTATACATGTAGAATCACAAACTGATGTCACAATGAAATCGTCATTAAATCAGTATTTGGATGAACTACAATCTACAAAATGGTTCATCCATAATTTATTTTAAACATAAAGCACAAAATATGCATAGCTATAACAATTGAAAGTTCTAATATCAGTATAGTACATCAAACATGATGCATATCTTATACATATCATTACTAGTCATTTACGAGCATTCTTTAGGTTTTACATATTGAGGTGATGAAGTACATTCAAAGTTGTCATTGTGGGTGCTTAAACATGATGAGTATGTCTCCTTTGTGTGGTCATTACATGGAACCTGCAACTGCAAAAAGAAAGGATCTGCAAAATTAACAAAAAAAACATAAGAGTAGATTATAACATGCACAAAGTTGAAAACAAAATTAAAAAAGGGTTGTGCTAAGAACTGGATCTATAGGATTAATGATAATACTCATGTCGCCTGATCAAACATCCAGACATAAATGAATCTGATGTACACATCATTGTTGAAATCTATAAAAAAAAAACAAGCAAAAGAGAATAACAAAGACTAACCTGTTAAAAGCAAACCAACACAATTATTCATGCCAATATCAATGGTAACAATTGTAAATGTATCAATTAAAAATTCAAATAAACAGCATCATAAATCATTTATTTGAAAGTTGAAAATGCACTTTCCATATAAGTGTTAAGTGTAATTTGATATGATATTAGATAAAGCAAAATTAGTAACATAATAACAATTGGAGTGGGATCTGACTTACGTGCCTCAAAGTTATAAAGACAAACACATAGAATATTTGAAATATCAAACTATCAAAGTGAAAATAATAGTGGCAACAACAAACTTTCAAACAACCTTCTTCATGATATAGATATGTTGTTTAACTAACCGAAATAGATCAAGACCGTAGAGTACTAGAGTGTGTGGGACGTGATGGAAAAGGACAGTTACAAGGGGTAGTAGGAAGGAGTGGTTGTGTGGAGGTGTGTTGAGATAAATATGGGAATTCAGTTAATGAGAAGATATCATGTATATAAGATTAAAAAGTTAAATTTTAAAATTTTAAAATAGGCGCCTAGTCTTAGCGCCATAGTTTTAGTGGTTTTTTTAAAAGCTATTTTGAGGATAATATTAGACACCAAGGATCAAGGGTGTAATCTAGGGGGTGTCAATTCTCGACACGGCATGATAAACGACACAAAGTTAAACGGATTTGGGTTGAGGATAAATAGGTTTGGGTCAAAAATAGGTCAACCCGTCTAACCCGTTTAATAAACGGGTTGTGTTTGAGTTGAGTAAATATTAAACAGGTCAACCCGGGAACCCGTTTAAATATACAAGACTCAAAAAATAAAAAAATATAACCTAGTTTTTTATGTTGGATGTGGATTAAATGTATTTTTTTATGTATTTAATATAAATGAATTATGATTATACCTCAAATATCATTGAAATTTACACTTATTAACTCTGAAAATTATCGTATAGTTATTTGTATTATATTTTAGATCCTTATATCATTTCGCATTTAAACTAGTTAAAATAGCAAACCACAAACTTTATTCACTGCTTGACCTATTTAGTTAAACAGGTTAAACGGGGTCATAAACGGGTTACACGTGTTATGCAGGTCTGGGTTAGGGTTGGGTTTCTTGACACGATTAATAAATGGGTCGTGTTTGGGCAGAGGTTATACCAACCCGCCAATACGCGAACCCGAATAGGTCAACACGAACACGACTCGATTGCCACCCCTAGTGTAATCGACCGAGGCAAGCCCGAGCTGAACAAGGCTCGAGCTCGGCTCAAATGATAAAAGGTTAGCTCGAGCTTGACTCGATTGCTCGTCAAGCTTTAACCATCCAAATTTGAGATTGGCTCGATCAAAGCTCGATCTTAGCTTGAAAAGCTTGAAATAATATATATAAAAATCTCAAATTTATGCCAACTGGTATTTGCAGCTAAACTGAGCTCGAACAAAATATCAGATACACCATTCCGTGTCAAAACGAATTTCAAATTCCAATTGTCACAAAAAAATATAGTCTTTCAAAAGTTGTACATGATCTCGAATCACAAACTGAAAGAGAAATACTTAACCGTTTGAAAACCAAATTAGATATTTTTAAGAGTAATAAAACAACAATAAAATCCTCATATCAAAGGCTATAAAATATTTTGTCCTTTATGGAGTTAGTTCTTATAATTATGTTAACGTTCAAATCAACCCTTATTTACATACATAAAAATAATATGAAAATATATCTATACTAAGGCTCGAAAAGCTCGATAACCACTTGAGCCGAGCTATCAAAAGCTCAAGCTCGACTCATTATATGTTTCGAGCCAGTTTACTGGGCTTGAGCTCAGGCTTGAGCTTGATAAAGGCTTGAGCTTGATAAAAGCTCAGCTCGATCGAGTCGAGCGTGTACTCGAGCTCGAGTTGCTTGATAAAAGCTTGGTTCGTTTACACCCCTACCAAGGATATGATTAGGGGGCAAGCATTTGCGAGCAACTAGCGGTTTAAATACAAAGTTTGTTTGACAAAAATAAATTAACGGTTAAACCCATATGTATATATTTAATCATTTGCGAGCAACTAGCGGTTGAAATAAAAAATTTTTTTGACAACAAGTAATTAACGGTTTAAATACAAAGTTTGTTTGACAACAAGTCTCACGAAAAGTGTCATGGTTAAAGCCTTATGTATATATTTAATCATTGATTAGCAATTAAAAAAATACCCACGAATAAATAGCAAATTTTTACTCCGTGGGTAACATAAAGTTACCCAGGACTTTACCCGCATACTTGCCCATGATTGGTCGATTCGTGGGTAATTTGTGGGAAATATTTTAGCGGTAATATATCAACCACACATTACACACTAAGTCTAGAGTTGCGGGTAATTTCGCGGGTAAAGTTGTGGGAGATTTGAGGGTAACTTTTGAAACATTGTCAATTTCCTAATCGTGGGTACTTCAAGGGTAACGTGTGGGTAAATACCCACAAATCATTTTGTATGGGTAATGTCCGTGGCTAATCGACAGGATTCTTGTAGTGTCAACTCCTTTAATCAAAAGATTTAATCTAGAAGGTAATTTGTCCAAGCAAACCTTCCAAGCATGGACATTAACTTTGATCGGAATAACCTTAACCCACCTAGTGGGCACTTCGACTTTTGGCTAAATCGTGTCATCAATCACATTGTGTGTAGACTTAACGTGAATTCACTTGAGGCCTCTAAAGTCCAAGTCCACCGATCACTCATATTAGGGAGAATAACGTCAACAATACGTGAACAAAGGAGACCATGTTGTTCTTCTTCAACCCCTCTTCTTGGCATCCAACGAAACGAGTGAACCAAAGAGGGGTGTCTCAATTTCTTAGCCATGCTAATAGATTTACACGCTCTATATCAAACAACCTCTTATAGATAACTTTTGAAGCATCATCATCTAACCAAATATCATCCCAAAATGAAGAATTCTCGCCATTACCAACTTTTTTTCTATTGAATTGCATAAGATCTATACCTTTACTTTGGAGAGAATGGAGATCTCGAGTTACGTCTAGCCAAGGCGATCTTCTAGACATCGACTTACATGTATCTAAGGCCCCTTGATTACCATAAATGGATTTAATAAAACACGTCCACAAAGAAGATTCTTGAGTGATAAAACACCAAACCCATTTGAAAAAGAGAGCACGATTAGAAGCAAAAAATAAAAAAAACCCAAAGACCACCATTTTTCTTAGAAGCTAAGACCTTGTCCTATCAAATCCAAGCAATTTTTCTATCCGAACCATCTACTTCGTTAAAGAAATTCCGACGATTAGATTCCAACTTATTTAACACACACATCGGAACATTGAAGATAGATATATGATAAAGCGGAATCGAGGTGAGAACCTACTGTAATAAAGTAAGTCTACCACCTATTGAAAGGGTTTTAGCTTCCATTTAGATAACCAAGTAAACACCTTAGAGATGACTTTTTCCCTCGAGTTAATTCTCAACATGTTACCACCAACTTTGACGCTTAAGTATTTAAAAAGGGTAGAGAACATGGAACGGCCAACCAAAGTTCCTGCTCTTTCGACTTCATTCGAGCCAACTCTTACCCCCATCAATTTGCTTTTATGGAGATTGATCTTAAGACCCGAAGCTAAGTAGAAACACTTCAAGACATTCACTAAAGTTTTAATGTTTGTAGCATTCCATTCTCTAACAAAAAATACGTCATCGGCGTAAAACAAATGATAGATCATGAAAGAAGCGTTTAAAGAAATACCCTTATAGAGGGCCGCGTTTAGAACTCTTTTAAAAGAGAAATATAAATTTTCCATGATCAAAATGAAGAGAAAAGGAGAGATTGGATTTCCTTGCTTTAAGCCTTTAAGAAATTGGAATTCTTAACTAGGGCTACCATTAACGAACACCGAGCCCATGGCGGTTTTATGGCAACCATTAATCCATCTACACCATTTATGACCAAAACCAAAAGTCTTTAGAGTATCAACCAAGGGTATGTTTGGCAAAACTAGCTGTAAGCTGTAAACTGTAAGCTGTAAGCTGTTAACTGCAAAGCTGTTAACATGAGCTACAAGCTATATATATTTTTTTTAATAAAAGTGTTTGGTAAGTTAGCTGTTAAATGTGATTATAAGATGTAAAATGACATAAAAGGACATATTTATAATTGTAAACAAATGTTTGGAGGGTGTATCAGTAATTTAAAGTTTTAACAGCTCTTAGATGTTTAAAAAGCTTCATGAATCAGCTTTTCATTTAGGAGCTATTTGTTTAAAATAAAAGCTTGAAGTTAATGTATCCAAACAGAGCTACTTAATTTAAATGAGATTTTTTTTTTTAAAGCTAACAGCTCCCCAAAAAGCTCCTGCCAAACAGGCCCCAAGTAATCCCATTTCACCGAGTCAAAAGCCTTTTCAAAATCTACCTTGAAAATCATCACATTTTTCTTTTTGTACTTGCACCAAGATAAAAGCTCATCAAGAATTTGATGGTTTGAAACAAAAGTTGATTGAACGTCACTTATGAGATAAGATAAAACAAGGCACAATCTATTAGCCAAGATTTTGGCTACAATTTTATATATACTCCCGATAAGACTTATATGACGGAAATCTTTCACAAGTGTAGCGTCTTGGATCAGGCTATAAAAGAAGAATTGCGTCCCCGAGGGAAATATCCATTCACGAAAAAATCAGTAACTGCCTGAAAAACATTTTGATCGATAATCGTCAAATACTTGTGAAAGAACTGAAAAGAAAATCCGTCTCGACCAAGCGATTTGTTGGCACCACATTCCCAAACAAATCTTTCACAAGTGGGAAATTGATTAATGAGATTCCTGGTTACTACGTTAAAAAAAAAGATACATGGTTACTAAATATTGTAAGAGCTTCCAAATAGGTTATCGAACCATTTGTTGCAATAATGGGACTCCAGGCTTGCAACTAGTGTTAACAACGACACAAACGGAGTTTATATATTCCCTCTAAATAAGCTCGTAAGCGCACATAAGCTTATTCAAACATACATTAATCCTTTTGTGATATGTCCACTTCAAATAATCTACCAAAATCATGATTAAGTGAATACCAATTTAAGTTGATTATGATCTCAACTCTCAAGTGACATTAAACAAATGCTTGTAGTTAAGGAAAGAAAGAGTCAAACATTGATCCGCTCCTCCTGTATCAAGAAAATTTCCGTACTTGTTAAAACTCGAAATATATCGATCTACCTTAAATATGCTAATTACTTTTACGATACGTGTTAAAACTCGAAATTTATCGATCTACCTTAAATGTGCTAATTACTTTTACGATGTACCTCAAATGTGGTAAGCTGTTATTGTTTTATGTGAAATGACATGTCACATGTCATGTAAAATTGGAAAGGCTGGTCCCAGTCGTGACCTGGGACGGACCTGAGTCATCTAGCGTCACGTCAGCTTTCTCTCTCCAGCGACCTGACATGACCCGGATGTCCCAGTCGATGACCCAACTCAAGAAATAAAAAGAAAAAAAAAAAAAAAAAAAAATGTAACAAGCATGTTGAATATCGGTCGAAATTCGAACCGATATTCAACTTTTTGGCCACGCAACCGATGTCCCGCCCGACCTTCCCAATCGATGTGCTCGATATTAACATCGGTTGAGGACTAATATTTTGGATGCCCAACCGATCTAAAACAATCGAATGCGTCCAGCCTAAACTAGACAAGCTAAAAGTGATAGAAGTAGGAAAAAGATCACGACATAAAGTACGAACATGGTTGTGAACGCTCACGATCAAAAATCTAACTTTAGGTCAAGAAAGACAAAGTGGTTCACCCAAAAATGGAAAAATGAAGAAAGTTTGTTACGAGGAATTATAAAGGCGAAAAGTAAATGGATAGAAATAAAACAAGTTAACAAAATTAGGAATAATGATGGGAACATTATACATTTAAAAAAGAATATTAACAAAACTGAAATAATGATCGCAACACCACACATATTGTAACATTTTAAAGAACTTTAATATGACCTTAGTTATAGTATTAGCACAAGCATAGATATTATAAAGAGAAAAGTGCAAAAATAAGCCAAATTTTTTTTTGAAGTCTTATTTGTGGTCACTTTTTAAGTCAATGTCCAAAATAGTCACGCACAACCACTCGACTCCGCAGCTCCACTCAAAATTCCTCACTGCGCAACCACTCGACTCCGCAACTCCATCCAAAATTCGCCACGTGTCAAAATGAAAGTACAAAAAGTACAAATAGTAAAAAAAAAGTACAAAAAGTGTACTTTCATTTGGACACGTGGCGAATTTTGGGTGGAGCTGCGGAGTCGAGTGGTTGCGCATGACCATTTTGGACATTGGGTTAAAACTTGACCACAAATGGAACTTCAAAAAAGATTTTGACTTATTTTTGTACTTTTCTCTATTATAAAATGATTTTAACTTTTGACTTTTTGAGGTAAGGTATAGGGAGGTGAGTTGCACATTTTTTAAATTGATTTGAGACATTTTAAACTCTAAATTATAGTGTTTGGACATACATGTTTTTACAGAGTGAAAATATGTAAAAGTGATATGAGGGTATACAGACTGATACTTTATTGGAAATCAAAGAATATCTAAAAAGTAAGATTTTTGTTAACTTTTCAATAAAGTATTTGTCAATCAGCCGTCGGTTGCGCAGTCGCCGGTTACGCAATTGTGGAAATTAATGTAGACCTTTGTAAATAGACAAGTGGCGCAATTTTAGTTGAGTTGCGGAGATGCGTAGTTGCGCATGACCATTTAAGGAATTAGGTTGAAAAATGACCATGATGAGGACTTGATGCAAGATTTTGTACTATTTTAGTATTTTTCGCTTGATTCAAAACTCAAGGTAAATATTTGAGGTTGATCGCCAAAATAGTTGTAGGATATCATGGCTAGTCTACAAACATCTAAAAAACTCTTACCGACCAGATTACATTACGTATATAAAGGAACCTCATCGGATTAAACTCGAACTATTATGTTATTTGTAGGAAAACACAATTTAAACCAACAACAGATCTTGAATCTAAATTCAAGAACAGCTTCTTTTTATTCAACAAAAACCACACAGATCAATAAGCAACTGATCTCAATCAGAACAACCCATAAATATCATATGAACCAGAAACAACTGAACATCACACAATTCTTCCCACTGCTATTCAGGTGGAAGGCTATTGACTAATTATCAATAGTCTTTACAATATACGAAACCTCACAATCACTCTAAAGCAATGAGACAATAGTTTTGGTTGAGAGAAGATATA
The DNA here is from genome assembly GCA_019973895.1 of Chrysanthemum seticuspe. NCBI lineage: Eukaryota > Viridiplantae > Streptophyta > Magnoliopsida > Asterales > Asteraceae > Chrysanthemum > Chrysanthemum seticuspe. The sequence continues at coordinate 318,314,484 of BPTQ01000004.1, read as the reverse complement.
CAACAATCTTCACACAGAGATAACGAAAATATATAAAACCCTAGAAGGGTTGAGAGAATATATAGCCTTGACTGATCTTGACTGCATCTTTCCAGATATAGCACAAAAGCCCCTTCAACTATCAACATCTTTCACTTTGCTACCAAACCTCAAAATAGCTTACAACTGAGAATACAAAATGCACAATATTAGTCCCTACAATATAATGTTTCAGATATTGAGTTATATTTTAACATTATTGATTACTCTTTCCGACTTCAAATATATAAGTATATAACAGTTCATATATTTCTTTTGGGATGTAGCTAAATAATGTCCGCTATGTAGAAGTGAAAAAGAAAACGAAAAAACTGATTCGATTCGGAAAAAAAAAGGAAAACCGGTTTTTCTAAAAACCGGTTTAATAGAAACCAATTTGCGTTATTTATTGTAAACCGGTTTAAAGTAAACTGGTTCTGAGTAAAACCGGACCAACCGATTCTTGGTTTAAACCAGACATTTTCTCTTCCAAAATCAATTTCAAACTAGACCGGTTTTACGTAAAACCGGTTTTTGAATATTTGAATAAAACCGAAACTGATTTTTAAACCGGTTTTGGTTTAAAAAAACAAAACGTGCACCTCTATCACTAGGTATTTAAATGGGTAAAAACAATAAAATAACAACGTACTTTCTAAAATTTACCGACTTGAAACACTTACTTTTTTATTAACATATACACCCACGTACTTACAAATTTTGTTCCGACTTTACCCATATTGTAATTAAATTATATTATTTAATATAATATTATATTAATATTAATCGGTCATATGGGTGAAGTCGGAACAAAATTTGAAAGTACGTGGGTGTATATGTTAATAAAAAAGTAAGTGTTTCAAGTCGGTACATTTTAGAAAGTACGTTGGTATTTTATGACTTTTACCCTATTTAAATCACTAAAAAGTTAGTCAAAAATGTTATTTAATTGCTGAAGAGTGCAATTAGCTGCGATACTTTTTTCTTAATTTTATTTTCTTTCAAATTTTTTCTAAAAAGTTATATATTTTAATTGATGAATTTTATTTTCCAAAATGTTTGGCCGGTAGTCAAACAATGGCACAAGCCTACCAAACCGTTAGTGGCTGATAGTCAAACAGTGGCACAAGCCTTCATATATGACGGTGAAGGTTGACATTTTGTGCATGGTTGGTGTAGGATTTTGATTCTTTACTGAAGTATTGATTAGACTTTTATGCATGTAACTCATTATTTGTTTTTCACTTTTCTTCTAGTAGTAGTTTACCTTGTTCGTTTGGGGCTTATTAGCCGGCTACATTTAGCCCATTGCATTTAGTTTGTAACGAGTGTGGAAACTCGCGCGATGCAGCGAGATTGCTTTTGTAGACGTGAATTTGGATAGGGACTATTTTTGCCAAATTGCTATAAAGGACTTACTTTGCAACGACACTTAAACCTTAAGGACTATTTTTGCCAACTTGTTTAGTTTGTAATTTGTAAATTCTCTCAATACTTGTTATTTAAAATCTCACATATGCTATTTTACACATGCATAAATAAAATGGCATATAAACATAAAAAGAAAAAAATTGTCGTTCTAAAAAAAATGTGAGATAGGTGGTATGCTATCTTATACAAGCAAATCAAGTATTGCTGGAGGCATTTGTGAGATAGGTGTAAAAACATTGCCGTTTTAGGGGGAAAAAATACAATAATAATTACCAATAATTAGGTGAAACTTGAGGACAAGCAATTTCCATATATGGATGAACAAATCTAACGTACTAAAGAAATGTTTAGGCAAGAACAAATTACGGGTCTAAATCACAGATGTTGTCGCGGTCGCGAAACGTGCACAGTAGAAATTGAGAAAATGATATGCATACGATACGCAATTCTATTTTGGTGTTTTCATCTTCTATTAAGAACCGTTTACGTCTCCAATCAATGACATATGATACCTCTAATAGTTTCTTTTAATGTCACTTTCTTTATATGTCTATTCGATATATAGTGCCAAAAATCCTCCAGCCAACTTTGAAACTTTAATCAAGTTTAAATTATTGATAATTGGTGTAATTATTGGGATTCAAAGTGATTTTAGGGTACAATAACAACAAACCTAGTCGTGTCAGAGTGGGGTAAAGAGAGGTGAAATGTATACAGATGATTTTCCTATCATCTGGATAAAACCCGACAATAGAGTGGCTGTTTTTAGAAAAAGATTCGGCAAGTTGTAATTGTGGAGTTGAGAGAAGTACAAGAAAAAGAGCATGAAAGTACAAAAATAGGACCAAGGGAATCATTATAAATATACAACGAGAAACAAGCAAAACAAGCAATAAATGAAAACCTATCGTAAAAATGAAAGGAATCAAGACAAACAAACAAACATAAAGCATAAGCCACAAGATAACACATACAAAAAGGACGAAAGGCCAAAGGAAAACGCAAGAGAGGCAAGGAAGCAAAAGCATAGACAAAAAAGCATAAAAGCAAAAAAGCCAACGAACGAGAGCATAAAAGAAAAAAAGCATGTATAGAACAAAAAAAGTGATTTTAGGGTCTTAAAGATGATATTTATTCCAAAAAGTATGTATCTTTAATTCGCCAAGTGTACATGTACATGTAGTATAAATGTAAGTTTTTAGTTTTTACATCTAGTCTTTGTTATTAAAGTCGATTTAAACGAGTTCATTGTGAACACAACGATCTCGACAACAAGAAAATCGACAGCTTAAGAGGACGGCAACTTGAGTTTATAACCACACGTTACGAGTCGCAAGTTTGAACTTGAACCTCGTTGTTGTTGACCTTCACAAAATGAACTAGTCGTTGCTTTGTCAAAACGAGTTCTAACTTCTAGATGTGGTCCTGGAGTTTTATGTCATCCTTTAACACGTGTGTACATGGATATTTTGCAAATAACTATTGACAAAATGATCATGTCTTACTTTTGATGTGATATTTGTATACTGAAAATTTTAATGCATGAGGAAAAGCATACACGATATAGTTATGAAGTTATGATTCATTATATTATCTAATATAACTAAAAGCAGGACACGAGTTCTTCAATGACATGTGTTTTAACATTAATTGCCAACTTTCGCAAGTTGGCAAAAATAGTCTCTGAGGTTTAGGTGTCGTTGCAAAGTAAGTCCAAGTTGGCAAAAATAGTCCATAAAGTTTAAGTGTCACTGCAAATTAAGTCCTTTATAGCAATTTGACAAAAATAGTCCCTATCCAAATTTACGGCTACAAAAGCAATCCCGCTGCATCGCGCGGGTTTCCACACTCGTTATTACTATATATACTATACATCAAGACGTGTGTTCACACTTGCAAGTGTGAACACATTAAATGGTAAGTTTCGTAAGTTGGCAAAAATAGCCCATAAGGTTTAAGTGTCGTCGCGTAGTAAATCCAAGTTAGTTGGCAAAAACAGTCCCTAAGGTTTAAGTGTCGCTGCAAAGTAAGTCCTTTTGAGCAATTTGGCAAAAATAGTCCCTATCCAAACTCACGTCTACAAAAGCAATCCCGCTGCATCGCGCGGGTTTCCACACTCGTATATTAACTATAGAGCAAGACATGTGTTCACACTTGCAAACATTAAATGCAAAGTTTCAAAACTTGGCAAAAACAGTCCCTGAGGTTTAGGTGTCGTTGCAAAGTAAGTCCTGTAACATTAATTTAACTTTAGCAAGTTGGCAAAAACAGCCCTTAAGGTTTAGGTGACGTTGCAAAGTAAGTCCTTTAGCATTAATTGCTATCTATAGCAATTTAGCAAAAATAGTCCCTATCCAAATTCACGTCTACAAAAGCAATCCCGCTGCATCGCGCGGGTTTCCACACTCGTTTAATAAAAATACATAAGTTAGGATTAAACGACACTGGGTTGGGTAGCTGACGACTATTTGAATAGTTGTTTTAATACCACTCAATCACTCATATTTATTTCGACATTTTGATCGACTAATTCGTAAGGCTTGGGTATATCGTTACACAAACACAATCTGGTTATGGGCTTTCCTTTTTCTGGAAAGTTGGTGTGATCAATTTAACACATGTACTGTATAAATTTATTTGGTTTGATAAATGTTTTGACATATTAAAGAACAACAAAGTGATGATAAATATTACGGACTGCAACTTGTTGGTCTCATAAACAGTTGTTAATGGTCCAGACTCCATAGTCCAGAAATGGTTTGTTACTAAGCCCATATTTTATGGGCCGTTATCTTATTCAGGCCTTTATAAACTTTGTCAAAAAGGAAGAACATAATCATACATATTCACATATATCATACGTAAAGTATACTTAATCTCTAAAACAAAGATGTACTTGTAATAAACGGGGTAGAGATCACATTTAAAATGCATCAACTTGAATTAGATGCATCTCTATTTATTTAGATACATCTTAGATAGTTTCAAAAATGATTTTAAGTGAAAACGATGCAAAATATTATTAGCAACAAATTTAACGCGCAAAGGACGAAAAAATACATATGATTTGTCTAATTTGATGAAATGCATATAAATTATGTATTTGCATGTAACTTTTAGCTAGAAAATATCACTACAACTAGCAAAATAAGACAAAAATGATCCTATGATTAAGCAAAGAATATTGGTTCTTAATACTCAAGGGATTGACTAGAGCAAGTTCAAGGTATCTACGTTACATCTTTGTCTTTGATGAGATTTGAATGTTGAATCAAGAGGTTGAGTGCACTACAATTAGAGCATCCACTATACTTTTTACGGGTATATTTGGCAAAAATAAGTTGTGCTGGTATTGGTGTTGTTGCTGATGTTGGTGCTGGTGTTGTTGTTGGTGGTGTTGCTGAAAAAGATTATAAAAAGAGATTATTTTTATAAGCTGCATGAAGTAACCTTTTATTTTCAGAGATTATGAAAGATTATTTTAATAATAATCTCTTATAAGTTCTGATTGTCAAACAAAGATTATTTTTTAAGTTGCTTATTTTTCAAAAAAATAATCTTAAGCCTTAATAATCTTCCATAATCTCTGCTGCCAAACATACCCTACGTGTGTACATTTGAGGGTGGCTAGAGAAGGGTCGGAAACGATCCTGACGTTAACTCGATGAGGTCGCGTGCTTCTGAGTAAAAAAGTATCGCCTTCCACGGATAATCTGAACATAAAAAACCTCATCCGTTTACCGGTTTGTTTTAAAAGTTATTGTTTTAGAGAACACAATATGTCATATACCTCACTGGTCTAAAAAAAATTCCTTAGTTGCCAAACATTAGGCTTTACCGAGCCTTGGTGACCAAGAAAATAAGGTCATGAATGTTAACTTGGTGTTTAAGTAATCATCTTGTGCAAGCTTTCCATATTCCAATTTACTTCTTCACGAAAACAGCATTATATATATGCTTAATTGCTTATGGTTTAGGGAATTGATATCCACACCACATCTTTTGATGCATGTACCATAATTTGTGCATTACAGTTTGTACCGTACAACAATGTAATCCATAAATTGTGGTACATGCATCAATGTGGTGTGAGTATCACCTATGGTTTACTCGTAAAGTTATATTAGTTTTTTTTTTTTTTTTTTTTTTTTTTTCGTCGTCGTCGTCTTACTATAAACAAAAAAATCACATATCTAAACTTTTTTTAAAAAACAATTTTTTCACGCACTATACAACTTATCTTACAATAAACAAATGGCTCAAGCGAAGCTTAAACCCACGACATATAAGTTGGTGAACAACTCACATACAACTAAACCAAAAATCTTTGATTCACATATCAAGCTTTGATCTCACTAGTGAGGTTTCAATAAATCCTCAAATATTAATAAGAACTCTTAAGAACTAATTATAATTACGAATTCACATCAGTAAGTCGACCAATTCACAAATTTCACAACTGTATATATAACCTAAAGTGTTATATACGATATAAAAAATGTGGAAGTACAAACATATAAATATATCAATGCACCTCATATGTTCATGATGCAAAAAGATTTTCGAATAAAATATTGCGAGATTTAATAATACAATGCTTCAAAAACACTTTTTTTAAGTTATTATTACCAAAGCCTAGTGATATATGATGCGAATGTTGTCCTCTGATTAAGAGATTGCAAGTTTAAGTGTTGTTGGAAACATTTATAAGATATGTATTGTGAGATAAGTAGTATATAAATGTGAAAGATTTATTCATCTTAAACTTGCATTAGTTTAAGGAGCTGTAAGTGTAGGTTGAACCCTTTTCATGACACGTTAACGGGAATGCAGGAAGATGGTCCAATTAGTCTAGTCCAAAACGGCGATATAATGGCAATAGACATAAGCAAGAAGAGAATGGACGTTCAGCTAACAGATGAAGAGCTAAACGAGTGACAAAAGTCACGGACCCCTCCTGCGTACAAGGCTGAAAGAGGTGTCCTTTACAAGGTATATCCCCTTCGTTCTACAAATTAAATGTCATCTTTGGCTTGCAATAACAAATTCACCGATTTTCAATTCCAAAAAACGGATAATATTAATGATAATCTTTGGAAAATGTTACATGAACACCAAAGTAACAAAATTTGATGGACTCGAGCCAAGGAGACAACTTCACAATTTAAAGGTGACTTGATGCATCACTTGCTACCTGGAGTGCTCGGGGTGACCCTATCCTTCGAAATACTACTAGTTGTTAGTCTTGCTTTAGCTATTGCTGACACGGTCAGGCTCATGTAGTTTGGAACTGGAGAAGACGGCGGGATGCCATCATCGAGAAGACTGCTGGAATTCGGTAGGTAATGAGATGCGTTTAAAACCTGACAACGAAATCTGCAGCAAAAAGATATGAAGGTATGTGAGGTTTCGAAGCTGCATTCGTGTCCGAAGGTCGCGCGGGCTCGCATGAGTTCAGAAGCTTCGAACCCATTTTGGCCCAGAAATCTGCACCCCCTGTGCGCGCGCACGTAGGTGTTGGAGTAAAACCAACAAATCAATATTAAGGTTCATATCAAGATTCCTATATAAACAAGCTTTCATTTCTTGTTTTGGGCGATGTGGGATACTCCCACTTTTCCAATTTTTTGTGTTCCAAATGCCTCACTTTTAGACACGATATCTCATTCATATCAACTCCATTTTTGACACTCTTTAGCTCGTTGCGAAGCTCTCGTCAAGGAGAACGCAAAGCTACCAAGAAATATAAATATATATAACATATACATATATTAAATAGTGTCAAAATTTTGCAAAATCAAATTTTCCAACACCTAATGATCAATTTCATGTGGTGTCAAAATTATCACTTAAAAATATATTGTGTGAGTTTGGGACTTATAATGAATAGTCAAAAAGCGCACTAGCTGTAAATGTTCTTTTGGGTTGCTTCAGACTGTTGACTTTCATTAGGAGCACATAGTTTGTTTCCGCCATCAAGAAACCTTTTAACCAAAAACTTTCAAATTCGAGCTCAAAGTTGCTCAAGGTAAAAACATGGGTGGCTAAATATAAGCATTATTTAACATGTTTAGACCATATTCATTCCAACCACAATGTTTTGAAAGATAGACATAAGGTTATAAATCTCTACTTCTAAACGTATGATACAATTATTTAACATGTTTAGACCATATTCATTCCAACCAACAAAACAACTGTAACGGTGACAATCACTCTAAATATCTTTGTTGTAAAAATCGATCCAGGCGGCCGATTAATCCTCGCATAATCGTTGATTGCTCATTAAGCGCCTTGATTTATCATAATCGGCCTATTTAATCGGTTTGGTCAAAGCTCGCTTAAAAATCGATCAATAAACCGATTAATCAGAAAAAATCAAACAAAATCGGTCTAATCGGATTAGTCAAACAAAATCACTAATAAATCGATCAAAGAAATCGCTTAAAAATCAGACAAAATCGCTTAAAATGGTCAAAAAACCGAGTATAATCTATGTTTGACTTTGAACTTTGAAGAATTATTTATTATGTTTGTATTTGAACATTTGAAATATTTGAACTTTGATGCACTATGCTTATCTCATACATATAAAATAATATAATATCTAAAATTACAAATTTGTGCATAAAAATTCTAATCCCATTAATCTCCGCCTAACCGATTAGTCGCTAGACCCTACCCGACCGCCTCACTAGCGCCTAGCGATTTTTACAACCTTGCTAAATATATAAACATAACCCACTTTTATACAAACATGAAAGACAATATACTTCATGCACACAAACAAAAAATGTTTCGGCCAAACGAGTGACAAAGGTGGGAGGACCACACGTAATTCCAGGTGGTCGTAGTGGCTTTCGCGCGTAGTGGTTGCACTACCACGGTTGAGGACGTACACCATTACGCTCGTTCTAATAGTACCATACTTTATCTATAATCGAAGATCATTGGGCAATGGTTATGAATCAGGGATGTAACCTTGTAAGTCCATTTTGATATCTACGTTGGTTGTATCTTTAAGATTGTCCTAGAACTCGCAAAGTGTAAACCACCACAAGTTTTTCTTATGAAATTATTGGTTTGCAAAAAATTTAAATATCCAATTTCGCATATGAACTCGAGTTAAGAAATTATAAGTCAAACTCAACAAGAGAATTCGGGTTTTTCAAACTTTGAACTACCTTAATTTAAATACTACCTTTACCTCCATATTTATAATAACATCTTTTTTTCTCAATTTCCTTCATAGCTTGATGTGTGATGGTCATCTACCTAATATTTAAAAGATCATAGAACTACAAGTTTTTCTTATAAAATTGTTGGTTTGCTAAAATTTTAAATAACCAACGGTTACATATGAGATCGAGTTATGAAATTATAACTGAGTTCAAAATGTTACCGCTAGTTTCTTAAAATTTTAACTTGCCTACCTTAAGTACTACCTTTCCCTCCCTATATATTCGTTGCTACTTTCCTTCAAAACTCGATGTGGGATGGTCAACCAATTCAATTTTATCTAACCAAACTTTACATGTTTAGATTGAAGACTGACTCTTTTTTATGCTAGCTTGCATTGCTTTTACTTACTACGGTCTTTGGATTGTTTGATTTTTGATAATTCTTAAGTTATTCATAACATTATTAAACACATAGGCAGAGCTAGCAGGGTGATTAGTGGGTACTGGGCCACCCCTAATCATCCCACTTTATTCATTAGTTATATAGCCTATAAGCTAATTTCTTACTAATATTTGCAATTGGCCCCCTTTATTCTAGTTGAAATTTCGAATAATTTAACAATTAGATACAACATTAAAATAAATTTACTTGTCAAGTTATTCTTTTCCAATTTAGCTTAGTTCCTAGTTATTTGTGGTGTTAAATTGAATCATGAGTTAAGAAATATAAATTCAGTTTTGTAGCAATATTTGTTGTTATAATTTTTACGTTAAGTTTGCCCCTTAACTTCAAATCTTGGCTCCGCCCCTGATTAAGCATAAGTTACTAGCTACTTAGAAGTCATATCCACTGAAAAAAAGGTAATCACAGTAATGAGATCTCATCAATTTGTGCAAAACAATCAGAAGGAGAAACCATGCAGTTTACCAACAATCGAGTCATCGGATAGTGTTTCATTTTAAAGCTTCACCAAAAAGTGTTTCGTATGATAGACGTACATATGTTGATCAATTTTCAACACAAAAATAAACTAACTGTTTCAAGTTTAAACAAGTACACACCTTAAAGCTTAATATGTTTCTTGCTACTTTCTTTCAAAGCACGATGTGGGATGCTCAACCCAATTGAATTTTATCTATTTTCAAAAAAGCTTTTATAACCTTAAAATGTCACTCATATAAAAACTCGTGACTAGTCATCTAGTTTTTACAGTGACAACCGACAAGTATTGAAGTAACTCATACTTTGTAACTACAAGTTGTTGAACGATTAGACATACGGTTCAAAAATGTAAGTCTTTGTCATAAACGATGAAGAAAGAACAAATGTACTAAAGAATTCATGCCCGGGAGCAGGGGCTTGTGGTCGAATGTATACTGCAAATACCATGGCATCTGCCATCGAGGCAATGGCAATGTCTATTCCTTACAGGTAACGACTTTCAGGGGCAATTATGTAATTTCTAACTATTCTAGTTCCATTGATTAACTGATCATCTTCTATATATTTTTGAAGCTCGTAAGCACCTGCTGTAGATCCATTAAAGTTGGATGAGTGTCGTTCAACTGGAAAGTATATTCTAGTGTTATCAAGAATGGACCTGAAACCAAAAGACATAATTACTCCCAAATCATTGCGTAATGCTATGGTCACGGTTGTGGCTCCACCAATGCCGTATTACATTCTCACAGATATGTTGTCGGACACATTTTCCCTGAAGCACATGTTTGATCTTTTTCATGTTCTGCTCCCTCTTGAGTCTGAATCTAGTTTAATAAACTGTACAATCACTTTTCAGAAATGACAATCAGCGGATGTAACACTAGTCATGGCAAATTGGTAAATTTAGTTGCAAGATTAGCTACAACGCTAAGGACAATGACTTTCATGACACATTTCCAAAACGATATATACCACTAATATCAGCAATATATAATAATCGAATCCAAACTCACGAGTGCACATCAAAATTCTGAAACCAAAAAATGTTAATGCAGATATAAGGCAATATACGCCTAAAACCAAATTTAGAAGTCACAAAGTTGTAGATGCAATACCAGTAGCATAAAATTTTTCGTTTTGTCGTTTACACTATTTCGATTCCTCAAAAATGATTTGCACCTCTGGTGATGCACAAGGGGAGCCCATGAGAATTCCTGAAACCTGAGACTTTTTTTCCTTAGAAATCTTTTTAAGTAGGAATATCCTCACCTTTTTAAGCACCGGTGACTTGGCCAAGATAAGCTTCACAAAATCCAACTGATCCTTCCTGTTGCGATAATTCGTATTTTTAATCTTAAGTTCGTTCAGATGTTCCAACATAACATCCGAATATATTCGAGTGTATAAGAGTCATTCCCATAATCGTCTAGAACCTACAGGAAGTGCTGTTGGTAATTCTTGTGTAAGTGTAATTTCACATATGAATGACAAAAAACAGAATACAAAATGAGTTTTGTTATTAACATTACCCTAAGTTTCTCCAAGTTGGGGGAGCTTTTGACCAAAAGAACAAGAATACATAGCACGTCTTTGTGAGTGAATTGCACATCATCTATACATAAGCGTTTCAGGTGGATTAATGCAGTTGGAAGTTTTCTTGGAAGTCTGTCATGAAGAAAAGACTTAAACAAGTATAAAAAAGGTTAGTAAGAAGCTCACTATTTTCCCGAAGCTAAATCAACTATATACCATTTATAATTACCTGAATGATGTCAAACGAAATAGAGAGTTGTTCAATCACCGGTAAACACTTGAATAGGTCAGTAATGGTGAAAGGGTCACAGTCTGGGAGAGTTAAGCATATGAGATCCTGTAACAGCTTAAAAAAAGTCAGATAAGTATTGAAAGCCGACAAGGATCATATTCTACAATAACAACAACTTACGAGGGTCTTAAGCAATGGGCAATTGGATAGGAGATGTATGAGGGTTGCCTTATGGATGCACACGCCATTCATAAATAAGGTTGTAAGACTATTAAATCCACTGAAAACAGGTTGATGATGAAAAGTACAACCAATGAGACATAGGTCTGTTAAATGCCGGAATGAGAAGAGAGAGTAGGGTAGCTTATATCTCATGCAATGAAATTCAAATTTTAATTTCTTGACAGTAGTTCTCTTCGACAAATGAAACATGATATGGTCAATCCTAGCCAATGAGACATCTGGTAACAGTGAAAGACTGAACTCGCGTAATGGACCATCGTGCATTAACAAAACTTGGCATATAGCATACATAAGTTTACTCTTCTTGTTCATCTTCTGCCTTTTACTTGGGTCTTCATACAATTTCTCCAGAATGGACGATGATTCAGCCTCATCAGTTGATACTTCAAACATCTTCTCAGTAAACTCAAGTTTAGGAATTTTGGTCCAACGGTACATAGCACAGGGTGGGGTTGCGTTATTTCATAGTGTTAATATATTCTAACCACCAAGAAGGTCGGTCAGGCACGAGATATCCGCGGGAAAAGGTCACATGGATACACCCTCATTACGCCACGTACATATGAGTCAAAATACTCGCCCTCGCCATGTAATTTGTTTACCTGTTTTTACATTTAGGGGGTGTTTGTTTAAGCTTATATAGCGGGCTTATGGCTTACTTTTCGTGGCTTATTTTAGAAAAAACATCAGCTTATATGTCAACTAATTTGGAGGTTGTAAAGATTCCCTTTTATTTATCTCTCTATGTAGTCTTATGATTACTTTGATTTGAAAAAATAACCTAACAGGACTTCCAGATATAACTTATTTTAAAACAAATGTTCCTAAGTAAATGAAATAGCATGTGGGAAAGTATTATCTTTCGTTTAATACTAAAAAGCAAATTTTCTTTAAGAAGATCTATTTATCAACATCTATTTTGTTGGAAAAATTATAAAGCAAGTTACAAAAACTTGACAACTTGTATGAATTAATAATGCAGAGTCCTCTCGAAGGTATATAAATCAATTACTAGTTACCTTCAAGAATACCTCAACACTACTAGATAATACTAATACTATCAAGTTGCATTAATCGTCTACATGGAAATATATAAACAACCGAAACTTCTTGTCTTCAACCGATGTGGGACAAAAAAAAAAAAAAAAAAAAAACTTGACATTTGACAAAAGATTTTAGTGATTGTGTATTTCTCATTTTTTTTAGAATAGAGTAACAAGTACTATAATACTATATTGACAAATCAATTTAAAAGTAATTAAAGAGCAATTAAAAGAAGTGCAAATTCCTTAAATAGTCCAAAAGTTAAAAGATCAGCCTAACATCTAGCTTAAAATAAATCAACTTTCCAAAATAGACTGTAGTGAGTGAGCGACTTTACTAGAATTTTGACACATATCACATATTTTTATTAATAAAATACATGGTCGACTGAGCGACTTCACTAGAATTTTAATACATGTCACATATTTTATTAATAAAATATTTTATTAATAAAGCACACGGGAGTGCAAAATCTAGTGAAATCGCCGAGTCGCAAATCATTTATTAATAAAGTACTTGTTTCTAAAACCCATTTAGTTCTTATAATGCCTCGTTGTTTTTACATTAATGTGAGAAAGTCTAGCCATTTTTTGAACCTACAACTATTTAATTTGAGTGCTTTTCGTATGAGTTGTTATTAAGACACGTTTAATGAGAATTACAAAGAGATAACATGTATTATACTCTAGTAAATTACTAGCTATAATACGCGTGCACGCACGGAGTTTTGACAAAAAAAATGTATTAATACTGAATATTGTGTCTTTAAAGATAATTACATATAATTATATAATTATAAATTTCATGCACGCATGAAGTTTACACATAAATCAAATTTATTTTAACATTTTAGTTCAGTATATACACATATAAGAATTTGCTCATGAAAATTGTAATATAAGTACAACTAATACTTATGCACGAGTTTTTCATTATACATTAATATCCATTAGAATTTGGTAAAATATTTGTAAAAATTTCTATTAGGTAACTCAAGATTTAATTTTATTTAGCTGAAAAAGATGTTGATGTTTTTATTTAAATTTCACTACTGATATTATGTTAATAAAGTTAAAGTATACTCCTTAAAGTTTTTTAAAAATGTTTTTCTAGATATCCTTATATAAATAAATAAGAATTACATGAGTCATTATATTTATTTTTATATTAAAGTAACCCGTGCTTACAATTTGATAATTATATTCCCGTCTTCAGTAATTTAGCCGTATTTAAAATGTAAACTCGTGTCCACATAGGTTAAACTTTTAAAAATGAAATAAATGAGTCTTTATTAAACGTACATAGTAAAAACATTGATACTTATAATCTTATGCAAATTTATATGTTGTTATTTTAAAACAACATATACATTGTATTTTTTAAGATATAAAGTATAAAATGTGTAAAGTATAAGGGGGTATTTGTTTATAATCCATAATTATTAAAAAAACATGGAAACTTATAATATTACACTTAACTCTATATATTTTTTAAAAATTCAACCACTAAAGTTTTATTAATTACCTCCTTTTTTTTTAAGTTTTTGTTTTCACAAATTTGACACATATATTTTTATGTGTTTTTTTTATCAACCAAATTTCTCCACCAAATTTATTAAAGTTTGACCAAAATCAATTTAATTTTGACTTTTATTAACCAATCACATCACACGATTTTGCTTACGTGGCGAAATCGAGCTCTCTTATTGGCCCAATTGTTTTTCTAATAAGAATGAATTTACAAAATCACTCCGAAATGATGTAATTCCTCTATTATATAAAAGATAATGAATAAACCGTCCATATTTTTTTGTCAATGCAAGTGTTTTAGCCTCGATGCTATTATTATCTTGATGGGGTGATTCGTGATGTCTGGAGATGACAGGGCATTTTTAAGCCATAGGCAAATTCCAAAACTAATATCCACTAGACTCCTAAGGAAACAAAGGGTCGGTCCAAAAAGTTTTTGTTAAATTGAAAATATAACCTGTGTAAGGTAATCAATCCTATTCATAAAGGTAAAAAGCAGCACACTCACGTAGTGTTTGGTAGGTTGTATTCAAAGTGAGAATGAAAATGATCACTACGACGGAATGAAACAATCTTGTTTGTTTAGGAAGTGTTTGGTTTGAGGTTTTTTAACTGTTGGAGTCGAATAGGGATTGTATAAAATATTTACTTGTGGGGTGTTTGGCATTGGTCTTTGTCTTTGATGAAGTGATCATAAATATTACGGACTTGCTGGTCTCATAAACAGTTGTTAATGGTCTAGATTCCAGAGTCTAGAAATGGTTTGTTACTAAGCCCATATTTTATGGGCTGTCATCTTATTAAGGCCTTCTTAAATCTTGTCAAAAAGTCAAGAACACAATCCATATTACATAGCCAACTTTGAGCGATCACATGTAAATATGTAAGGCTATAGGCTATGTTTGACGGGGACTTAAATGGGGCTTACAGGGACTTGGGCTTTTAAAATAAGCCGGCTAATAAAATAAGTCTCGTTTGTCATATGGCTTATAGAATGGCTTATAAAATAAGCCGGCTAAAAACTTTAGTCTCATAAAAGGGGCTAAAAACTTTAGCCCGGAGCTTTTGAAAAATAAATTACTTATTTACCCACAATAATATCTAACATATGTACAAAAACTCATTTAATTATATCTTTTTTTAGTAATTTTGCAATAATAAGCCCCAGCCTAAGCTAATTTGCCAAACAAGTTTATAAAAACATAAACTTTAATTTCGGGTTATAATATAAGTCTCAGCCCCAGCCCCAGCTCTAGCCTCATCCCCAGCCCCAACCCATTTCACCAAACATAACCCATGTTTGGCAAAAGGTTTATAGGGGCTTATCAAGGCTTGGGCTTTTAAAATAAGTCAGCTTATAAAATAAGTCTCGTTTGTCACACGGGCTTATGAAGGCTAATGGTTTATAAAATAAGTAATAAGCCTCTATAAGCCCAAGCCCATAAAATGGGGTTTACAGGGGCTTATAAATAGTTAAATTACTTAAATACCGTTAAAAATATAATGAATTATCACGTAAAAGCTAAAAATATATGTGAATTTTATTTGATGTATTTTTATGTGATTTTACATTAATAAGTTTCAGCTTCAACTAATTCGTCAAACAACTTTATAAAAATATAAGCTTTAACTTTCGGCTTATAATATAAGCCCCAATACAAGCTCTAGCCCCAGCCTCAGCCTCATCCCCAACCCATTGCGTCAAACATACCCTAAGTTTACTTAGGGTGTGTTTGTTTCATTAAGATGTTTTGGGTCTGAATCTGACTACCACATCTTACTGGTAAGAGGTGGGTAGAAGGTCTAAATCTGAACGAAATAATGTTGTTTGTTTTTGTATAATTGTCCGAATGATTTTAAGTGCTCGTTTTTGCAATTTGTTTATTAAACCAACGCAATGCGATAATAAATAACTTACGTAAATATGAAACAAGACTTTTTATCATAAATATAACATAGTTAATAAACAATCAAATATATTATATAAAGTTTACAAAACGAGTAAGAGGCAGTAAGACAAGTCTCCCACCTCTTACTGAGTAAGATGTTATATGTCTAACTGGGTCTTACTCAAAAGAAAAAAACAAAAAAGAAAAACGTCTGCCCACCTCTTACTGGTAAGAGTAAGAGGCCTAGTAAGACTTTTTTTTAAAAAACAAACACACCCTTAATCTCCAAAACAAAGATATACCCGTAATAAACGGGTAGGGATCCAGTGAAAAAATTACTTAAAATAGAAAAGAAAAGAAATGGTTATAATCACATATTTGAAATGCATTAACTTGGATTAGATGCATCATAATTAGTTTCAAAAATAATTTTAAAGTGAAAACGATGCAAAATAGTACTAGCAGCAGATTTAACACGCAAATGACGAAAAATATATATGACTCGTTTAACTTGATGAAATGCATTTAATATATGTATTTGCATGTAACTTTTAGCTAGAAAATATCGGCACAACCGGTAAAATAAGACATAGATTATCCGAGTTCGCATTATGATCAAGCAAAGTATATTAATGCTTGATACTCAATATATTGAGTAGATCAACTTTTGTGACCATTAATACAAAGTCAAGAATATTTCTATCTCATGAATAAAAAAACATATTTAGTAAAACTTGATGCCCAAGTTCAACATATCGTGCAAGTTTACAAAGACTTTTTTTTGTAATCTAGATGATAATAACTTTTTAAAAACTATAAACTAGAACACATGATTTTCATTAGGATATAATTATGCCAGTTTATGGAACCTTACAAATTAATTTAATCTGATTATCACGTATCTAGAATTTATCGTTTAAAATCACTATCAAATGCTTGATCGCAAGGTCTTTGTTTTTCTACATGATGTCAAATGTTTAAACCTCTCTACGTGTGTATATTTGAGGGTGACCAGGGAAGAGTCGGAAACAATCTCGGATAACCCGGTGAGGCCGTGTACATCTAAGTAAACATCTTGTGCAAGCTTTCCATATTCCAATATATTTTTGCACGAAATCAACATATATATGCTTTCTTATAGTTTACTCGTAAAAATCAATTAATTACTGATCATGCTTGTTGATAAAGTAATATTAGGAAGCTTAAATGTTTTTTATTGTCTTACTAAAAACAGAAAATCACATCTAAACTTTTTTTTAAAAACAATTTTTTCACGCACCATACTACTTATCTTACAAATGCCTCAAGTAAGGCATGAACTCACAACATATAAGTTGATGAACAACTCACATACCACTAAACAAAAAATCTATGATTTGCATATCAAGCTTTGATAGACTCATTAGTGACGTTTCAATAAAACCTCAAAAATTAATAAGAACTCTTAACTCTTGAGACTATTCTATTTTACTTTTTTTTTTTTTTTTTTTTTTTTCAATTAATTATTATCAAAGCCTACTAATATATGATATGAATGTTGGCATGTGATTAAGAAAGAGATTACAAGTTTAAGTGTTGTTGGAAACATTTATAAGACATGTATTGTGAGATAAGTGGTATATAAATGTGAAAGATTTATTCATCCTAAAAAGAAGAAGAAATAAAATAATGGAGCTACTTATCGAGTTTTCAGAACTATTTCAACAAAACATATTGTACATTGCTAAGCAGTATGGATTTTTTAAAAACACTCTCACACTATCTTTGCGTTGAGGTGTTATACATTTATTTTCTCGCTATTTGCGTTTTGGAAACACAATAATGAGACGAACTTTTGCTAAAATTTACAAGGAATACTATGCTAATATAAATTCGCACAAGAAAATTCACACGTACATACGTCACTTAGATGTGGAGCGTGAAAAAAAATAAAAAAATTTAATCGAATCACCTTACTTGACACGCATGATTTTTTTTGTTAAAGTTCATGGAGAAATGATATATCTTGCTATATCATCCTAACTCACGTGACTACTTATTTTCTATCCGTTAGAATTTTGACACGTGACTATTTATTTAGATACACCTTAGATAGTTTAAAAAATGATTTTAAGTGAAAACGATGTAAAATATTATTAGCAATAGATTTGACGCGCAAATGACGAAAAATACATATGATTCGTCTAACTTAATGAAATGCATCTAATATATGTATTTGGATGTAACTTTTACAAAAATATCACTACAACTAGTAAAATAAGACATAAATGATCCGAGTTCGCATTATGATTAACTGATTAAGCAAAGTATATTGGTGCTTGATACTCAAGAGATTGAGTAGAGCAGGTTAAAGGTATCTACGTTATATCTTTGTGTTTTATGAGATTTGAATATTCATTCAAGAGGTTGAGTGCACAACAATCTATACTACATATAATAGAAAAACGGTCAAAGTTGAAAAGTGAAAAGTTGAATTGTTGAAACTGGTCAAAGGAGAGAGAAATGCATAGTGTAATTAATACTCTCATTAAAACACACCATTACTTAAAAGTACAATAATTTATTCACATTGTACAACCAATTAAAAGCACATATACCAAATTAAAAACAACCAATTAAAACACCCTTACTAAAAAGTACAATAAAATTTTCATAACGTACAATTTAAAGAAGCTACAACATAATCCAAAATATAAAACAATTAAACAAACTAATTAATGATATTTTTAAAACACCCTAAAATGAAAAGTACATATTATTATACACATGATACAAATTAATAAAACATACAAAACTTCTTACAAGCTAACAAGTTGATGTTACATATAATTTTGAAAATCGGACCGGACCAACGTGTTCAACCGGGAACCAGTGTCGCCACCGGTTTTCGGCTAACCAAATAAAGCCATTTTAAAACGAACCAGAGAGGACCCGTTAAAACCGATACAAACTGGTAAATCAGGTCTCATCGAGATCTTTTCACGTTTATTTTGAACGTTATACGAAACACTTGCCACAATATCGCACATCGTTAATTGTCTGCCGCTAGAAACCGATGCCGCTAAGCACGGTTACTCGTCTAGTTATAATTACATATCAATACTAAAAAAGTTGGATATATCGGGCAACTTTTGTGACCATTGGCATTGACCAATAATACAAAGTTAAGTGGCCATGAATAAAAAGGACATATATAGTAAAACTTGATGCCTAAGTTTCGGAAGGGTCTCGAAAGAGTGTGTAATAGGTGCCGTCGCACAGGGTCTTCACTTAAAAGGAGCCACATTTTTATTAGTTTTGCATACAAAAACATATAATACTAAACATATAGGAGTCATATAATTCAGTTTACATGGAATTTCTTTTTAGTTTACAAGTGTAATAAGACCTCTTTGTTGTTATTGCTTAAGGTCACCGAAAACTACATGACAACCTTGCTAAGTTTACAAAGATTATACAAAGTATATTTTTTTTTTGAACAGCGAATTTATAAAAGAAAACTAGCAAGGAGCTAGATTACACATTAATCAAGTACGGGTTTTTTTGCCACTCGATCCAACTGAACGAGGCTTTACTTCTAAATTTACACCAATAAAAGGAGCTAGAGACAACATTATCAAAAATGAACGCCTTCGGAGGGACTTTATCTTCAAACACGATCTTGTTGCAATACGTCCATATGTTCCACCACATCACATAAAAAACACCTTCAAGTAACGCCTTCGATTTACCCGCAAGCCTCAAAGACACCATCCAAGCGAGCCATTCTTCATACGACTGGGCGTCAGCGTAGCAAACATTCCACCAACTAGCAATCTTGCGACCGATCTGTCTAGATAGATCACATCGAAAAAACAAGTGTTCCGAAGATTCCATACCACCATCACATATCGGGCACGCCAAAGATTGAATATCAATACCGCGCCTAGATATATTCAGTCTCGTAGGAATCGCATCTGTTTTAATTTTCCATGCGAGCACATTTAATTTAATGGGAACATACCTGATTATACAAAGTATATTGGTTCTTAAAAATTAAGATATTGAGTAGAGCAAGCTAAAGAGGTATCTATGTTAGATATATGTCAAGCAACTTTAGTGACCAATAATACAAAGTCGAGAATATTTGTATGCCACGACTAATTATTAATTAAAAGAACATATACACTAAAACTTGATACCCAAGTAAACATATCGTGCAAGTTTACACTTTACGTAGACAAAAGCTAACTACATTGGATTAAAAAAACACTCGTTTACGTAACTGTCACACATTTGCCGTTTATCGAGCGACTTGGTGACCAAGAAATACAAGATCACGATGACCAAATCTTTGGAAACTTGGTGTCCAAGTAGACATCTTGTGCAAGACACCATATTCCATTATATTTCGTCACGAAACCAACATACATGCTTATCGCTTACTCGTAACTAATTATTTCTTACTCATTAGTCAAGAAAAGGTTTCAATAGAACCTCAAATATTAGTAAGAACTCTAATATAGCTAAATGATTGAGTGATTATTATCAAAATGGTTCGGTACATAATATAGCTAACGTGGTATATTCTAGAAGCGGTCTTGAGCCCAATAAACTAAACCAACATACAAAATATCGACTAACAAATATATCGATATGGATTTTTTTCCATTTATAAAAGGAAACTCCTATGACTCTATTTGTGTTAAACGTATACATTAGTTTTCTGATCAATCAGATTTGAAAGATACTGTAATAAAGTCTCTCGGTAAATATAATCCCAAAAATGGTAACACAAAACAAAGCTTCAAATCCACGCACAAATGGATTCCAAAAACAGAAACAAATCATTAAATCTCACATTAATTAGAAAATATACTCATTAACTATACTAACCTCACCAAAATTAGCCTATTAAAAAAGCTAGCATAGTACCCGCGCGATACGATAGCGGGTACCTTATGATTATATTTTCTGACAATGTAATGTTATGCGGCCATACTTTTATTAAACAATTTTACAAATACAGTAACAATTACTTTAGTTAAGACAGTGAAAATAATATCATCTCTTGTTAACTGAAGCTATCACAAACAAAATCTTTATCTTTTCATTCAGCACAATCACCATTCGTCAATTTTGGAGCCGACCGACTCAGTTTGATCCCTCATGCTGCAATGGCGGCGACTCGGTCGGCGCAGTGTCGACCGAACCAGTCGACCCATCACTGTGGGCAACCTAATGGCTTTATTTTTAATTGATTGGCTTAATATCTTTATTAGATTGTACATTGAAGTTAAATGATTGTATATTTTGGTGAAAACCTGAATTAAAAAATGTATTAATTATATGTGTTGAATTTTTTATTTTATTTTTTTAGTTTGTGCTTCAAATAATTTGTACATTGTGTTTTATTAATTATACCTTTTACCAGATTGGGTTTTAAATATGACATTAATTATAAATGTTGATCAGTCAATATTTGTAGGTGTTTATTCATAAGTTAATTGTACATATAGCTTAAGTACCTGTATTTGCTTAAAATCTATATATGAAAGTTTTAAAAAATTCAAAGAGAAAGAGTGCTAAATATTTTATAAGTTGTATAAATTATTCCTTAACTAAACTAAACTAAAGACTAGGGGTGAGAACGACTCGATTTAGGTCGGTTTTTTTTGCCAAAACCCAAACCAAATTGAAATATTCAGTTTTTACAAAACTCAAAACCAAAATCGATTGGTTTATGTCGGTTCGGTCTTTTATCGGTTCAGTTTTTTGGTTCTTAACCATTTATATTTGAGCTTGGAAATTTGTACTAACAAACTTGTTTTACGTAAAAAAAATTGTTTATTCTTATTTAGTTTTGTTTTGTCATTATAAACCTAATAATGTTATTCAAAATTTCTACAGACACAAGTAAGTCAAACACATATGGTAAAATCATTGTCGAATATGTATTTCTATATTAGGCTGGTCCCAGTCGTGACCTGGGTCATCCAGCGCCACGTCAGTTTTCTCTCTCCAGCGACCTGACACGACCCGAATGCCCCAGTCGATGACCCAAGTTTTTTTTTTATATAAAAAGAAAAAAAAGAGAAAAGTAAAAAAAAAAAAAAAAAAAAAAAAAAAACGTGAATATCGGTCGAAAATCAAACCGATATTCTATTTCTTAATGCCACAACCGATGTCTAGCCCAATCTCCACATCCGAAGAACTCGATTTCAACATCGGTTTTCATTCAAAAAATGTGGTGCCCAACCGATGTTGACCCATCGATTGGGACCAACCTTATCAAGTAAGAGAGCTAGGCGTACTGAGAACGAACAACATGTTACTTGTGTGCCACCTCACTAATAAAAAAAACATCATCCCAACAAAAATACCATAACATGTGTATTGGTACCTGTAGGTTTCACAAAACACTTCACCAAAAATACCTCACTCATTCAAACAAAAAAAAAGAAAAGAAAAAAAGCTATTTAGAGTGATGGGTGACCGGCTCACAATTACAATTAGTGCCAAGTGGATGGTGACCATATAAACGAAAGTGAGATGTCACGCTCAAATTAGATAAGTTTGGTGACCGCTTTACCAAAGTGAGGTGCAAAAAATGTGAGACCCATTTCCAAAAAGTAAATGTTTTTTTTATTTCTTTTGTGAGGGTGCGTGTGATATTAGTAGATTATATTTGTATAAAATGAATATTTTAATGAAAGGTAAGGCGAAGATGACCAAAACGAGTGAAATGTGAGAGAAAGCTGATGTGGAGATGAGCCGATCACCACCGCTCTTTTTAATCTAATGACACCCATTGGTAGAATGACTAAGGACGAATGATATGATATGAAGGTACAATTTGACATGTCAATGGTATGTCGTTGGGTAAAAAAATCACTACTGCTTATAATGCACAAACGACTCTCTCTCCTATTTAATTTTCAGACTTTCAGACTTGCAAGTAATAAAGCATGATGTACAACACATTAAAGCACAAAATTTCAGACTTACAAGTTACAAAACATTAGTTACAAGTATTTAAGCACAATTACAACTAAAAAAACACTATTCAACATATACAATTAATACACAATTTAATTCACCCATTCACCAAAAAATACAACTATTTAAGCACAATGTACAATCTAATTAAGCTAACATAACAAAAATTTGAGATCCAGCATCCCAAAAAAAAAAATCGAGATCAAGCAGCCCAAAACATGAATGTGACAAAACTTATCATATTAAGAGGAGCGGGTACCCAGCGTTTTCGCTGGTGTTATCCCGGAAAACGCAACGGGACGGCACAACCACGATACCGTGGCTTGCGTTTTCGAGTCTTGAGTCGTCGTGACCAGCCCACATTGTCCCGGAAAACGCAACCGGATGGCGCCATATGGGTATCGTGCCTCGTGTTTTCCCGTTTTTAAATATATATATCATTCGAGTGTAGCAGCAAGAAACCAAACAAGTGTTTTGTGTGTAGCAGCAAGAAACCAAACAAGTGTTTTGTGTATGGTTCATTTTGTGTTTGGGAAGAAATAATCTTGTGAAAGGATTTTGCTGGTAACAGAGTTTTGGATAACACAACAAAGTTTTTGGCATATTATGCGTTTTTCTTTTGTCTGTGTTTTTTTAAGTGAAGTAAAGTTAGGTTAGAGACAAATATATAACTAGGGTTAGTATAAGATTTGGTTTGGGCTTTTATTGAATTTGGGCCAAGACATTTTTCTATCTTAATGGTTATTATAGTTGAATTTTTGCAATATTTGAATTATGGTTGTATTTTGGTTTCTAATTTATGTGGTTAATGGACGTGTACCTTTTTAATATATTTTTTTTACTAACGAAAATTTTAAACATCTTTGAACACCTATGAACACATTAAAAGAACTAGCAGGGTACCCGCGTAATGCGTTGACGGATACCCGATGACTAATTTTGTGGCGATCTAATATACGTTTTTTTTAATAGTAACTTTACCCGGATGAATGACACTTTTAATTAAAAACGGGCTTAAGAACGAACTGGCGCGGGCCAAACTGGCATGGGCCAACGGGCTCGAGCCCGAACGGCCACGGGCTAAACAAAATTCTTGATATCCGTAAATTTATTGTCAAAAAGAACATAATAAAATAAAAAACATGATTCAATGAAAAATTTTATTTCAGAGTACCCGCCGCCGCAACGCGCGGGTACCCTACTAGTCACTACTACTTATAATACACAAATCACTCTCTCTCTTAATTAATTTTCAGACTTTTCAGACTTGAAAGTGGTTAAGCATGATGTACAAGACATTAAAGCCCAAAAATTCAGACTTACAACCGCATATGCATAATATACAACACATTTATACACATATGGGAAAAGATTAATGCACATATTAATGCACCCCATTCTCCCTCTATTATTTCGTCGGTCCCATTCTCCCTCTATTATACGAAAAACCATTAATATATTTTTTTTAATTATTATTTTTATTTCTTTTTTTCTACTCTCTTTTAAACACAGTTTTCAATTCAATCTATTTTTTTTCCCTCATTCTATTTACAACTTCACAAATTAAAAAAACAAAAAGTACAATCTAAATACCTAAATCCCAAAAAATAAAGTATCAACCCACATAAAACCAAAAAAAAAAAACGTGGTTTTTTTTCTCGAAGACATGGATGCACTATCTGACGGGACGATGGTGACAGTGGTTCCACGCGATATTCTCCGGCAACATGGCGAACGACGGTGGTTGTTGCAGCCTGTGTTTTCTGGCGACACCGGTTTTAACAAAGAGAAAAGGCGAAGGGGAGGGGCTATGGTGGCGGCGGTGGTTAACCAATGGTGGTGGCGGCTGTGGTGAAGCAATGGTGGTGGTGGCGCGTGGGGGTGTTTCGTGGCGATTCACGAGCCGAGAAGCTCCAGAAATGAAGAAGGCGAGCCGATCTATTGAATCGGCTAAAAAAATATTGCCGGAAAATATTCCGGCGACGGTGGTGGCCGGAAGTGGCGGTGGTTGGCCGGAGGTGGGAGTGGCCGGCGGTGAGGGGTGAGAGAGGAGAGAAAGAGTTTGTTATATGTGTGTGTTTAAGAGAGAGAGTGAGAAAGAAATAAATGAGATAAAAATTTTGTTTTATAAAAGTTTAAGGGACCAAACATGTGCAAATAAAACTCAAAGGTTAGTAGTGAAAATAGGGACGGAGGGACTAAACTTGCCAAGATGGATGAACTTTTCATAAAAACACACTCTGAGAGCCATTTGACGTATCAAACGGACTTGAAAAATTACAAAACTTGCACCATTGTTCACGAAATAATTTTTCTGATAAAAACAAGTGTAAATACACATAACTTTCATGAAATCAATTTTCTTGGCAATTACGGTTCGTTTTGTGCTTTTTAGGTTCTGCCGGTTTAATCAAGGGACATGGCATAGACGTTTACTATAACAACATTGTAACACCCGCAATATACTGACCTAAAACTATCATACGACCCATACATTTCTCGACTGAAGCCATAAGTAGTAGTTTAAAGCTCGATCGAAGCGGCAGTTATCAACAAAAAATATCTGAATTGGGCATCGGGGCCACGTATAATAAGATCCAAAATCTCTACAAAAACACTTAATAAAAAATGATATAGAAAAAAAATTTCTTACTCATATAAGAATTACTATATCAAACCTACTTGCCTATAAACGAAACAGAGCGGTCCAAATATTCAAACCAAATAAATACACAACGCTACTCAAACAAATTATCAAGCATATTGTACAACCTACTCAAACAAAATTTGTAAATGTCACTAATACAAATAATAAAACACATTATACAAATAGTCAAATCCGAACGGGCATCGGCCAAACGGGCTCGAGCCCGAACGGGCACGGGTCAAACGGGCTAGAGCCTGAACAGGAACGGGATAAACGAAATTCTTGATATCCGTAAATTTATTATCAAAAATAACATAATAAACTAAATACATAATTCACTAGAAAATTTTATTTCAGGGTACCCCCGCTGCAACGCGCGGGTACCCTGCTAGTTATTATTAACGTGCGAATAACCTATTGCACCAAGACACATAAAGGATACATTATCAAACCCTATATATACATGGCGGTGTGTTCAGTCTTTTTAGTCTTCTTCTCTTCCATTATAAAACCCCCTTATTTTTCACTCCCCTATAAATTTCCCCCAATTTTTCAGCCCTTCTTTTTACAAAATCCAAACCCTAGCAGCAAAACACAAATCCAAACACACCCAATCGATCCGTTACCCCAAACACACCCAATCAATTCACTCACTTAATCGAATGATATTTAGGGTTTATAACTTATAACAAACATATCTATTTATTTAATTTTGTTATTTAGTTAGTTAGATTCCAATGGATGATTTAGAAAAAGCGATACTAATCATATTCGACGAAACCGGCTCGGTTTCGTCGAATTTGAAATCGCAAGCCTTAGCTTACTGTCAACAGGTTAAGGATAATAATAATTCATCCACTATTTGCTCTATATGTATTGATCGTTTATGCTTTAGTACTTACATTCAGGTCCACTTTTGGTCTTTACAATGCTTGCACGATGTTTTACGCGCTAGGTACGCCACTATGAATGCCGACGAAAAGAATTTCGTTAGGAAGTCCGTTTTCGCCTTAGTTTGTTACGAGAATGTAGGTAGTAGCGATAGTCATAGTGTTAAGGTTTTGGATGGGCCGGGGTATGTTAAGAATAAGTTAGCGCAGGTTTTGGTTACGTTGATTTACTTTGAGTATCCGTTGGTGTGGTCGTCGGTTTTTGTAGATTTTTTACCGAATTTGAGTAAGGGTGGGGTGGTTATTGATATGTTTTGTCGTGTTTTGAATGTGTTGGACGACGAGTTGATTAGTCAGGATTATCCGAGGAGTGTGGAGGAGGGGGTGGTTTCGGTTAAGATTAAGGATGCGATGAGGCAGCAGTGTGTGGCGCAGATTGTGCACGCGTGGTATGAGATTGTGAGTGTTTATAGGAATTCGGATTCGGAGATGTGTGCGTTTGTGTTGGATACCATGAGGAGGTATGTCTCGTGGATTGATATAGGGTTGATTGCGAATAATAGTTTTTTGCCGTTGTTGTTTGAGTTGATGTTGGTTGACGGGTTGCCGGATCGGCTTAGGTGTGCGGCTTCCGGGTGTGTGCTTGCGGTGGTTGCGAAACGGATGATTGATCCGCAAGCTAAGCTTACCCTTTTGCAGAGCTTGCAAATGAGTCGGGTTTTTGGGTTGGTGGCCGGTGATGTCGACTCTGAGCTTGTGTCGGGGTTGGCTTCTTTGCTTACCGGTTACGCGTCCGAGCTTCTAGATTGCTTAAAGAATTTGAATGGTGGAGATCACAAACGAGTTTCCGTTGAGCTTTTGAACGAAGTTTTGCCGTCGGTTTTTTACATAATGCAAAACTGTGAGATCGATACGACTTTTAGTACCGTGCATTTTCTTTCCGGATACGTCACCACAATGAAAACCCTTTCTCCGTTGAGCGAAACTCAGCTTTTTCACTTGGGTCAGATACTGGAAGTCATTCGAATGCAGATCAGGTATGATCCAATGTACCGTGACCATCTCGACGTGTTAGATAAAGTAGGTAGCGAAGAGGAAGATCGGATGGCTGAGCATAGGAAAGATTTGTTTGTTTTGCTACGTCATGTAGGCCGTGTAGCACCAGACGTTACACAACTATTCATAAGAAACTCACTTTCGAGTGCTGTAGGGTCGTCTCTTGATATCAACGTTGAAGAAGTGGAGGCCGCTTTGTCGCTCTTTTATGCTTACGGGGAATCGTTAAGTGAAGAGGCGGTGAAAACCGGTAGTGGTATATTGAGAGAACTTGTTCCGATGCTTTTGTCGACTAAGTTCCCTTGCCATTCTAATCGGCTGGTTGCACTGGTGTATCTCGACACAATAACGAGATACATGAAGTTTGTTCTCGAGAACAACCAGTATATTCCTTCGGTTTTAACTGCGTTTCTCGATGAACGTGGTATACATCATCCAAAGGTGAAAGTGAGTCGAAGGGCGAGTTATCTATTTATGAGGGTCGTGAAATTGCTCAAAGCAAAGCTTGTGCCGTTTATTGAAACGATTTTGCAGGTATATGTTATTGCAATTCTGTTACGTCCTTTTTTTGTGATTATAAATGAGTTAGATGATGATAAACTTTTCGCTGTGCAGAGTCTGAATGATACGGTTTCTCAGTTCACGAATATGGATTATGCGTCAAAAGAGCTTTCTGGATCTGAAGATGGGAGTCACATTTTCGAGGTATTTGTGGATGACGCGTCATAACAGCTTTCCTTTTATGTTCCTCCCGCTTATAATATTTGTATTTGTTTACAGGCGATTGGTTTGTTGATTGGGATGGAAGATGTGCCGCTAGAAAAGCAATCGGAGTATTTGTCGTCTCTGCTTACTCCTCTTTGTCAGCAGGTTAAAGCTCGACCTTATTATAATGCCGTATATTGCTGAACTGATTTTTTCTATTTAAGTTATGTAACCCGAGAATGTGTAATGAATTAGGTTGAGATATTGATCGCCAGTTCCAGAACTCAAAACGCAGAAGAGTCGGCATCAAAAATTGCCAGTATCCAACAAATCATCATGGCAATCAATGCATTGAGCAAGGTTCCGATATCTACCAAGTTATTATACTCTGTATCTGTATTATGTGTCTTTTTCCGTTGTATCTCACATAAGTTTGTGATTGCATGTTTCCAGGGGTTTAGTGAGCGTCTTGTAACTGCCAGTCGGCCTGCCATTGGTCTCATGTTCAAACAGGTTGGTAATCATGATCTGTTCGTAATGCTTTACTTTTCTTTCTGTATAATGTGGAAATGCCATACGTTAGCAGCTATCACCATTACACATAAGGTAGGGACTAAATTAGTGGATATATCTTTTCTCCTTGCAAATCATAATTTTGGAGCGAAATACTTCTTATTGGTATCATTAGATAGGTATTTATTGCTTTGAGTTTTATACCTTTTCGTTAAGAGGCGTATCCTTTTTGTCCCTGAGTAGGATTAGCGTGCCATTAATAAAATTCCATATTTGAAGTTCACCACTACAGATATTTAGTTACTCACGTATTAGGTACCATTTGTTGGTACCAGTGATATGTAATGTAATACTCTGTAATATATCCTCTCACGATGGAAAGTTTATTCCTTTATATCCAATATTAGTCCGTTACATGAAATGAATTAATGACCAACTTTTACGATAAGCGGGCTTACATGATATTGTATTATACTGACCTTTATGGTGTTATGTGTACTGTTTTGCTACAGACGCTGGATGTGCTCTTACAGATCCTTATAATCTTCCCAAAAGTAGAAACTTTGCGTATTAAGGTACCTTTGACAACTTCTCTTTCTTGTGCTCTTGTAGTCTGCATTTGTCTGATTTTTGCTTTTTTGTCAGGTCACTTCATTTATTCACCGAATGGTGGAGACGTTAGGATCGTCTGTATTTCCTTACCTTCCAAAGGCATTGGAGCAGTTACTTGCTGAAAGCGAGGTATTAATTACTGTCCTCATTAAGTAGCTTCTCAGCGTTTATTATACCTTGCTAGCTCAAGTTTAATAAGGAATTCATTTCATATATGTTCTTATAAGACATGTTTTATGTTTTATTAGTATCTTTGATGATAATCACAATACTTTTTTTGGCTGTTTCACTAACACTTAGTTGTTTGACGTGTTTGATATCTATATTTAGCATGTGTTTTTAAGATTCGTTTATACGAACTCGTTTACTACAATATTATGGAAATATATATGAAAAAAACAAACATGCTTGTTTTGTTTTGTATGAAGCATTTATGCTGCCCTTTTTGTATTGCTTGTTCTGTTTTGTATTGCTTTATTTTCTTATATGTTGCCCTTTTTGTAATTTGAACCGTATATGCCCGTAGAGCCATATTTTCCTTACATATATATGCTTGCTTACTCTTATGTTTCTATGTCGGTTTGTGTTTATGTCTATGCACGATTCTATGTGTTTGTTATATATGCTTTTATCTCAGTGTCTATACAATCCACACACACACACACACACACACTTGCTGGAGGTCTTACTGGAATCAGTCCCTTTACTCTTGGTTAGGGGTGTGCCTGTCTACATCTCACGTCCCCCATACCTCGCTCTGGCGGGATTGGATATTGTTGTTGCTGTTTTATGCTGTCTATTTTCTAATTACATTTATAATTTATCATGCAGCCGAAGGAATTGGTTGGATTTCTTGTATTACTCAATCAACTCATATGCAAATTCAATACTTCTGTCGAAGATATTTTGGAGAATGTATACCCTGTTATTGCGGGTCGGGTATTTGCTATTATTCCAAGGGATACAACTCTTTCCGGACCCGGCAGTAACACCGAGGTATATGAACTATCTTTATTCTAATTTAGACTTACAATTCTTAGTCCAGTTTGATCTCTGCTGTAACACAAATATATTGTGTATATATGGTCATTTTAGGAAATTCGTGAATTGCAAGAGCTTCAAAGGACATTCTATACTTTCCTTCATGTAGTGGCGACACATGATTTGTCAAACGTGTTCCTATCTCTTAAAAGTCGAGCCTACTTGGATCCAATGATGCAGTTACTTTTGTTCACTTCTTGTAATCATAAGGATCTCGTTGTTAGAAAGGTGTGTAAAGTTTTATTCTAATTTAACAATTGAAAGCATGTATTTCTCCTTTATTAAATATATAACATTGGGATCTGACGAAATGCTGTTCTGATTACTACAGGCTTGTGTGCAAATTTTTATTAGACTGATTAAAGATTGGTGCACTAGCCCTGGTGAAGAGAAGGTAATGTAGTAGTACCATTATTTTTTCTTATGTGGTGATTTCCTTAAATCGGTGTATCTAATATGTCAAAGGTCTCAGGTACCTGGTTTTCAAAGTTTCGTAATTGGAGCTTTTGCAACGAACTGTTGTTTGTATAGCGTGCTTGATAAGTCCTTTGAGTTCCGTGATGCAAGTACTGTAAGTCTACTCTTTCTGTTCATTTTGTGGTTTAGTACTTGGTCTTGTTTCTGTGGTTGTATGGCGAGTAACACAATATAACCTATTAGGGCTTTCAGCTCCTCTTTTTTTTCATCTTACTTTTACATATCATCTTAAACTGCTTGCCAGCTTTGTTTTCCATCGTTAAGGCCGGCAGAATATTTTGTACTTGTTCTTTCTTTTATTTGTTTGTTCGACAATTGACAAATAAAATGTGTAACCTATAAAGTTAGTTACCTTGGTCCACTGCAAGAATATATTGTCTTTTTAGTTTAATATCGACGATGCTATGTTTATTATGGAAAAAGAGTCGATACCAATCTTCTCCTCTAATCTAGTTTGTGGTTACCCTAAGCCTGGATTATGAAGATATTTACAGCATTTATGATTGCATTAAATGAACTATGTGTGTGTGTATCTGTAAATAGTAAACTGCACTCTAGGCCGTGCCACCAAATACACTACTCTATTAGCCACTTGCCGCTGTAACTGGTTGCACCCTACTCGTCTTTTTAACCAATATGTAGCTGTATAGGGTAACTATAGGTGGAATAAGACGAGTAGGACTTGATGCTATTTTAGCTTGGACTCTGGTTAAGCGATCATCTTCAACTGATACACATTAAGTAACATCTAGATCTATTTGGTAAATTGTGGTCGTACTCACCTCTAATCATTAGTGAGAAAATCTGAGATTTATAACCCGATATCCAAAATAGTCAAATATGCATAACAGGATATGTGAGATTATTATTCTTGGGGCTGCGTATAATGCAAATCTTGTCTGGAGTATTTCGCGTTGGTATTAGTAACTAACTAGAATGTATATTCCTGTGGATGTTTACAGCTTGTTTTATTTGGAGAAATTGTGCTGGCACAGAAGTTGATGTACGATAGATTCGGCAATGATTTTCTCATAAACTTTGTATCAAAAGGTTTAGTTGCTGCACATTGCCCTCAAGATTTGGCAGAGGAGTATTGCCAGAAACTGCAGGTACATTCACCATTTATAGAGTTGGCTATGCTTTTGCGTACTCTCTGTTTGACTGGAAGTTTTGGTTCTATGCATTGGAAATTATACCTTTCTTAATATATAATTTAATTTTTCAGGGCAATGATATGAAGTCACTGAAGTCATTTTATCAGTCGCTTATCGAGAAACTGAGAGTACAACAGAATGGAAGCCTTGTTTTCAGATAGCATGATCTTTAATTATAATTGATCACCAGTGGCTTTCATGTGTTTCTAATGCTGTTACCAGTTACGGTGGTAAAGTTTTGTTCTGAAGAGGTAAGGCCAGAAACATCCTATGTCTGTTTTACCGATCCGACATATATTTGTCACGACTTTGTGTTAGATATTTACTTGCGTTGATATGTTGCAGGTTTTTGCTCTGTACATATCATTCAATTTGGTTCTTCTGTCACAGTGAGGTAAGCTGAGTACAACCTTAAATTGAAGGGGTTAGTTTCCTAAAATACCAGATTACTTGTTAGTGACGTATATGCACAAATGAAATTTATAAACGGTACAAACTTAGAAGTATGGTAGTTGTATGCAAATTGCCATAAATTGTATGCAAATCTGTACAATGACATTCAATATTAGATTTATCGTTAATTAGGCTTTATTGGTTTGGTTCACAGGTGTAAATTTCCGAAGCAGTTTCCAAATCCATCAGTCCAAGAATAGAGGTTTTTGTGATCAACCGCCATCTTCATTTCCTTTGTAATCTGTTTTGTTACCTGCAAATCGCATAATGTTCTTGTTTAATATGCGTTGAGGATTAAATTAAATTTTGGTCTCGGTAACAAAGTAAAACTTTTATTACCCCATGGGCAAGAAGAGTAAAACAGCGACTTTGGAAGTCATGTCTGCATAGGATCTAAAATATCGTGTAATAGAGTTATCTGAAGTCTTTGGTAAGTTATCGTTTGTTGGAAATTGTGGATTTTTGGATTAGCGTCTTTGTTGGAAATCATTTATTGCCAATGTGAATGTTTGAATTTATGCGTAGGAACGATCTTCTTGTCGTAGTTATGGGCCATGAGGAATAACAAGTTACTTAAGATGTATCTTTCACCTTTTTTAATGATGTGGTTCTGATAAGAGCGAAACTGTAGTTAAGTCAAAATGGTTTAATTTGGAAAACAGACAATGTTTTTGCTTAGTCTTTGACACTATAAGTCAAGCCCCGAGATTAGGCGGTTTAGGCTTAGTTTCGTAAATCTAGTAGTGTCACTTCAAGGCCCTTGATGCTTCCAAGTAGAGGGCAATGAACGGTGTACGTTAATGCTTCTAAGTCCTATGTACAGAGTTTCGATATGTTATATGGACTGGTTCAGGTCGGATATCACCTTTGCCTTTACGATTCGATGGAAATCATATTTTTAGACCGCTATCTATCTGAGTATTTTATGTTATCTTATAGATGAATGAATCAGGTTTTCCACATTTAGATTATTCGAGAATGACAAATTATTGACTTAGATGTACGCGGCCTAACTGAATCACTCGATTTTTTACGATCTTTTTCCTAACCTCTTTCACACATGTATAGGTTTAAACTTTGAATTTTTAGCCATTTGGTGATGTTACGATTCCTTCTGAATACAAACAAGAAGCTTACTTTAGAAAATGAAAAAAGGTTATTCTGTAAATATTTGTCAAGTAGTTTCCCGGAAAAACCATTAATACTGTCACTTTATTAAAGGGGTGTTTGGCAACCCTTTGAAAACGTGATTATTTGATTATCACGTTTTCAAAACATGAATAATCAAGTTTTGGTGTTTGGTTGCAAACGTGAGTATCACTGAATTTGCCTTCAAAACGTGGTTTTGAAATTGGATGTAGGAACTTACTTTTTGCAAACGTGGTTTTGCAAACGTCATTTTTCCCCAAACACCTCCGTAGAGTACTTACTCATTAATTCATCACTAGTATCGTTATCGCCGTATTCCTTTATTAGTTAAAAGTTTAAAACAGATAAAACTGATGTATTTTCAGTTGGTAGATCATCTATTTTGTTGATATTGTATCTCTATTACTTTTAAGTTCACAACTGAAACAGAAATTTTTTTGAGAAAATAAATAATGTTTTAAAATCCGGTTTTTTAGTTGACATGGTCGAGTATCCGGGTTACCATGTCACCGGTTCAACCATCGGGCAGACCCTATTTATACTTTTTCTCATCTTTAATATGTAGCGTTATGTGCTCCCACAATTTATCTTACTTATTAAAGCTAAGATTTACAGAGCATCTTACTTTATGATCTAGGCTACGGGTGATTTATTTTTAGGTTCTGCTGTCTACATTATTAAAGCCAAGATTTGCAAGAACAATTAACTTGTAACTCAAACTGGAACAAAATACCAAATACCGGATGATGTCTTTAGGAGTAATCAACGGTCTAAAACCGGACTGGACTGAGATCGAACTAACCCAAAACCTTAGACCGTGGACTGGACCGAATGTGTTCGGTCCGATCCAGGTTAATCCGGTCCAAGAAGGCATAATAGTTAGGTTTTACGTAAGATCGGACTGGACCGGGCCGAACCGGACCGAGACCAGACCCCTGGTCCTTTGGTTCGGTCGGTTTTGAGAGGACCCACCAGACTGACCGAAAACCGACCGAACCAAAGGACCAGGGGTCCGGTCTCCGTCCGGATTTTTTCCTTATTTCGGTCTTGGTCCGGTCCGGACCGGTCTTACGTAAAACCAGATATTGTGTTTTCTTGGACCGGACCGAATTTAGGCTAGTTCGGTCTCAATACGGTCCGGTTTTAGCCGATCCGATCCCGTTTTGAACCGTTGATTACCCCTACCAGGGTCACACAAGTCAACAAAAAATCGCCGGTCACATCCGACACGGTCTCCCAACCAGTTCTCGGTTCAATCGGCTGGGTCAACCGGTTTTAAAAATTTCTTTTTACCTTTTCCCTAAGAGCATCCCCATTCATAACATTATAACACCAATAACACCGTCCACGTCAGCGCCACATCAGCTTTAACATTTAACATTAACATCCCCAAAAAACACCCACAACCATAACATCCCAATAACATCAATAACACCAATAACATTTCATATTTTTAATTTCAACCCCTAAACTAAAACAAACACTTCATTTATTAAAACACATATCACATTTAACATTAAAACACCAAGTACATTAAACGTTAAACACGAATTACATTAAAAATTAAAGATACAACGCATACTGACGAAAATAAAACTACTAAAACTTAAAAAAACGAATCATCTGAGTCCCAACCATCAGAACTGGTTGGCGGAGAATAAAACTCCCCATTAAAGTATCGACTCTCCATTATATCGAAATAGTTGTCTTCGAGGTACTGAGCTTCCCGTGCTTCTTGCTCACGGCGAGCAGCCTCTTCACGTACCTGCTCTTCCATAATCTCCCTAACGTTTTCTTCATCTTGTTCTAGTTGCCGGAGGGAAGCCTCACTTAACCCGCTGGGGTGGTTTTGAAAATCCACCTGTGGACTGTTCACAGGTGGAGTAGGAACAATTGGGAGGTACGAGATGTTTTCAAAACCCACCGGAAAGATATTTTCTGGTGGTGTAGAGTAAACATCAGGTTCTGGTAGAGTTGGAAAGCTGGTTTCCGGCAAGTGATTTGGATTTGGAAAGCTGGTTTCCGGCAACTTTTCTGGGCTGGGGAATTGCTGAGAAAAATCTTTTCGAGACATTTTTTGTGTGTGAGTTGTGTGTGTAACTTGTGTGTGTTGTGTGTTCTAAACAACTCTGGTAGAGTTGTATATATAGGCAGAGTTGATTTTGAAATTGAATAAATCCCACTCATATTTGATTTTTAAATTTCAAATTTGAATTTGAATTTATCCCGCTCAGAATTGACCAGTATAATTTAAATTTGAATTTGAATAGGTTGAGGGGGTGTAAGTGAAAATTTATTTGAAATGGTTTAGGGGGTGAAATGCTTTTTTTTTTTTTAAACTATAACGCGCGTTAGTCCTTAACGCCCAGGGACTAACGGCGTGAATGATGTGCACTTCCAACGGGTTTAACGCCGGTGGTTTGGGGATTTAACGCCGTTTTGGCGTTAACAATGGGAATGCTCTAAGTGGGTTCTCAACTTCTTATTTGTGCAAAACTAACATGTTTCTTTTGAACAAACATGTCTATAAAGTACATTACTACATATGTGAAAACTGAAAAAGTTTACGGCTGTGAAATGATAGATGGACATAATAGAAACATGAACACATACAATAGTCAAGGTTGTGGTTAACGTTTTAGATGCATGTACACAATAGTGGGCATATAAAACATGAACACATACAATGTGCATTCGACACAAATATCATAACATATAAAAAAATGTGTGTTGAAGATAATATGCTTACAAAATCTAATCATTTGGTTATAAAATGAACATAGAAACGATGAAACCAAAATGTTGGGCGTCAAGTAGTCAACCACCAAATAATCATGTCTTTGTCTTCTTTTGTTTTTTGAGGTATGCGTTGACTTGACCCCCTTTAGTTTTTATATTCTCTTGCAAAGATTTTTAAGTTTGTTCACATATTTTTGAAGACTTTAAGGAAATGATTAACACACCTAATTGTATTGTATGTTTAAAGATACACAAACATGTGTAAACATAAACACTTACTGTAGTATACAAGGACGGAACTTAGTGGAGACCAGGAGAGGTCGGCCTCCCAAAAAATTTGAGCCACAATTATATTTGTAACATTTATACTTTGTAGTGTTAGACATTATTAGTTAGGGCGGAGCAAATCCACCAGAAAACCGACCAGAATAGATAAAACGACCGAACCAACCGAACTGACCTTATTCGGTTCGGTTTCGGATTTGTATATTTATTTCGGTTTTTGTCAGTTTCGGTTCGGTGCGGTTTTGTCGGTTTTTCAGTTCGAAATAGCTAAACCGACCTGACCCGAACTGAACCGAGTTATTCGGTTCGGTTTTGGTTTTAATATCTATTTCTCGGTTCGAGTTTTTTCCTTTTCCGATTTTCGAGTCGGGTTGGGTTTGACCCATTGCTCACCCCTACTATTAGTACAAATGTTAAAGAAAACGTAAATTGATCCATCTAAAACAAATATATTAAATTTTCAGAAAAGGTCAGGGTTCAAATCTCGCTCAGTAAACATCTTTGGATAGCAAGAGAAAAGTTTGGAAACGGTTATGAAAAAACCATCTAGAACGCATACATCATGGTAAAAAAGTTCGACTTCTCCAAATAACCTGAACATGAATTCTTTTCCGAAAAGAAAATAATAATCATTTCTCGTCTTAAACCTATTTCATTAAGTGAGATTACACATTTTTACGGATTTATTTCCTTCCTAAACAAGTTTCCATATGTTCAAAGTTGAGGAAAGAACTATATTGTCTTTGAAACCTTGTGTTGATTATGACATCTACTGCTTCTAAATCATTTACTTAGCTTTAGTTCAATGTAACCTTGATGTTTTATTAATATTTGTTTTTTTGGAAAGGTCCTTTTTAGGTTACCGATTATTTTATAAAAAGTTCTAGAGGCAGTAGACTTATGCAAGGACTTGCATAAGAAAAAGACGAACAAGGCCAAATTTGTGTTATTTTTAAATAACAAAGACTAAAGTATCAAATTATATGGGTAACAAATTATATAGGTAACTACAAGTCTAAGTAGTTCATCCGTTTCAAAATAAGTAGGGCTGAGCATTTGGACCGAGAACCCAACCCGATCGGAACCAACTCGATCTGACCAAACTTAGCTCTAAGTCGGGTTAGAGTTTTACTGAGTTTCCGGTTCAGTTCGGGTCGGGTTGGTCCGGTTCGAGCCAAAACCCGACCAAACCCGACTGACCCGACCGATCAAAACCGAGTAATTTTGGTTCGGTTATTAGGTTGGGTTTTTACCGAGTTTCAATTTTCGGGTTTATCGAATCGAGTTTGGACCGATACTCACCTAAAAATAAGTGTCTAGTTTGACTTTTTAAAATAATTTATTTTTTAAATATTTTTACCTTATATATTTTTGGTCGGTACCACTTATCCTTTTGAACCCACTATGCAAATGTTACCAATTTTAGTTTGGAACCCATTCGATGAAAAGTATAGCTCACCAACTTCATAACCATGACATGAAATGACATAGACTTGCACAATAAGTAGATAAAACATTTATTACAAATTAAAACATACATTAAATTAGTCGTCTCCACAAATTAAAACTAAAGGGGAATTGCATATATATCCTTCAAAAGATGTAAAATTGCATATATATCTTTCGTACAAATTTTTGATGCATATGGCACAATGATTTTTATGCATGCAAAGGATAAATATGCAATTGTGCATCTTTTAAAACTAAAAAGTAGAAAACTCTTAATTCAACACACTTGACATAAATAAACTTAAATTACATATAACATTTATTCAAACATAAACGAGTATTCATTTCAGATCACGAAAAAACTTGAGACAAAGTAAACCAATTATGACTCTTAGATTATAAATAATAAAATCTACATGAAAAAAAGAAACAAAGATTATAAAATAAAATGAGAAATAAATCCACACAACTAAGAATGCGTAACTCTCTGATTGGTTTAATTAGAGATAAGAGAGAAAATCTATAAAAAAATAAACCAATCAGAAAGTGACACGTATTTTTGTTGATGGTTTTGTGAATTTGTTTTTCCGAGTCTAGCATTAATGAAATAAGATAAGGGTAATGCTATTGATTCCCATGATCCCTTCTACCCTGTTTTACCCACTTTATAGACAAGACAAAATAATTTTTTATGATTTAATTTTCGTATCTTTTATTTCTACTACTTTTGAGTTATCAAACTTTATATATTATATTTCGCAATTTTTTCAGTAGTTTTACCCACTTTATTAAAAGCGCTAGCCAGTTTTTATGATTTTTTGCTCCGTATTTTTTATGTTTTACTGCTTTGGCCTTGTCAAAATTTATATTTTCTGTTTCATACTTTCTGTTTAGCAATTTTATAATAAAAACAAAATTATAAAAATATAACTATTAAGAGTTATTACAATTATTTTAAGAGTACCAATAACTTATCCCCAAATAAAAAATAATGGTTGGAAGTTCAATGCCAATAAGTCAATAACATGTTCATTGAAAATTATAATAATTACATGTCAAATGAATTTTTCTCAAATTGTCATCACGTGTGGCTTCAAATCTAACAACATATGATCTAGAAACCTAATCTCAAAAGATTTGGATGGTCTCGGGAGGTCCTGGGACATTCATCAAATTTTGCGACATAGTGTTAATTTTTTTTCTAAAAAACCTCGATATTTCCCTAAATACACCTGGTCAAATTATGTTCTGGTTTCATCTCTGTTTCAAAGCAGGTTTCACTCGAGCATAAATTGCGTACTCATATCGACCTCTTTCTATAGGTCATTATATATACAGTCTAGAAAACACAATTTCAAACATTTCATTAAATGAGATATGGTTGATTTATTGTCATGATACTATATCACCTTTGTTGAAACCAAGTATCACGCGGAATATGACACCAAATGATACAAATTCTAAGATAAAAAAAAAAAAAAATGTCATAATAAACATTAAGTTCCAAAACAACGGCTGGACTTTTGTTTTATTCACTAAAATGTTATTTCTATATTTTATAAAACAACAATAACAAAAATTAACGCGTTTCATTCATATTATATTATTCACTTCGACAAACATAATTCGAAGAATGACAAAAATCTAAGGGACCATAAAAGATTGGCCCATTTTGACCCATTTTTATCCTAGTCCATGAATTGCAAACTGTAAATTTTTACGAATATGCTATTCTTGGATAAGAACAAACTATACGTGTTTGACAAAAATAGCAGTAGTAGTGAGCACCGTAGTAGTAAAGTTGTATATTTTTATAAAAATGTTTGGTAATGTAATTGTAGTTGTAATTATGGCG
Source organism: Chrysanthemum seticuspe (assembly GCA_019973895.1). NCBI lineage: Eukaryota > Viridiplantae > Streptophyta > Magnoliopsida > Asterales > Asteraceae > Chrysanthemum > Chrysanthemum seticuspe. Next base: position 318,274,438 of record BPTQ01000004.1, on the reverse strand, counting down.
CGAAGCGGTGTTGAGCTTTTTGAGACGGTGAGCGGTGAGCAATGAACATTTTAAATTTTAGTAGTCGTTTGACAAAAGAGCGGTGGGGTTTGGCTAATTTTTAGGAAGACTAGTTTTCTAATGCTTCTTTAAGAATCGGTGAGTGGTGAGTTGTGGCTACTGCTCACAACTACTACTTACTGCTACTTTTAACAAACACATATGTGTAAAACAGCTCCTAAATGAGCAACGCTCTTAAATGCTACTTTAAGGAGTGTTAGAAAATGAACATTTCGAAAAAAATAGATAAAGCTACTTGTTATTTGCCAAACGAGCAGTAAAAATTACTTAACGATCACCGCTCCTAAATGTTGTTTAACGGTTTGCGCCAAACACACCCGGTCTCTTGCGTTATCATTGGGGAGAATACTAAAACTAAGCGTTACAAAGCCTAGAACGAACATAGATATGTTTTCACCAAGTCTCTTGCGTTAAATGGCTTTCACAGTATTAGGATTCTAAACTTGTAGCAAAAATGTAGTTGCAGTAAGCTTGTAACTTGACAAAATACACGAACAAACCTTGTCATGTAATACAAAACCTTTTATCGAGTTATTCAAACTTGTTTGATTCGAGCTTTATCGAGTTCAACGACAAAAAAGTAAGAACTTGTAAGAACTATCGGAAGCTTTGAAATTTGGTGTTATTTTCTTCTTTTATAACATCAAACGACAAGACCTCCAATAGTATAATACTAATCTCAACTTGTGCATAAGTCATTCATACCAAAGAATATGAATAAGCATCACTTTCTTTTTTTACTCTATGTGGGATTCCATATACAAGAATAAGTTCTATCTACGAGCACTTGAGGAGCGGAAACTATGGGTATGTTTGGCACGGAGCTGTGTGGAGCTTTTTGGAACGGGGAGCGATAAGCATTTCGGTTTTTTGTTATCGTTTGTCAAATAAGCGGTGAGCTTTGCTATATTTTAAGAATGCTCATTTTTTTAATGTTTTTTTAAGAAGCGGTGAGCATTAAGATGTGGCTACTGCTCACAATTCACTGCTACTTTTAACAAACACACCCTATGTTTCATCACATAGATTACTAATTTATTTACTTTTAGTGATTCATCCTAGCTTCAAATTTTTGGATCTATTGTGTGTTGATACAAAAGTTGGACATTCCTGATTTGGAGCTCCGGTTCTCGTACCAATTGAGAATTGCTGCTTGAGACCTGCGCACTAAGAGACAAGAAACACCGTTAGGCTTACCGTGGGATTGTCTCCCACGATTATCCTCCGGCGTGAGAGTAAGTAATCGGTTTAGGGTTTAAGGAGTTTTAGGGTTATGAGATCGTACCTTAAACGAGGGATATCATTCCCCTTATATACGCACGGAGTCCTTGTTGGTTCCGTGTTCCCCAACCTTCGGCGTATCCCGCCAAAGTCGGTTGGGAATGATTATCTTCGTATTTTAGAAGATATCATGTATCAAATCCATAAATAGATTTGGGCTTGGGCCTTCGTGAGCCCAAACCGTTATTGAAAGTGGCCCAGGTCGTACCGGGCTTGTTAGTATTGGGTTGTGGTCGGGTTTATGACCCGATACCAGACTATACGTCATCATGTCCCCCCAGTCTAGTATGCGCAGTGCGTAACTGCGGATGCTAGACTAATGACCGTAGTGCAAAAAACAAATAACGGGCGAAACGTATCCAAGAAGCCATACACCTACCCGTAGGTGCAATGTATCTAGACATCCAAGTGAATAGGGAATGCCTCGTTAATCGGGGGAAAGTTACTGCGTCATTGTCACATCAAGCCATCTCGACCACACAATGAAGACTAGTGGAATCCACGTGTCGCCAATCGTGCGGGAGAGAAGAAGTATATAACTTGGCGATTCATTTTCACCGAATTCCTCACAGTAAAAACACCATCCACCATTTCTAAAGCATTTCAAGAGTCGTTATCCCCAAAAGTAACCAATCACAGAGGTAATCGCGCGTGCGACATAGCAAATAAGTGTAACATCATGGTTAAACAGTTGTCTGACTTTACCTCCGACCTTAATTTGATCGATCTGATGGAATTTTCCTCAGATTATTTTATACCCCGGGACGTGCATCCAGCGGTTCCGGATGCGCGAGCCACGATTGCGGATTTCCCCGAAGGGAAAGTGGGTGTATACACACGGTTATTCGAATATGCGAATCAACGTGTGCCCCTATCACGCTTTCTGTGCGATGTGTTAAACTATTATACGTTACACATATCGCAGCTGCATTGTATTGGCGCGGCTAAAATTACCAATTTCGAGGTGAATTGCCGTCTGTTGGGGATTAACCCTACCATCCACTTATTCCGCGCTTTTTATCACACCACATGGGCGCATGGGTGGGTTACCTTTTCAAAACGCGCGGGTAGATTACAGTGCTACACAGATAAGGTAGATGCGCTTAGGAATTGGAGGGAGTACTTCTTCTGGGTAGATGATACATGTTTTCCTTGGAATTACGATTTTTATACCAAGGGATCGCTACAGAGGGATGAGTACCCAGTGCCTGGGTCGTATAACGTCGAGGATGCGGAACTGATAAATGCAAACCGCATCCCGATCAGTGCATATCCTGAGGGATTTCTGGTGCACATGGGAATCAGCCGTAATTATTATGGCCCGGAAGATGAGATCCCTATTTTCTTAGACGCCAATGGCCAGGGTGGGTACTTGTTCCTCCGTACTTCAGTGTGTAAATATTGTAAGAACAATCTTCCATACTTGTTGCGCATAATATAACTGGTGTGTATATGTGTTTTTGTCGTGCGCAGAGATGGATCTGTTTACAGTTGTACAGCTAGCGAAGCCCGCAGCCGTGAGGACAGGAGTACGACCGTTGAGGGATGACGAGGAGCCCATATTGGTCGCGACTGCAGGACGTGTTATGGAACTGGCCGCAGGGGATACAGGGACCAGTTCCTCCGTTGCGGTGGAAGCAACGCCTTTGCAAAGCCGCCCTAATCCTGAGGTGACTCCGGTGGTAGCGCAATCGTCGCTCGTAGCTGTAGCTCATCCTGAAGAGGAAGAAGAAGAAGAAGCGGCGCTTAGTCGCAAGAGGACCCGACAAGATCATGGTGCGGGCCCATCAAGGAAGAAGCGCCCCGTTATTCAAACTGTGGAGTTGTCCTCCACTGATGAAGCGTCGTCGCACCCATCTGCCGATGATGCGGAGCCAAAGTAAGTAAAACCATACATGTATAACCTTCTGTTAGTGAATGTGCTTATTTGTGATTCTAATGTTGCATTGGTGATCATTCGCAGGATGGAGCAGGTCATAGAGTCACCTCCTAAGGCTAGTCCGACACGCTCAGCGCATTCTGAGCCGCAGAGCCAGGATAAGGAAGACCAATCCGATGCAAATGTGCCTCTGGGGCAATTAGTTGAAGAATTAGTTCAAGTGTCCGCTCACCAGGCTTCGCTGATTGTGAAGCTGAAAGATCAAGTATCTGATGGAGAAAACCAAGACTCCCAAAAGGACCAAACGATTTCCTTGCTGGAGGCGCAACTGGCAAGTACCCGGGCACAACTAGATAGCGCCCATGCAGAGGCCAAGGTCCTGAGCACATACGCTCAAAAACAGGCTGAGGACAAGATGGCGCTAATGTGCCAAATACACCAAGAGCGTGCTGATGCTGCGAAGTATAAGTCTGCGTGCTGCTGGGCACTGAAACACCTAGATCAGGGTAAAGAAAGTTTATTTGCGCAGTTGGGGGAGCTTGGGAATACTGTGAGCTGGTCCTTGGAGGTGCAGGAGGCAAAGCTGCGTAAGCTGAGCATCGAGTACGATGAAGAATTGTATCCGCATCTTATGTCAGTGATTGCAGAGCGTAGGTGGCTCATAGGCCACGGTCTTCGTATGGCTGCGCTTAGTACCCTAGAATCGCCAGAAGTGGTTAATGCTTTTGGGGAGGTTGTGCAATGCGCTCTGGAGCGTGGTAAATCAGAGGCGATTGAAAAGCTCTCCGAAGCCAAACTGTTGGAGACGCCCCTTGATAAGGTACCCAATTATGACGCTGAGTCATATGATCATTTGGTCGCTGCCATGCAGAAAATGAAAGACTTAGAGCTCCCAATGATTTCGGAGCTTGAGCGCGACCAAGATTATCCGATAAGTGTTATTATGGCGGGGTTGACATTGGCACGTCATCGTGCTGAGGATGCGGACACACAGCCGGACTATTTTTTGAAACCCCATGAGTCGCAGCTCCAAGTACCCGTCTTTGCACGTCCTAGGGATAGTCAGAATCCCTTTGCATTGGAGAAAGAGGTACCTCTAAAGGAGGTCTTGGAAGCGCATGCCACCCGTCTTGCCAAGAAAAAGGGTATTGCAGGTAAGGCCGTTTTGTGTGGACTTGGTGCGGCTCACTTGCCGAGGTCTGATGGAGTGCCAGTCAGTGTGGCCACTGTGTCGCCTAATGATTCAGATGTATTGAAGAGCTTCAGCGAAGTTAAAGAAGCGACCAGTCATGTTGGCACTTCGTCACTTAGGCGTTGTAGTAGCATGTAGCGGATATGTTTGATATCGTTTGTAATAACTCGTAGATATAAATAAAAATTTCTTTTTTGCTTGTTGCTTGTAGGCATTTGTAATGTATACATATCTGTCTGCCAATGTAAGAAATTCATAGTCGTGTATGAAAATTATAGTATACTTCGGAAAATAATTCTAAGTATTTAATCATAACCGTGTATGTAATGATATTCAGCGTGCTGTAAATATCTTATTAAGGAAGCAAGTATCTTGGTTCCCCAGTTGTTAAACGTGCACGTGTGCATTACTGCGCAACCGTCGTGGGATGCGCACATATCTTATTCCAACGTCTTGAGAACAAGGTGTTTAACAAGGATGCGTGATCCGGTATTGATGGGTTTGCAACCCTCTTACTCAATAAGTTAGTTAGTAGGTCAACTTATCCTTTTACCATCGTGGGTTTATTCGTAGTGCATGCACGCCATCGTGGGCAAAATAAAAAATTGTTAAAGCATACAGTATATGGATATAACAACTTAAAATGTGTCGCGGAGTTAGCTAGAAACCGCGACGTTTATATTAATACTTGCAAGTTTATCAGGAAATAACAAAGAAAACAGTAAATATGAAAAATAAAAACTGAGTACATGAATGTTTATTGAGCACTGAAAGTGCGGAGCGTCTGCGCGCTATGCCGTAGCAATTCTTATAGGTAGCACCTCTTGAGGTTGCTGATATTCCATGTGCGCGGTAGGTCACGACCATCCAAACCTCGTAGCCGGTACGCGCCTGTGCCCGTTGCTTCAGTGACCTCATAAGGTCCTTCCCACTTTGGTCCGAGCTTACCTGTATCTTCCGCGCGGCTTGCCTCATTGTCGCGGTAGACAAAGTCACCTGGTCTGAATGAAACACTGCGTACCTTGGCATCATAGTATCCTTTCATTTTTGACTTCGACCTTGCCTCCCGTATAGCTGCGCGTTCGCGTCTTTCTTCCAGTAGGTCCAAGTCGACACGTCTTTCGTCGTCGTTTGTAGTCACATTAATCTCCGCAGTGCGGATAGTTGGCATGCCGATCTCAGTTGGTATAACGGCTTCTGTCCCGTATACAAGAGAGAAGGGGGTGTCCCCTGTGCTGGTTTTAACTGAGGTACGGTGTGCCCATAATACATGTGAAAGTTCTTCGACCCACCTTCCTTTGTGCTTGTCCAAGCGTGCTTTGATTCCTTCACCCAGGCTTCGGTTTGCGCGCTCGACTAAACCATTGGTTTGTGGGTGCGTAACCGACGCAAAGTGTTGGGTGATGTTTAATTTTCCGCACCAATCTTTAAAGGGGTTGTCGCAGAATTGTTTCCCGTTGTCCGAGATGATTTCACCAGGTAATCCGAAGCGGCATACAATGTTGTCCCAGACAAAGCGTTTTACTTGATTGCCAGTAATTGTCGCTACTGCTTTTGCCTCGATCCACTTGGTGAAGTAGTCTATAGCGACTATGAGAAATTTGAGACCGCCTGCTGCTATTGGAAAAGGACCGGCGATATCAATGCCCCATTTGTAGAATGGCCATGGCGCCGTGATTGGTGTTAACTCATGCTGTGGTTTGCGCGGTACGGGTCTGTGGACTTGGCAATCATTGCACTTCCTTATCAAATCCCGCGCATCTTTATGCATGGTTGGCCAGTAGTATCCCGATCGCATGGCGCGTGCTACAACAGACCGTGGTCCTGCGTGCATGCTACATGAACCCTCATGGATTTCTCGCATCACATAATTTGCTTGTACGGGGCCTACGCATCGAAGCCATGGCTGGAGGAAAGAACGTCGATACAGTATGTTGTCGCGCAATTCGAATTTCTGCGCTGTGCGCCGTATTCTGCGGGCTTCTGTCTGTTCTTGGGGTAATGTCCCTTTGCTTAAGAAATCTGCAATTGGGGTCATCCATGTAGGACCATCCTCCTCTATGATTGCGGAAACTTCCATCTCCGCGATCGACTTGCTTTTCAGTGTTTCCACCAGCACTTGCTTTGATAAGTGTGCGAAGCTTGTCGAGGCTATCTTGCTCAGTGCATCTGCTTTGCGATTTTCTCCTCTAGGGACTTGCTTGATAGTAAATCTGTCAAAGCCTTTGATCAGTGCTTTAGTCTTCTCAAGATACTGAATCATGTTTTCTTCTTTGGCCACGTATTCACCCAACACATGGTTGGCCACTAGTCGAGAGTCCACATTTGCTTCCAAGTTACGTACACCCATTCGAGCTGCAATGCGTAGTCCAGCGATCAGGGCTTCATATTCTGCCTCGTTGTTTGTCGAGGTAAATTCAAAACGCAGTGCGTAAGTGAATTCCATTCCCTCTGGGTTTGTGAGAATAAGGCCAGCTCCTGAGCCATCCACGCATGAGGACCCATCTGTAAACAAAATCCATGGATCTTGTAGTGCTTTTTCGCTTGGTGTAGGTACCTCGTCAGTATCTGGCTTCTCGATGATGAAGTCTGCCAGAACTTGTCCTTTTATTGCGGTACGTGGTCTGTAAGAGATGTTATGTTCACCTAGCAACACACTCCACTTATGGAGTCGTCCTGACGCATCGGGTTTGGAGATGATCTGCTTGATGGCTTGATCTGTAATTACCGCTATCGGGTGCGCTTGGAAGTACCGGCGCAGTCGCTTGGCGGCAAACACTAATGCCAAGACCAATTTTTCCATGGCACTATAGTTCATCTCCGTCTTCTTGAGTGCTTTGCTGACAAAATAGATAGGGGTTTGCACCGAGTCCCTATCTGTTAGTAGCACTGCGCTGACTGCCCCATGAGTTGCTGACAGATACATGATCAGCTCTTCCCCTGGTCGGGGTGCCACGAGTGTTGGGAGCGTTGCTAGATGCTGTTTGAGTGTGGTGAAAGCTTCTTCCGCCTCCGTTGTCCACCGAAAGTCACCCTTTTTTATACACTTCTTGAGTGTTTTGAAAAGGGGCAGTGACTTTTCTGCTGATTTAGATAGGAACCTGTTGAGGCCGGCTAGTTTTCCGTTGAGGGATTGGACTTCCTTCAGCGTGCGTGGTGAGGGAAGCTCAATTACCGCCTTTGTCTTTTCGGGACACGGTTTTATGCCATCAGGTTCTATCAAGTACCCTAAGAACATGCCTTCGGTAGCGCCGAAGGTGCATTTCTTAGGATTTAGCTTCATGTTAATCTCGCGTAGAGTTTTGAATGTTTCTTCTATGTCGCGCACCAGTTCCTTTTCAGTATGGCTTTTAATGACCAGGTCATCCACATAGACTTCCAAGTTGCGACCCACCTGTTTTTCGAAGGCATTGTCTACCAACCGCTGATAGGTGGCACCCGCGTTCTTCAAGCCAAACGGCATTTTTGTGTAACAGTAAACGCCTTGGCTTGTGTGGAACGCTGTCTTTTCCTCGTCTTCTTGAGCCATTTGTATCTGGTGATATCCCTTGTACGCGTCGAGAAAACACTTCAACGGGTATCCACACAAGGACTCTATTTTCCAATCTATCTCTGGTAATGGATAGCAGTCCTGTGGGCATGCTTTATTAAGGTCGGTGAAGTCTACACACATCCGCCAGCTACCGTCGCTTTTTTTGACCATTACTGGATTAGAAAGCCAGTCGTGGTAATAGACTTCACGCATAATTCCCGCTTTAACTAATTTCTGTACCTCTGCCAGAATTGCCTGCGCCCTCTCTGGAGCTTGGCCACGCTTCTTCTGGCGTATCGGTAAGTATCCTTGTCGGATTCTAAGTTTATGCTCTGTGATCGAGCGTGGTACTCCAGTCATGTGTTTTGGCTCCCATGCGAAAATATCTACGTTCTTTTGTAGGAGCGCGCACACAGCCGCTTTGCCGTTGTCCGACAATGACCCTCCAATGGTTATCTCCTGGTCTGGATATTCTGGGTGAATTGCGACCTTAAAGTTGGGAATTTTGGCCGCGCACTGCTTCGGGATTGGTTCCCTTTCGCATGTAACTGTGTTACATTCTCTGTTTGGCACCGTGGCATTGTAAAGAGTGACAATGCCCCCTTCAACTGGGAATTTAAGCATCCCGTGCGCTGTTGACGGCACCGCGCGCATGGCTGATATCCCGGGTCTCCCAATAATGCCATTATATGATGAAGGGGATTTGATCACCATGAAATCCATCCAGGTTGTTGTAGAGTGCTCTGCGTTGCCAACGCTGACTAGCAATCGCAGTTGGCCCATAGGCCATATCTTCTCACCCGTGAAACCGGTGAGTGCGGTATTGACCAGATTTAACTGACTACGTATTTCAGGACGTAGTCTTTTAAAGCAATGCTCATACATAATATTTGCCGATGCCCCACCATCGATGTACATGCGGTGTATGTCGTGACCACCCGCACTAATTTCAATGGTGAGGGGCTCTGATGCTGCGTTGTCCGCAGTCAAAGTAGGGAAAGAGATTTCACTTCTTCGGGAAAACTCTTGGCTGACCTTCTGTCTGGTGGTTCGCTGCCACGTCTGTATCATATAGATTGTGTCGGCCTTATCCTTGGGTGTCTCCTTCTTGCTTTCATTCTTTTGCTTATCTCTTCCCTCTTTAATGTTTTTAACCAAGTGGTCCAGCCTGCCCCCTTTGACCATCTTGTCGATGAGTTGGCGCAGCTGGACACACTCGTTAGTGGTGTGACCCTTTTGTGCATGGTAGTCACAGTATCCATTCCCAGTGCGCTTATCTTCTGGTGTGCGCATCTGCGGCGGTCTTGGGAAATTCGCTCCTTCTGCTGCGAGTATTTCCTTTGGGGTTTTGATCAGGGGAGTATACCTGTCATTATCCCTGTCTCTGCCGCTCCTCTGGCTGCGATAGCTCCTATTACGGTTATTACCTCGGTCATTGGATTGTCTTCCAGGTTGTTCCTGTGACCGGTAACTGGAATGGTTCTTTTTGCTATCCGCCGCGGCGGCTTCTCCCTGGACAAAAGACCGAGAGCGCTTCATGAGCTCATCGAAGGTCTCAGGGATCTTGTCGTTCAATCTCTTGATGAGTTCTGGGTTATTAATCCCATTCATGAAGCCCGAGATCTTTAAGACTTCAGGGCATGCTTTAACCTGCATGCATTCATCTTTGAAGCGTTCCATGAATGCGCTCGTGGATTCTCCCTGGTTCTGTTTTACCCTGGCGAGTTCGACAGGGTTTTTAGCACTCTTGATGAGTTCTGAGTAAAATTTAGGCGGAACGCCTTTCTCAACTCTTCAAAACCATTCACGCTCCTTCGTGGGAGTTTGTTGAACCAGTTCCGCGCGCTTCCCACCAGCGTGGAATTAAACATATGGCACCAAACTGGTTGTGGCCAGTTTTCGATGGTCGCGGCTGATTCAAAAATTTTTAGGTGATCGTCAGGATCACCTGTCCCATCATAGGTTTTAACATTTGCAGGCATGCGCCTTTTCTTGTTCTCAGAGAAATCACTAATGCGTCTGGTAAACGCATCCACTTTCTGACGGCGCCATGGGAGAGACATGTCTTCCTCTTGGCTATCGCGTCTGCTTCTGGATTTCCAATGCCCTGTATCACTATCCTCGTTGTCCGAGGAGTTGTCAGAAGATGAATTTACCTTCTTACGGCGCTTGCGCCGGCCTACCTCAGAATCTGACTCATAGTCTGGATCTGAAGGGCTCTCACTTGGGGAGTACTTTCGCCCCCGTCTATCCTGTACTCTACGGCTACCCAGTCTGGCGTAGACACTGGTACGCCGTTCCTCTCGATCACTATCACTCAAGTGTTGCGAGTGAGATGTCTCATCACCCTCGATTCTCCTCCCGATTCTGTTGAATACTGGGGGTTTATGACCGCTTCCTCTGCGCTTTTCCTTCGGGTGGCGCGGTGGAGAAGTATCGTATTCTGAATCGAAATTGAGTCGGGCCTTCAGGTTCCGCCCTGATCTATTCTTCTCTTCCTCTTGCATGAGGGCAGCCAATGCTTCGTAGTTTTGGGATACGAAAGCTTCTGGTGCTAGTTCTGGCGCGACTCCCTCGAGAGTGAGTGCGTTTGTTTCTACTGCTGCACCCTTATCCCGACCTGGTGCCTCTGGTACCTTTGTCAGGTCCGTTTCTAGCACCGATTGGAAGGGGGTAGTAAAGATGGGTTGTTCCCGAGTGCGCAGTGGGTCTACTCCACTCGTGGTGGTTGTAGCGACTTGGGTTATTCCCGAGTGCGGTTCTACTTGAGGGGAGGGCAAGTCTTGACCTGACCCCTTATTTTTAGCAGCGCTGGTTGTCCCAGAGGTCTGCTTAGGGGTTAGTCCACTCTGCGACTTCTTCCCCATAAGATCTAGCTGCGATCGCTGATTGCCGTGTTTTGTCATTCTAGTGTTGATTCTTAGTGTAGGGTCCCACGGATGGCGCCACTTGTTGATACAAAAGTTGGACGTTCCTGATTTGGAGCTCCGGTTCTCGTACCAATTGAGAATTGCTGCTTGAGACCTGCGCACTAAGAGACAAGAAACACCGTTAGGCTTACCGTGGGATTGTCTCCCACGATTATCCTCCGGCGTGAGAGTAAGTAATCGGTTTAGGGTTTAAGGAGTTTTAGGGTTATGAGATCGTACCTTAAACGAGGGATATCATTCCCCTTATATACGCACGGAGTCCTTGTTGGTTCCGTGTTCCCCAACCTTCGGCGTATCCCGCCAAAGTCGGTTGGGAATGATTATCTTCGTATTTTAGAAGATATCATGTATCAAATCCATAAATAGATTTGGGCTTGGGCCTTCGTGAGCCCAAACCGTTATTGAAAGTGGCCCAGGTCGTACCGGGCTTGTTAGTATTGGGTTGTGGTCGGGTTTATGACCCGATACCAGACTATACGTCATCATTGTGATAATATGAAAATGTGGTACTAGACTTTACCATTGATCTATAAAAACGTTTGTTAACATATGGAGCTTTCGAAAATGAGCATTTCGAAAAAATAAATAAAGCTACTTGTTGTTTGTCAAACGAGCATTAAAAATCATAACGTTTGACGGTCACCACTCCTAAATGCTCTGTGCGCCTAACACACCCTAACTCTTGCATCATCTTTGTGGAGACAATACTAAAACTAAGCGTTACAAAGCCTAGAACGAACATAGATATGTTTTCACTAATTCTCTTGCGTTATATGGCTTTATGTAGTAAACCTGCAGTTACACTACAATACCCAAGTTTGGCAGCTGCACAAACTAACCTTGTCATGTAATACACAACCTTTTATCGAGTTATTCAAACTTGCTTGATTCGAGCTTTATCGAGTTCAAGTAAAAAAAATGAGCTTGAGAGAAGCCCGGGCTTAGGAATTAACTCGAATTTTTTTAAAGATTTATATAATATATCAGTCAAGTTCAAGTTCTCTCAGAAAATAAAATTTAGTATACGAACAAGTCATGTTTTCTCGAGTTATTCTAAGTTGTACTCAAGTCGAGCTTATTCAAGTCTATTATAGTATTTGTACGGTAGTATTAGAGCACTTGCAACTATAATATGTGTTAAAGTTTAACCTCCTGTCACGTCTGCGCCACATCAGCTTTAACATTTCATCTTAACTCACCAAAAAAACACCCGCAATCATAACATTCCAAAGGTTAAACCTTAACTCACCAACAGTTTACAAAAACAACCCCTCATTTAGGGGAAGAAATGAAAAAAAAAGAAAAAAGAAAAAAAAAATAAATAAATAAGGAAATAACGTGCATTACCCATGTAACGCCCAACCTTTAACTTGCACATAACACCGACCACGATATGGTTAACTTGGGTTAGAACCGGGTAACTTGGGAATAACTTAGGGTTGCAAGTTATGATTGCGTTTGCTCTTATAGTCGAACATTATCACACTCTTGAATCAAGCTCGCTTACTCGAGATATGTTACTAATGATTAATTTCAAGGTATAAACAAAATTTGAGCTTAACGTATGGATCGAGTTAAAATCACATCATTTATTCTTGTAAGTTGTAACTTTTGGAAAAATTATCAAGGGAATTTAGAAAAGGAAGAGACGCAATTTTCTCCTTTCTATATTGGCTTCTCCGTAACTTCTTGCTAAATTATGTTTGGAATTTATAAAGTGCTTTAATCTATCATTTTGATGACTCACGTTATAAATGGTGCTACTGTTCGAATATCATGTATGACACGTCATCAAAATATGCAGATTAAAACACTTTATGAAAGTTCATTACATTTACACAATTTTTCAAAGTTCACATACCAAATTAGTATATTTGAAAAAATTCATTGCAATTTAATGACTAAAGCCTTTAGGATAAATATTAACAACATTACAGAGAGATTATGGGCCCTGTTTGAATGACGCTTTTTTAAAGCTTTTTAGAGTTGTATGCATTTTGTTTAAAACGAGTGTGGAAACCCGCGCGATGCAGCGGGATTGCTTTTGTAGCCGTGAATTTGGATAGGGACTATTTTTGCCAAATTGCTATAAAGGACTTACTTTGCAGCGACACTTAAACCTTAAGGACTATTTTTGCCAACTTGGACTTACTTTGCAACAACACTTAAACCTCAGGGACTATTTTTGCCAACTTGCGAAAGTTGGCAATTAATGTTGAGTGAACCTGCTTTTGACAAATTGCTATAAAGGATTTACTTTGCAGCGACACTTAAACCTTAAGGACTATTTTTGCCAACTTGGACTTACTTTGCAACAACACTTAAACCTCAGGGACTATTTTTGCCAACTTGCGAAAGTTGGCAATTAATGTTGAGTGAACCTGCTTTTGACAAATGGCGTGTGGAGGCCTAATGCCCCGCCTAATAGTATATATAATAATAACAACCTATTCTAAAATTTAAAAAAAAAAAAAAAAAAAAAAAAAAAAAAAAAAAAAAAACTTTGTTTAGTAATACAAACCTTAAGCTTTTATATTAAACATGTAACTCCTAAATAAAAAAACTAACAAATGATGTTTTCTAAATTTTTTAAAGCTGTTTAAACTTAAAATTACTTAATTACCTTTATTTAACCAAACATATGACTACATGTTCCTCTTTTCTATTGTTGAACTGAACTTCACTTTTCATCTCAACAATTAACATACCGACATTGTCTACTTTTTTTTTTTTTTTTATTTTTTTTTATTTTTTATTTTTTAAGAACAAATACGTCTACAAGTTAAACTTGCAACATCTATTATTCCATCTTCATTGAAATTACATACCACTATATGGACTCATGATGTTCGTCGCCATGAAATAATCACTTAGTGACACCTTCATTAATATCGAACGCGTGTTATCAATGGTTAATGAATTTGTTTTTTAAATTACGCAAATATCTTTTTAGGTCATTTTACACTTTACAAATACAGTTACAGTTACCTTATCAGAAAATAACATAAAACAAAAAAGTAACTGGTTGTAACTATCATCATCATCTACGAGTTATCAGCTTACAATTACCATTTATCAGTTATCAGCTAGTTTTACCAAACAAACTTATATTCGTTTGGATTTAAATATTGTAGGAAAATCAAAATGTTAGTTCATTTGAAATATTATGAGAAGAAAAATAAATAAGCTAAAATAGTGACTACATCATTTGATATTTAAATAATTAAAAATGGATGAAATTAGAACTCAAACAGAAGACCTTGCTGCTTAAAGATATGTAATCATAAAAAATTGATTGATGTGCATATTATAAGAGAGAAAACTTGTTTATTTGGATTTTTTTAAAAAAAAACCTGATTTAGCATGTAGTTTATTGGTAATAATTGATTATAAACATTTTTAAATAGAATTTAATAATAAAGATAGCTTGTGAATTAGTACAATTATAGTTGCTAATTCAAAAGATTCTTGATTGAAAATATTTGAATTACCAAATAGCTTGTCAAAACAATGACACATTTCTTTAGTAAGCATGCTTGGTGTCACAAGTCACAAGTCACAACTCAAACTGTACCAGATATAATCAAATGACTAAATTACATGATTTTGGGCCAAACCTCTGATCGCGCTTAAATGTATTAGATTAAAAGGCTGTTAAGAGTTATTTTTGAAAAAACAAACACCACGTCTCTTGCGTTATCTTTAATAAGCGTTACAAAGCCTAGAACGAACCTTATATGTGCTTCCATTGTGTTATGCGGCTTTCACTAAACTCGTAACTTAACCAAAAAACACAAACAAACTTTGTCATGTAATACAAAACCTTTTTGGAGTTATTGATTCGAGTTTTATCGAGTTCAAGTAAAAAAAAAAGGGCTTGGGAGAGAAACTTGAGCTTAGGACTCGAATCAATTTTTTTCTTAGAGATTTTTAAACCTTATGTAATACATTAAGCAAGTTCGAGCTCAAGTAACTCGATAAAACAAGTCACATTTTATCGAGTTATTTTAACCTGAACTTGATCCGAGCTCATTCAAGTCTATCATACTATTCGTATACTAGTATTATAGTCAAACATTAGCGCGCTCTTGAATCAAACTCGCTTAATCTAGATATGTTACTAATGAACAATTTCAACGGATTAGAGATCGAATCTTTCATGACATTCTATTGATGAACCATTAAACACAACTTGAGCTTTAACCTATGGTTGTTAAGTTAATCTCGTGCTCATCTATATTCATGTACACCACAGGATATAAACATCATCACAAAAATGATTTTTTAAAACTTTTGGAAAAGTGAGTATGAAATTTGGAAAAAGGACGAGACACAATTTTCTCCTTTCCATGAGACCGAATTTTGCTCTTGTCTCTATGGTGGCTTCTCAGTTCTTTCTTGCTTTAACTTGACAAAATACATAAACAAACCTTGTCATGTAATACAAAACCTTTTATCGAGTTATTCAAACTTGTTTGATTCGAGCTTTATCGAGTTCAATGATAAAATACTAATCTTAACTTGTGTTATTTTCTTCTTTTATAATATCAAACGACAAGACCTCCAACAATATAATACTAATCTCAACTTGTGCATAGGTCATTCACACCAAAGAATATGAGTAAGCATCATTTTCTTTCTTTACTCTATATGGGATTC
Source organism: Chrysanthemum seticuspe (assembly GCA_019973895.1). Lineage (NCBI taxonomy): Eukaryota > Viridiplantae > Streptophyta > Magnoliopsida > Asterales > Asteraceae > Chrysanthemum > Chrysanthemum seticuspe. The sequence continues at coordinate 318,258,905 of BPTQ01000004.1, read as the reverse complement.
TATATACAAGAATACGTTCTACCTACAAGCACTTGATGAGCGGAAACTATGGGTATGTTTGGCACGGAGTTGTGTGGAGCTTTTTGGAGCGGTGAACAATAAGCATTTTGGTTTTTTATTGTCGTTTGGCAAACGAGCGGTGAGCTTTGCTATATTTTTAGAAATGCTCATTTTTCCAATGCTTCTTAAAGAAGCGGTGAGCGTTGAGCTGTGGCTACTACTCATAGCTCACTGCTATTTTTAACAAACACGCCCTATGTTTCGTCACATAGATTACTAATTTATTTACCGTTAGTGATTCATCCAAGCTTCAAATTTTTGGATCTATTGTGATAATATGAAAATGTGGTACTATACTTTGCCATTGATCTATAAAAACGTTTGGTAATATGTTGTAATCGTAATTATAATGTGTAAAACAGCTCATAAATGCTCGACGCTCCTAATGCTACTTCAGGAAGCGTTAGAAAATGAGCGTTCCGAAAAAAATAGGTAAAACTACATTTTGTTTGCCAAACGAGCAGTAAAAATCACAACGCTCAATGATCACCGCTCACCGCTCCTAAACGCTCGTGTTATCTTTGGAGACAATACTAAAACTAAGCGTTACAAAGCCTCTTGCGTTATATAGCAAGTCTCTTGCGTTATATACAGGGACGAAGCTTGAAACATTTTATTGGAGGGGCCAAACATTAACTTATTAATTTTGAAGGGGCCAAATTGTTAATTAGCATTTTTTTACACTAGCACAATACATAATATACATTAAGGACAAAAAAGTTTGGGGGGGCCAAGGCCCACTCCTGCCCTATATAAGCTTCGTCCTTGGTTATATAGCTTTCACAGTATTAAAATTCTGAACATGTAGTAAACCTGTAGTTACATAAAAATATCCAAGTTTGGCGGTAAGCTTGTAACTTGACAAAATACACAAACTAACCTTGTCATGTAATGCACAACCTTTTATCGATTTATTCAAACTTGTTTGATTCGAGCTTTATCGAGTTCAAGTAAAAAAATGAGCTTGAGACAAACTCGAGCTTAGGAAATAAATCGATTTTTTTTTTTAGATTTATATAATATATCAGTCAAGTTCGAGTTCTCTCAAAAAATAAAGTTTAGTATACGAACAAGTCATGTTTTCTCAAGTTATTCTAGCTTGTACTCAAGGCAAGCTCATTCAAGTCTATTATACTATTTGTACGGTAGTATTATAGTCGAACATTATCAGTTTATCACGCTCTTGAATCAAGCTCACTTACTCGAGATATGTTACTAATGATTAATTTCAAGCTATAAACAGAATTTGAACTTAACGTATGGATCGAGTTAAAATCACATCATTTATTCTTGTAACTTTTGAAAAAATTATCACGGGAATTTAGAAAAAAGGAAGAGACGCAATTTTCTCCTTTCTCTATTGGCTTCTGAGTAACTTCTTGCTTCTAACTTATTCTTTAAAGATTTTGTTTCAAATTTCAAACCATAATAATAATTGTTTATTTTGATACGTGAATCTGAAAAAGTTATATAAATGTAAGGACCTTTCATAAAGTGTTACAATCTACATATTTTGATGACGTGTCACGTTATAAATGGTATCAGGTGTCAGAATTTCAGTTACGACAAGTCATCAAAATATGCAGATTGAAACATTTTATGAAAGTTCATTATATTTAGGGTTTTTCTAACTTGTGCCCTAGGGGCACACGTTAAGCACACAAAAAGTACACCGAAAGTACATAGGGACCTACATAAAAGTACACTTGTTTGTACTTTTATGTGGATTTCTATGTACTTTTCGGTGGGTCCCTGTGTATTTTCGGTGTGCTTAACTTGTGCCCTAAGGGCACAAGTTAGAAAAACCGTTATATTTATATAACTTTTTCCGAATTCACGTACTAAATCGATATATTTGGAAAAGTTTATTGTTATTTAATGACCAAAGCCAACAAACATTGCAGAAAGATAATGGGCCCTCTTTTATTGAAGCTATTTTAAAGCTTTTTAAAGTTGAAAAAAACAAGTTCTTCCAAAATAAATTAGAAAAAACAAAAAAGAAAAAAAATTGTTTGGTAACATAAACTTCAATCTTTTATAACTTTTAAAGCTATTTAAAATTTTAGAGCGGTTGAAACTTAAAATTACTTAATTACCTTTTGTTTAACCTAACATATGACAACATATTCCTTTTTTTCTATTGTTGAACTGAACTTCGCTTTTCATCTCCACCATTTATGGTTAACATACCTACATACCGTATATTATATTCTATATTATCTAGTTTGTTTTATTTTTAAGAACAAACACACTTACAAATTAAACTTGCAATATCTATTATTCCATCATCATTCAAATTACATCCACTATATGGACTTATAATGTTCGTTGCCATAAAATAATCACTTAATGAAACCTTCAATAATATCAAACGCGTGTTATCAATGATTATTTTTTTTTCCTTTTTGTTTTTTTTATTCAAATGTCTTTTTAGGTCATTTTATATTTTACAAATACATTTGGAGCTACCTTATCAAAAAATAACATAAAACAAGAGTAACAACTTGCAGTTATCATCCTCGTCTACGAGTTATCAGCTTACAATTACCACTTATCAGCTAGTTTTACAAAACAAAACTATGTTCGTTTTGGATTGGAATATTGTAGGAAAAGCAAAACATTAATTCATTTGAAATATTATGAGAAGAAAAATAAATAAGCTAAAATAGTGACTACAACATTTGGATTTTTAAATAGTTAAACTGAATATAATATTGATGAAATAAGAACTCAAATAGAAGACCTTGCTGCTTAAAGATATGTAATCATAAAAAATTGATTGATATGCAAATTACAAGCAAGAAAACTTGTTTACTTGGATTTAAAAAATACATGATTTGATTTAGCATGTACTAGTTTATTGGTAATAATTGATTATATACATTTCTAAATAGAATTTAATACTAATAAAGATAGCTTGTGAATTAGTACAATTATAGTTGCTAATTCAAAAGATTCTTAAATGAAAATGTTTGAAAATAATAAAGATAGCTTGTGAATTAGTACAATTATAGTTGCTAATTCAAAAGATTCTTAATTAAAATGTATGAATTACCAAATAGCTTGTCAAAAGAATGACACATTTCTAAGTAAGCATGTTTGGTGCCATAAGTCACAAGTAAAATTTTAATTTGCACACTTCAAGTTTTGATTGGTGCACTTCATTTCATATTAGATATTACTAACAATTGCACATATATCATAGGATGCTTACTTTACTTGTATTTACTTTGAAATGTATCAATCAAAAATTAAAGTGTGCAAATCGTTTTTCATAATCAAATCATATACCGAATCAGTCTAAAGTCTAAACAAATACTTATCGTTTCGAATCCATACACACATCAAATTCCTCTCAAATTTAAGATATATATTCGAAATACCAGTTGCTCCTAGTTAGAGCGATTCCAATAATAACGCCGAGACCGGCGTTAAAGCTCTAATTTCCGGCGTTATATGGCGTTGGCCATTGCACCTTGCGCGTTAAACCGGCGTTAAATGGGCCACGTTAAACCGGCGTTAAAAAAAAAATCATTTGCCCCCCCCCTAGATTGAAGTGTGTGTTCTTGAGTGTGTAATTTTGCAGGTGTGTGTTTTAACTGTGTGTGTGTACAGGTTGTGTTTGATGAAGATGATGATATATTTGTTGAATTTGCAGTTTAGTCCTTGTGGTACTGTATTGTTAACAATTTACTACCTGTGGTTATAGCAGCAGTTTTTTTTTTTTTTTTTTTTTTTTTTTTTTTTTTTTTTTTTTAATAACTTTTTTATTAAAAAAATTTAGGGGTTGAAATGGAAAATATCAAATTAATGATATGTTTTTGTTTTCAAATTAATAACATTTTTTTTAATAACATTTTCGTATTGTAATATGTTTTCAAATTAATAATATGTTTTTTAATAAATGAAGTGTTTGTTTTAGTTTAGGGGTTGAAATTGAAAATATGAAAATGTTAAAGTTTAACTTGGGATGTTATTGATGTGGGTGTTTTTTGGAGATGTTAAGGTAAAATGTTAAAGCTGACGTGGTGCTGACATGGACGATGTTAAATTTTAACCCAAGTTATTGATGGGAATGCTCTTACATACTAAACTCAACCAAAATTCGACTAAAATAAGTCTCGCGTTATCTTTGGAGATAATACTAAAATGAGATTTTTTTAACTTGTATCATGGTGGCACAAATTTTTAATCATTTCATAAATCAAAATTACTATATTTACAAGTTAGTTGATATTAATAGTTTATTAAATTTGTGATGTTTGCCAAACTTATCACTATTTTATATAGAAATAAAATTATTTAAGGAAACAAAGGTGTTAATTTAATAAACTTGTGCCACAATGACACAAGTTAGAAAACGCTACTAAAATAAGCGTTACAAAGCCTAGAACGAACCTTAGATATGCTTTCATACTTAACCAGAAACCACAAACAAACTTTGTCATGTAATACAAAACCTTTTTGGAGTTGTTCAAACTTGTTTGATTCGAGTTTTATCGAGGTGAAGTAAAAAAAATAAAGGGCTTGAGACAAACTTGAGCTTATGACTCAAATCGATTTTTTGTTAAAGATTTTCATACCTTATGTAATACATTAATCAAGTTCAAGCTCATGTAACCTGATAAAACAAGTCAAGTCACGTTTTATCCAGTTATTTTAAACTGAACTTGATCCGAGCTCATTCAAATCTACTATACTATTCGTAATCTAGTATTATAGTCAAACATTAGCGCGCTCTTGAATCAAACTCGCTTAATCTAGATATGTTACTAATGAACAATTTCAACGGATTAGAGATCGAATCTTTCATGACATTCTATTGATGAACCATTAAACACAACTTGAGCTTTAACCTATGGTTGTTAAGTTAATCTCGTGCTCATCTATATTCATGTACACCACAGGATATAAACATCATCACAAAAATGATTTTTTAAAACTTTTGGAAAAGTGAGTATGAAATTTGGAAAAAGGACGAGACACAATTTTCTCCTTTCCATGAGACCGAATTTTGCTCTTGTCTCTATGGTGGCTTCTCAGTTCTTTCTTGCTTTAAAGTTTTAACTTCTTCTATGAAACTCACACCGACTTTGATTAGGATTTTAACCTTCAAGAATATATGATTATTTCAAGAAAAACATTAAAAGCATTGGACCCAGCGATAAGAGCTTAGCTTTTTAGAACGAAAGTGTCTAGAGGTTTTGAGTTCGAATCATGAGGAGAACATTAATCCTTCATTGGCCACGGAGGTTCAACTGCGCCGACTCTGGACAATCGAAAAGGGTAGTCACCCTAGGATTATTCGGCTCGCAATGTCGAGTCGGAAACTCGTATTAAAAAAAAAAATGTTTGTTTTGGAAGGAATATTGTCCGGAAAACAAATCAAAAATGTATTTAACATATCATAAAAAAGAAAACTAAATAAGCTAAAATCGAGTGACTACATCATTTGGATGTTAAAATAATTAAAATATATTAACTTTTAATAAGGGAAGAATTAAAAACTCAAACAAATGACCATTGCTACTTGTTATTCTGATTTTTAATATATATGATCTGATTTTGCAAGTAGCTTATTAATAATGATACGAATAATTGATTACATTAATTTCTAACTACATTTTAATAATAAAGATAGCTTGCAAATTATAATTATAGTTGCTAGTTCAACGATTCTTAATGGAAATAATTAAGTTGAAAGGTTTTAATGGATATTTAAATAATAGTATGTCCGGATTCGAACTCGAGACTTCGGGATTGCACACATTACGTATGAGAATTGATGTACATAATTAATATAAATAAAACGTTATTATTATTAATTATTAATCACTAAATAAAACATAACGATAGTTAAATAATTAACGAAGTTTGGTTAACGGTCGTTAAATATTAACTACAAGGACTAGAGATGAAATTAGATGTCGGGAAAGTTCTAGAATCCCTTTGGGATGCTTGGCCGATCGGTGGGGGGGTTTCCAAACCCAATCCCACTCAAACTTGGACTCCAAGATAAGTTACCTATAAATACAATTCATTGTATTCATTCATAACCTAACCTTGGATTACCAATAACCTAATTTCTTCTCCTCTTCCTCTCCTCTTTGTGTGGCCGGTCGAATACCCTAACCCAAGGGTGTTTCGATTTTGTCTAGCTCAAAGACACAAGTGTTTGGTTTATTTGTGATTCAAGGAACTAGCTTCTCCACATCAAATCGCTATTAGTACGTGTGTACAAGAACGAAGTACAAGCACACTTGAGCTTGTAATCCTTGGTAGTCGATTTATTTGGGTTGGACGATTTGTATAAACCCTAGTTTAGGGTTTTGGGTTTTGTTACTTGATCACATAATCGTTTGATTGCTTGAATTGCTAAAAGGTACGCACTTTCTTGTTTGGTTAATTAATTACATATATTATTCCTATAGTCTTCCGCTGCTTGCTTTGATGATGTATTTGTTTTATGTATAATTGTTATGAGTATAAAATTCCAACAGTGGCATCACGAGCCGTTAATATGATGTAATTAATTACCGAAACACATAAAAATTGGATCTTTATGATTATATGCATGTTTTTTATGGTTTCTAGGGTTTTGAATTCGAAACCCTAATTTTATTTTATATGGGTCGATTACCCTATATTTTTTTAATTAGGTTTTAATTTTGTAAAACTTGTAGAAACCCTAGGATTGCATGCTAATTTTATGTGGTTTAATTAATGAATAATTGTTATGTGCCATGTAATATGCGTATCTTGGGTGATAATTGTTATGCGGAATCCATGGTGGAACATGCATGTTTTGCCATGGAGTATTGTTTTTGTAGATTGATTAATTGTTAAGTGATACTCACATGTTTTATTTATTTAATAATTATAAAATTGGGGAAGACCTCAATTATAACTAATAAAATTCGTTATGTGCTAATTGGTATACTATTAACTTCGGCTTACGCAATCGACTTGTCGATGTATGTGGCTCATCTACCTTGCGAGATGAAAGTCCTAGTTAATGTATGCATTTATTTACGCCTAGAATTGTTATTAGAGTTTATTGAAATAATTATGCATGTGGCTAATTGTTTTTACATATGTTAAATTGTTTAGTTATATGTTTATATTATTTGAGTGTGTTTAATTTTTATTAAAATGCTTTTTTGTTTATATATTGTTTTGACATGTTAGTAAGCAAAAAGGGTTTTTTATGAATAGAAAATTAAATGGACTAAATAATGGCGAAATTGATTTATCTAAGAATTATTCTTGAACTTTTAATCGACTGATGCGACTGTACTAAATGGTTAGAACGGCTCACCCACTAGAACAAACTATAAAGGGGTATTTAAGAAGTGAGCATAGTCTCACTGAATGGATGTCTAAGGTTATGCTTCAGCGCTTACCTGGTCCTCTGCCCCCTGTGCGTTCGATTGGAGCTACCTAGTATAACCATTCTATGTACGAAGCATCTTAGTGCAAAGTTGTAAGTTTCTCAACGCATCGATTAAAACTTTGTAGAATTTAATCTTAGCAATTAAAATCTTTTAGTAAGTTTTTTCGAAAATTTTATGTTATAAAGTTGTATGCATGCTTCTTTATACATAAGTTTTGATTACACATCAAAAATTGTACCCTTTAAAATTTAAGTTTATGCCATCTAATGATATGAAACACTTGAAGTTGTAATTTAGTTATGTGAGACCTTGATCTAGATTACAATAACGAGGTGAATTATTTTGTTGTGTGAGACCTCAGCTTTATGATTTGCAGATTCTAAATTAGATAACTTAATTAAGTTAGTTAGTGAGACCTATAACTTAAGGCATAAGATGGGATGAAACATGCTTACGTTTTGCATTAATTGTTTTGGCAAAATTTTAAATCCCATAATTTTTGGAATTGAAAACTTGTTTGTCAATTATCGTTTTTCAACGATTACCTATTCTATACTTTCACCACTAGCAGATCAACTGATGTGGTGGAACTATGATAATGAGGATCCAAAATTCAAGGAAAATTCAATGGTTAATATGAATATTGACCAAAGGGTATTTTATTTTCTTGAATGTTTACTTATCGAAAGTACTAACTTTTGAACTTTTATTTCTGTAGAAATGGCTCAAGCTGAATCTACTGCACTAGCCTCGTCGTTCAAATCTATGTTTGATCGAGAGAAATTGACTGGTAGCGCGAATTTCAATGATTGGTATCGGCAACTCAGAATTGTCTTGAGGGTTGCCAAAAGAATCAATTATTTGACTACGCCTTGTCCTCCTGAACCTGCAGCTGATGCTACTGCTGAAGCACGAGCTGCATGGCAATCTGAGTATGACAAGTATAATGAGGTCGCCTGCATTATGCTCGGGAGTATGAACTCAAGCTTGCAAAAGCAATTTGAGAATTACTTCCCTAATCTCATGCTGGAAGAATTGCAAAAGTTGTTTGAAAAGCCTGTGACTATAGAGCTGTATGACTTGATTGATGCTCTTCATAGTTGCAAGCAAGGAGATGGGAAACCTGTAAGCGCCCACTGTCTGGAAATGATGAATTACATGGACCAGTTGGGGCGTTTGAACTATGTCTACCCTAATGACATACAAATTGGCCTGATCAACAGATCCCTTAACAAGGAATTTGATGGTTTCGTGCGCAATTATAATATGCATTGCACGGGGAAGACAGTCAGTGAGGTACATGCAATGCTCATTGATTACGAAAAAGGTTTGCCCAAGAAGGCCTCTACACCTGCGGTTTTGACCATCCAGAAGGGTAGAATTTCTAAGCCTAATAAGCCACTAGCGAACAAGAAAGGGAAAGGTAAGGGTAAAGCTGATAAGGGAAAACAAGTTATGACTTATCAGCAAGAACCCAAGAAGTACCCTCCCAAAAAGCGTGAGAATCCGAAGAAGGATCAGGCTTGTCATCACTGCACCGAGGTTGGACACTGGAAGAGGAATTGTCCACTGTACCTTGATGAGTTGCGCAATAAGAGGTATAAAAATACTGGCGCTGTGGCCAGTACTTCAGGTACTCTTTTGATGATAGAATTATTTGCTTTTCCTCATAAAATATATTCCTGGGTATATGATACTGGATGTGGTATTCACATTTGTAATACACTACAGGGACTTAGAGGAGCAAGGAAGCTTGCCTATGGACAGCAATACCTGCACGTGGGTAATGGAGCACATGCAGTCGTTGAAGCTATAGGCACGTTTGATTTAGTTTTACCTTCGGGTTTAGTACTGTCATTAAACGATTGTCATTACGCACCTTCCATTGTTAGGGGTGTCGTTTCTGTTTCCTTGTTAAAAGATATTGGTTTCGTTCATACATTTACTGATTATGGAATTTCTGTTTCTTTAAATGATGTTTTTTACTTTAATGTTATTCCAGTAAATGGTGTGTTTGAAATTGATTTGCATGATAATGTGAATGATAAAAATAATTCTGTCTTTAGCATCAATAATAAAAGAATCAAAAGTGATTTGGATTCTTCATTTCTTTGGCATTGTAGACTTGCTCATATAGGCAAGAAACGCATGCAACAGCTGCAACACGATGGGCTTTTGCAAGACATCAATGATGAATCATTTGATAAATGCGAATCTTGCATATCTGGGAAGATGACCAAGAAACCTTTTACAAATAGTTTAGAAAGGGCTTCTGATCTTCTTGGTGTGATACATACTGACGTATGTGGACCACTAAGACATGTGTCAAGAAAGGGTGCTAGCTACTTCTTAACCTTTACTGATGATTTCAGTCGGTATGGTTATGTTTATTTACTTAAACATAAACATGAAGTCTTTGAAACATTTAAGGTTTTTAAGAGTGAAGTAGAACTGCAACTAGGAAAGAAGATTAAAGCTCTTCGATCTGATAGAGGTGGTGAATATTTAAGCCAAGAGTTTAAAGATTATCTAGCTGAGTGTGGTATTGTACAGCAACTCACATCTCCTTATACTCCACAACAAAATGGTGTATCTGAGAGAAGGAATCGTACATTGCTTGACATGGTGCGATCGATGTTTAATCTTACTACTCTTCCCTTATCCTTTTGGGATTATGCTTTGGAAACTGCTGTTCGCATATTGAATATGGTTCCAACTAAGAAGGTTGATAAGACTCCTTATGAAGTGTGGTATGGGAAACCTCCCAACTTGTCTTACTTAAAGGTCTGGGGTTGTGAGGCGTTTGTTAAACGTGACTCTGCTGATAAGCTGCAACAAAGATCTGTTAAGTGTGTCTTCGTAGGATACCCAAAGGAAACGATGGGTTACTACTTTTACTTTCCACCTGAAAACAAAGTAATTGTTGCTAGGTATGGAGACTTTCTTGAAAAGGATCTCATATCTCATGAATTCAGTGGGAGAGTTTATGATCTGGAAGATGATCAAGAAGATACAACACCTTCTGAGAACACTAGCCAACCTCAAGTAGAACCTGAAAGTCTGGGCGTTCCACCTGAGATTGAAGTGATTCCCATTCGTAGATCCGCAAGGACTACGCGTGCACCTGAGCGTCTATGTCTCAACGTAGAAGCTGAGGAAAATATGTTAGGGGATCTTGGTGAACCTGCTAATTATAAAGCTGCCATGATGAGTCCTGAAAAGGAAAAATGGCGAGTTGCAATGAATGGGGAAATGCAATCCATGAAAGACAACGAAGTCTGGATAGAGGTTGACTTACCTCCAAATGCTAAGGTAGTTGGAAGTAAGTGGCTCTTTAAGATAAAGACTGACATGGATGGCAATGCACACACCTATAAAGCTCGTCTTGTAGCTCAAGGTTATACTCAAACCTATGGGGTAGACTACGAGGAGACATTTTCTCCTGTAGCAGACATTAGAGCTATTAGGATTCTTATAGCCATAGCTGCGTACTATGACTATGAGATATGGCAAATGGATGTCAAAACTGCCTTCTTAAACGGTCGCCTAGATGAGGACATCTATATGGCGCAGCCTGAAGGGTTTGTGAATCCAAAGTTTCCGAAGCGTGTATGCAAACTTCAAAGATCCATTTATGGGTTGAAGCAAGCATCAAGGCAATGGAACAAGAAGTTTGATGAAGAAATCAAGAAATTTGGTTTCACTCAAAATCTTGATGAGCCATGTGTGTATCACAAAGCTAGTGGGAGTAATGTTATTTTCCTTGTCTTATATGTCGATGACATATTGATCATGGGAAAAGACATTCCAAGTATGCAAGATGTAAAGTCTTATCTTGGAGAGTGCTTTTCTATGAAGGACTTAGGGGAAGCAGCATTTATTCTGGGAATCAAGATCTACAGAGATAGATCAAGGCGGTTAATTGGACTAAGCCAAAGTGCTTACATTGATAAAATACTGAAGAGATTTAGTATGCAAAATTCCAAGAAGGGATATTTGCCGATGCAAGTTGAACATGGCTTAAGTAATAAACTATGCGCGTCAACACCTGCTGAGGTGGAATACATGAGGAAAGTTCCTTATGCTTCGGCTGTAGGATCTATCATGTATGCTGTGAGATGTACAAGGCCTGATGTGGCGTTTGCACAGAACATTACCAGTCGGTATCAACAGAACCCAGGTGTGAAGCACTGGCAAGCTGTTAAGAACATTCTTAAGTATCTAAGGGCTACTAAAGAAATGTTTCTAGTGTATGGAGGAAATCCAGATGCAGAACTTGATGTTACAGGTTTTTGCGATGCGTCATTCCAAACTGATAAAGATGATACGAAGTCTCAGACGGGTTATGTCTTTGTCATTAATGGAGGAGCAGTTGACTGGAAGAGCAAGAAGCAAACGACGGTTGCGATGTCTATTACAGAAGCTGAGTACATAGCTGCTTCAGAAGCTGCGATGGAAGCTGTTTGGATTAGGAAATTCATTTCGGGACTCGGAGTAATGCCCTCAATCGAATTACCTTTAAATGTGTATTGTGACAACTCTGCTGCAATAACATTTGCCAATGAGCCTGGAGTCATGAAGGGCGCCAGACATTTTCCTCGTCGATATCACTATGTTCGAGAACAAGTCGACATAGGTGAAATCAATCTACTCAAAGTTCATACAGATGAAAATCTAGCTGATCCCTTTACGAAGCCTTTGCCAAAAGATAAACTTACTGACCATGCTGATGGGATAGGACTTCGTTTAGCTAGTAGTTTCATGCAGATCTGTGATTAGTATTTGGATAAAGGATGTTATGAACAAATATTACTTTAATGAAATAAAATAGTTGTTTATGTTTATTTTTCATTTTCTTAATATTATTTCCTATATTTGCATGTTTAATCCGTGAGTAACTTATGTTATTCTAAATAGTCCGTTGTCGATCAATGATGTGGGAATATCATTGAATTAAGACAAATCTGAGTTTTGGTAGAATATACTTTTAAAGTATATTGATGCGTGGGACATACCGGATTCACATGATATTCAATGAATTGAATATAGGACTCATCCCAACTTTACATGATGATACTTTTGGATTTTATCATTAAGTATATCATGAAGTGTTTATCCTCAGACTTGAGATACCAGATAACTGATATGAATGTAGTGCATTTGTGTAAGATAGTCTAACGCTATCCGTAACTGGTAGTTATAAGGGCTATTTTCGGAAGTGTTGCAAAATTCATGAGTTATGTTTGTAGTCAAGAGAATTTGTTCCTTTGAATTTGTTTCAAAGCATAATACTATATTTGGGCCCCTCGTAGGGTTGACAAGATGTTTGTATGGCCATACCCAAGATCTATCTGGAATACGTTCAGATGATTTGGTAATCTTGTTCAATCATATACAGCGAGAAACAGAATATTAACTTATGAAATGACTTGATCCATATTCATAGTTAATGTAGTATTAGTAACAAAAGGATAAGTAAAAATGATGAATCATTAAATGGTTTTTTCCAGGAGACCATGCTCGATTCGATCTGGGGGCGTTGGCGTGTGAAAGCTAGACTCACCAATGTCATTACTATATTTAGTAATATCCAAGTGGGAGCTGAAAGGTTTTAATGGATATTTAAATAATAGTATGTCCGGATTCGAACTCGAGACTTCGGGATTGCACACATTACGTATGAGAATTGATGTACATAATTAATATAAATAAAACGTTATTATTATTAATTATTAATCACTAAATAAAACATAACGATAGTTAAATAATTAACGAAGTTTGGTTAACGGTCGTTAAATATTAACTACAAGGACTAGAGATGAAATTAGATGTCGGGAAAGTTCTAGAATCCCTTTGGGATGCTTGGCCGATCGGTGGGGGGGTTTCCAAACCCAATCCCACTCAAACTTGGACTCCAAGATAAGTTACCTATAAATACAATTCATTGTATTCATTCATAACCTAACCTTGGATTACCAATAACCTAATTTCTTCTCCTCTTCCTCTCCTCTTTGTGTGGCCGGTCGAATACCCTAACCCAAGGGTGTTTCGATTTTGTCTAGCTCAAAGACACAAGTGTTTGGTTTATTTGTGATTCAAGGAACTAGCTTCTCCACATCAAATCGCTATTAGTACGTGTGTACAAGAACGAAGTACAAGCACACTTGAGCTTGTAATCCTTGGTAGTCGATTTATTTGGGTTGGACGATTTGTATAAACCCTAGTTTAGGGTTTTGGGTTTTGTTACTTGATCACATAATCGTTTGATTGCTTGAATTGCTAAAAGGTACGCACTTTCTTGTTTGGTTAATTAATTACATATATTATTCCTATAGTCTTCCGCTGCTTGCTTTGATGATGTATTTGTTTTATGTATAATTGTTATGAGTATAAAATTCCAACATAAGTTACAAAAGAGCTTGTCAAAAAATGACGCATTTCCTACTAAGCATGCTTGGTGTCACAACCTTACCAAAAATTGAACCGCTATAGACAATACGGTACCGGTTTATTTTGAGCCCAAACTCAAACAAGTCGTGTTTAGGTTGAGTATTACCAAATCGTACCAGGTTTGTAACCCAAGATCCGAGCAGAGTTGTGGTTGATATCCGCAAAGTCATCAATACACCTATAGCACATTTTACTTTAATTTGTCAAACGCTTACTATTCACCAAATAGTAAGCATCTAATAAAAATGATAACAGTGACCTCTGTGATTTATTTACGATCACAACCATAGTCCTTAAAAAATTACAAACAAGGTCTTTACCGTCTACTCTATAATATAGAAACAATCCCTCAATTAAATCTAAGAATGACTGTATTTGTGCAAATAAAGTATTTGTGCAAATAAAATTACAAAAATGTCCCTCCGATTTACGTTTGTTGAAAAAAAAAAAAAAAAACCCTAAATTAACAAATAAAATGTCTTTCTCGTTACTTACGGTTATAGCAACATTCCCTAAGTTAAATCTAGGAATTGTCTGTGTAAAGAGCACTTGAGATTACAAATACAAGGTATGTTTGGCACGGAGCGGTGTGAAGCTTTTCAGAGTGATGAGCGGTGAGCAATGAGCATTTTGATTTTTATTAATCGTTTGGCAAAGGAGCGGTAAGCTTTCCTATTTTTTAGGAATGTTCAATTTTCCAATGCTTCTTTAAGAAGCTGTAAGCGGTGAGCAGTGAACAGCACAACTACTGCTCACAGCTCACAGCTACTGCTCACATCTACTTTTGCCAAACACACCCACAGTCTCAAGGTTGGTTAAGTTTAGGGATTGCTTGTTTAACGGAAAATTACAAAATAGTCCTTGTAGCTACTTACTGGCTTCAAAACGATCCCCGAGTTAAATTTAGAGAATATTTTTGTAATGAAAAAAAATCACGTAAAATCCCGCGCCCCACAACAGAGCGCATGTAAAGAAGTCCGTGTTTTAAACAATTATGGTCATTCAAAAACGCTAAACAGATACTGGTTAATCATTTTTTTTATAATATGGTTATAGAAAGTTAATAACCTTGTAATTCTAGAAACAATACATGGTAATCCCTTAGCTTTGGAGTCTCAAGTTTATAAAATTAAATGTACTAAAATATACATACTCTTCTGACAAAACTATCTTCACACAATGAGGCCATGAAAAAGAACAAAATAAGTTGCACAAAATTTCAATACTAGATGTGTCACTGGGACCCATTTACTCAAAGATGCAAAGTTTGTTGACCATGATTGTTAAATTTTACAGTAATAGCTTTTGTACAGGTTGTCAAAGTCAAGTGAAAGACTCTCCCACCAATTTTATCTTATCTACAACAATACTTATAGTAAACAACCATTTACAAGAGTTTACTGAATGGATACGATATTTGATTGGTTGCAGAGTGTAGTAGTCTTACTTTTCTTAAAGAGTAATAATTATGGGACGGAAACTTAATCAACTAAACCAACGTTTAAATAATATAGCGGTTTTAGGCGACTTCTATGAGCATGTCGGTTAATTATCTTAACGAACGAAAGACAAATTCGTCTACTCAAAGGAGATCAAGTCTTAAATCTTTTTCTTAAGCAAGTTTAACAATATTAAAAAATCTGAAAAACCCTATAAAAAAATGAAAACAAACACAAGATGGTTGAGGGTTTGGTAGAAAACAAATACATAAAAAGAAAATATAGACTACTTCAATTTTTCCTATCCTTCTAGACACATACTACTAGTATATGCTTTTTCTCAAACTAAATAGTCCCAAACCACTATATATACATAAAGCTTATGCCACAAGAGTTGTACCTTAATTTAATAGTTCCATGTGTGTTTATAAATATAAAATGAACCCAGGTGTTAGAAGCCTGCAAAGATAATAAGTGGTTTATTAACCTTAGACTTTTTTGTGCTGAGAATCTTCCATACAGAAACCACACCAACTTCTATCTTCACATTTTTCAAATCAGTTGGTTGGTTCACCCCTAAACCTGACCAGATTAACCCCTCATATGAAGTGTTTCACACCTACTTATACTCATAATCAACGCTACCATTGCTAACTCGCATTCAGTCCTTCATTCTCATCTCTCATGGCTCCAAGAAAAACCAACGCATGGAAAGCTATTCTATTTGGTTGTTTCGGAAACAGGACAGTTAGCATTGATCCTCAGATTCTTGCTCCTAAACCTGGTGTGTCACAAAGGCTATCGGTATCTGATGTTAGTTCATCATTATCACAAATCAAAGATCTTTCGCATTCTGTTATCGGGTGGGACCTGCATGAGTTTACTCTAGCTGAGTTGACCATGATCACGCATGATTTCGCCTCTAGTAACTACCTTGGTGAAGGCGGGTTTGGGCCAGTTCATAAAGGGTTCATTGATGATAAGCTTAGGGCCGGGTTAGAGGCTCAACCGGTTGCAGTCAAGTTACTAGATTTGGATGGTGGTCAAGGTCACAATGAATGGCTGGTATGTTAGTAATATTTTTTTAAATAATACATTAGTATAATTTTCTTTATTATAATTCAGTTCTAGAATTTTTTTTGCTGATTATGGGTTGTCGATGTTATTATTATAGGCTGAAGTGACCTTTCTGGGGCAATTGAGGCATCCTCACCTCGTGAAGTTGATAGGTTATTGTTGTGAAGACAAGAACCGGCTTCTTGTTTATGAATACATGGCAAGGGGCAATTTGGAGAGTCAACTATTTAGAAGTAATTTTCTACATATTATTTTTCAATTTGCAAATTTAAATATCATTTAAATTAGATTATGTGATCATGGATGGAATATTAATGCATGTTTTGTGATTTTTTTATGGATTCAGGGTATTCGATTTCATTGCCATGGCTGACTAGGATTCAAATAGCGCTTGGCGCTGCTAAAGGACTAGCTTTTCTTCATGGAGAGGAAAAGCCCGTCATTTATCGTGACTTCAAAACTTCAAATATATTACTGGGATCGGTAATTCTCTATTTTAACGAATCTTTATATTAACTGTGTTCTGTTTCTGCAATTGCAAGTATGCATGCTAAATGTTATGTTTTGGTTTGAACAGGATTATACCGCTAAACTATCAGACTTTGGGCTAGCAAAGGATGGTCCTTCAGGAGATGAGACACACGTCAGTACTCGTGTGATGGGGACGCATGGATATGCAGCTCCAGAGTACATCATGACAGGACATCTCACAACTATGAGCGACGTCTATAGTTTTGGGGTGGTTTTACTAGAGTTATTGACCGGGAGACGGTCAATGGACAAAAAACGACCCAATAGAGAGCAATGTCTAGTGGAATGGGCGAGGCCACTTTTAAAAGATCCAAACAATCTTGAAAGGATAATGGACCCTAAACTAGACGGCCATTATCCAATATTAGCAGCTAAGAAAGCAGCGGCTTTGGCTAGCCGATGCCTAAGCCACCACCCTAAATGCAGACCTAACATGAATGAAGTGGTCAACATCTTAAAGCAAGTATTGGAATTAGATGATTTCCCTACTGGTTCCTTTGTGTATATTGTTCCAAAGGAAGGAGAAAAGGGAAGTGAACATTCAAGTGTAAAGACAGAAAAAAGTGAAGAAAAGGATGGACAACAGAAAGAACTAGATAACGACAATACCAGTAGTGGTGGTGACGAGAAGGTGAAGATGGAGGTGACAGTTGAAAAGAAAGAAAATAGCCGCCGGCGGGAACCTGAAAAGAAAGGTCACAGGCATAAACACAAGATAAGATCAATGAGATCTCGAGCTGTATACTCGGATACAGCTCTGTATAAAAACTTTAAGGGTACCAACTCTCCACTGTTGCCTCAACCCAAAGATAACGGGGCTGTGAATTTAATCAAGTGTTAATTTTATTTATTACCATTAGGGTAGTTTTTTAAGGTTCGTATCATGTTTACATACCTTTTGAAAAGAAAGAAAAGGTATATTTGGTTTGTATTTGGTATCGAGATTTAGTGTAAGCAGGAATTCATCTTCAAAGGAAGATTTGTAATAGCATATCAAATGTTAATTTGGAAAATATGTGTCAAAGACTTAACAAATCACTAAAACTAACAGATGTAGGTTTCAGCACAAGGCATCACACTACACAATCAGATCCCTAGGTTCGAACCTTTGGTTTACTCCTCGTCTGGGCCACGACATTCTCCCCTGAGCTTTGATTGACGAAACGGTTGACAGCATGGCTAACCCAAACAGAGATGCTACCCACTCATATCTAACGCTTCGTGTTTGTTTTTTAAAAGCTCGGAAATTATTAATTCCTAACACTCCGTGTAATTAAGAGAAACTAAAACAATCCTACCAAAAATCTCATATGTCTTAAACTTATTTTCGAAGCTAAACATGGCATAAACCCCTCGGATGTCATAGCCACTTTCCGATTCCCCCTAAGCCGAAGTCGCCTTTCAAGACACAGTTTTTCCTTCAACTTAAACCTAAGCTTTGCTAAGGTCAACTTAGAACTACCACTTTTTTCTTCCAGATATTTATTTCAATGACGGTTTAATTCTACTTTACATAACTTTCTACAAAGGGAATTTAAACCATATATAAAAGCAAAGACCTTTTAGTCTTTTACACTAAGTTCTCAAACTTGGAATCGAGCACTTTCAAATAAAAGGATTAAATGCTTTCATACAATTAGACTTCCCCAAGTCAACTGGACCATTTCGAAAAGAAACTTGACAGCACTTGCTACGTGGAAGAATACTTGATTTACATTCGTAACGAGATACACATTATTTGAATTTGAAAACTACAGCTTTGTTTTCTCAAAACAAAAATGACTGTACATCCCCTAGCCCGAGGCACTAGGTTCGTAAATTATTCATCCTAAATTAAATACTTCACCCGGTCAAGAAAGGAGTTTAATTTAAAAGAAAAACCGAATTAAAAAAAACAAGTTTGCTGGACAATCACACATAAATAAAACTACTTGATTTTTTTTTAATCATAGCTTTAAAACATGGGTTACTAAGGAACTTATATTATTTATATGGATAGTTACATTGTCATCCATATATAACTTCATAAGTTGGTGGTGGGCGGTAGAGTCTTAGGCATGCTACGATATATTGACCTTTTGTTTTTTTTATTAAAATAGCATTGCTAACTCAAAATACGATTAATTCTTATAATCTACTTTAATTAGGTCCAAACATCCTTCTAATAACTGGCAAAACGAGCCTACACCAAAGACGTGTAAAATTTTGAAGCAAAAGTCAACAATTAAAGGTCATCTAAGACCGGGCATATACACTTATATAAGGTTGTCTTAAAATACTTTGATAAACATAAAAATAAAAGACATATTCCTACTCTTAACAAATAGGGCAATTTACAAGCAGATGGAAATACTACATCAATAAACATGCCGTTTCAGTTTAATTAGACAGTTGGCGCCAGAATTAAAAACAAGTACATATACTCAGTGAGATTCTATATAGATAAGGAAAGGCAGCAAGAACAGTTAAATAGCTATTTAATGTAAGAAAATAGCATGATAGATTCTACATGCAGGCACCTAAATGAGCACGAAAGATAATCACAGCTTAACAACTCGAGTTGAAACTCTGTATGCTAAGCTTGATAGAGACAGACCAACTACCTGTTTTCTAGAACTTCAGTGAAACTTCGGGAAAGAGATTAAGATTAAAACGCAAGTCCCATCAGTTTAGGTGATAATATAAGATAACTTAAGTTCCCACCTGCTCCATGAGATTCTATTTACCACTAACAAGTCTACATCAGTTACGTTCAGCAGCCTCTTTTACTCCATTTTCAATTTCCTGACCCCACCCTATTAGTCCATAATCTAAGATTAATGCATGTAAAAAACATGCAGATAGAAAGGCTGGTAAACTGTGGTTGAAGAAGTTGCAGTGCATAGTGTACAAAGAAACAAGTTATAACAGAATGACTATCATTATTCTTTAGAACTCAAACCTTGTACCACGTGTCCAGTTTCATCCAGTAAAATTACAAAGAGTAAATTGCATTTTTGGTCCCTATCTTTTTTAAAGTGCAGTGAAACGTCCCTATTTTGAACTGGATTGCAAATACAATCCCCAATCGATGTGAAATGACCAAATTGGTAATTTGGTCATTTCACATCGATCGGGGGACTGTATTTGCAATCCAAAGTTCAAAATAGGGACGTTCGTTGCACCTTCAAAAAGATAGGGACCAAACATGCAATTTGGCCAAACCACAAGGACCAAAAATGCAATTTACTCAAATACAAATGAGTAAGGCTGGACACAGTCGTGACCGAGCATGACCCTGCCACATCAGCTTTCTCTCTCCAATGACCAGACACGACCAAATTGTCACAGTCGGTGACCAAGTAAAAAAAAAAAAAAAAAAAAAAACAAGAAAGAAAGAAAGAATCGGTCGAAAGTTAGACCGATATATACGTTTTTTCTCCTCGACCGATGTGGCGACCGAACCACCACAATCGGAATGACCGATGTCCAAATCGGTCAAACATGGTGACCGACCGATGTTTGAGCTTGGAATGTGACCAGCCTAAAAGACTACATAGGATGCGTGCACAGTATGCATGTTGACAAAAAACAGAAACATCCTTCTGTTCCAAATGTAATTAATAAATAAACATATCCAACCAACACAAATAACATTTCTCATTAGCACTTATGCTGCATTCCAGAAAGTAGCTGCACGTACCTTGATTCATTAGAATGACAACTTCAAGGTGAAACAGTTTAGTTGGTACCTTAGCAATGGAAATTGGTGGTACAGGAAATACAACCCCAAATTTCCAAAATAGTAAACCAAGAATCGCTAGGTGTTATTTGGGTAGAACCTTAGAAAAGAGAATTATCCGCAGTATGCTACCAAACTGGGGCAGTCCTATTCTTGTAGTAGTTTCTTATTTGTTAAAATGAGACAAACCAGCTCAGAGTGAGAACTATTTAATATCTCAGCCATTTGGCTCTAACCAACACTTAATCTAAAATTAATGCATGTAAAAAACATGTAGATAGAAAGGCTGGTAATCTGTGGTTTTGTATGGCTGATGAAGTTACAGTGGACAGTGCACAATGAAACAAGTTATAACATAATGACTGTCGTTAGTCTTTAGAACTCAAACCTTGTACCACGTGTCTTTCACTGTGTCTAGTTTCATCCAGTAAATTAAATAGCTAATTACATAGTATTTTAGTCACTTTCACAAGATACTCGGAAATGAAAAAACTAAAATTACAAAGAGTAAATTGCATTTTTGGTCCTTGTGGTTTGGCCAAATTGCATGTTTGGTCCCTATCTTTTTGAAAGTGCAGTGATCGTCCCTATTTTGAATATTGGATTCCAAATACAATCCCCCGATCGATGTGAAATGACCAATTTGGTCATTTCACATCAATCGGGGCTGTATTTGCAATCCAAGATATTTTATTCACTTTCACAAGATACTCGGAAATGAAAAACTAAAATACAAAGAGTAAATTGCATTTTTGGTCCTTGTGGTTTGGCCAAATTGCATGTTTGGTCCCTATCTTGTTGAAAGTGCAGTGAACGTCCCTATTTCGAACTGGATTGCAAATACAGTCCCGAATCCATGTGAAATGACCAAATTACCCTTGTCTTCTTCCTTTTCTATCAGCGGTAATTTGGTCATTTCACATCGATCGGGGACTGTATTTGCAATCCATAGTCCAAAATAGGGACGTTCGCTGCACTTTCAAAAAGATAGGGACCAAACATGCAATTTGGCCAAACCACAGGGACAAAAATGCAATTTAATCAATTACAAATGAGTAAAAGACTACATAGGATGCCTGCATATTATGCAGGTTCCAAAAATTAGAAACATCCTTCCATTCCAAATATAAATAATAAATATAAATATCCAACCAACACAAATAACATTTCTCATTAGAACTTATGCTGCACATACCTTGATTCATGAGAATGACAAGTTTAAGGTGAGACAGTTTAGTTCCTCCTTAGCAATGGGAAATAATGGTACGGATATACAACCCCAAATTTCCAAAATAGTAAACCAAGAACCGCTAGAAGGTGTTCCTTGGGTAGAACCGTAGAAAAGAGAATTTTTAGCAGTTTGCTACCATACCGGGGGCTGGGGCAGTCCTGTTGTTGTAGTTTCTTTTTGTTAAACTGAGACCTACCAGCTCAGAGTGAGAACTATTTAATATCTCAGCCATTTGGCTCTAACCAACACTTATAAAAATTCCTCCAGATAGTTTTACTGAATCATCAGTGTATTTTGAGGGCCAAGATCACACATCGTCTATTTACTGCCCTGTCCTTCTAGATCTCCGTCTTCAGCTTCTCCTCCTAATTCCATTGTCACTTTAATCTTGTAGCTAGTCCTCATGGAACATTTCATCATAGGGTACAGCATATCCATCTATTAGTGGTTCTCCTGTGGAACACAACACTGGATTTTAACTCTGCATACATCCGAGACTAATTTTTAATGCAAAAGCATTTAAAAGATGGTACGCTATATGTGATGATGAGCATAGCATCTGGAAAAAGGGTGAATGCTTTGATGTATAGATGCAGGTTTCATATTGGATGAAAAGTTTAAAAGAGGAATACAACCACCGAATTTACATCAGAATCCATTTTCTCCTATTGAAGAATCAGGTATTTGAGTATTTCGTTAAGTTTTCTTTTCGCCTATTGAACTTAATGGTGAGTTTGGTGGTGCATTTTAGGTGTGTTACCATAGGTCACCCCCGTAATCCAAACCACCTAATCCAACATATGTAGGGAAGTTAATATTAAATAAATAGGTGCACCTACAGGAATAGAACATGGTTCTGGTCTTAATTGACAAATAACTGTTATTTTTTACAGACTATAAGGATTACGCCTTTTCTCAACGCCAGGCAGTGCAGGAACACGCATGCACTACAAGGCACTGATCTTTGAATAACAGGACTTGATACAACAAATCATCTTTTTCTTTCTTATTATTTTCAACTGTGCACATATAGTGGGTGCCGTAACATGTAGGATACTGTATGGGTGCAACATAAAAGCACCTAAAGTTTGGTACTTCCCAATACATGGAGCAACCATTAGAGGCTACCCCTTTAGGGCCAAAAACTCATACGATTGCATGAATACAGCTTCTTTTTGCAAGTTGTAAATCGAAAACTGCTTACAAAGACTTCCTCTTTAACCCTTGCAAAGTTAAGGCTCCTCAGTTTACCAGGGTGGTCCTTTTGTCAGCATGTAAATTGCAGAAGTCAAGGTTAAAACTATAGCAAGATAATGTTAACTGGTCTAGAAATCGACAAGGAAGATAAAGAAAATTGGAGTAGATGATTTCAGGGTAACATAACTTGCACTAAGATAACTATAACTAGCATAAATGTTCCACCCGCAAACTGTTAAAGGTAAAAGGCAATTAATTGCTCAAAGGTTATAGCTAAGAATTTGTTTCCCGAGCCTGAGAGATGGAAATCAGTTATATTTTTAGATAAAACTGTCCTCGTCCACTATAAGTTGTTAACTTTATGGCTCCTAAAATATATAACTTTAAAATGTAAACTTTATCTGGATCCGGGAATACGAATGAACAGGGGATCTCAGCAGTTACTGTCAGTCGCACAAGTTATTATAGAGCAAACTTCGTATGCTCCTCTTAAAAAATGAAGTTATTGTTACACTGTCCATTCAGTTTCAGATTGATTCCCTTCTCTCCCATCCCAAGTTTTGTACTAATTCTTTTACACGAATATGACATCATCTATGTACAATTTTAAACCCAAAGTTGCTCTTGGAGAAACTTACACCACAAAAAATTCTGCCTCCTTAACGAACATTACCATCCATTGAAAGAAGTAAATAAATTTTGAATTAACTTGTATAAAAACAGATGAACAATAGTGACAGCCTTCTCCAAAATTATTAATCTAAAAGTTAGATTAAAAAAACTACAGTTAACCCCTGCCCTCAAGTATAGCTGGTTCGATATTTTGTTTTTTTTTTACTAGTGATCATCCACACCTGGGATTAAGATATAATGAGTAAATGAGCTGATACATATTAATACAAGAATTGACCAATATCTAGTAATAAGTTATTAGAACAAACCCCACTATAAACTTTATGTTACTGTCTGCAGTAACATCATTTTAGACTTTTCTTGAATATATTTTGTTATGTTACATTATATATTATCCGCTTATGTTAACTCAAGGGACTTTATTTCCTGCTCATGATATATTATGTAATATAAACATGTACAACGTATTTATGAAGTTCTAATATCAAGTAACAATCAGTTAGGTTTTAATATATTGCCTATAATGCATTACACAATATCTTCCTCCTACATTTATAACTTCCTAAAACACTTAAAGTAGTATACTTATTAATGAAACATGTACAAAGATGGTAAACATGCAATAAAAGTGTTTCCTCAAACGCCCAAGCTATTAAAACCAAATGCCCAAACTATTAAAACCAAATGAGTAAAAGTCTTAGACAAGTAAAAGACTGTAGGATGCTGGCACAGGACTGTGAACACATGAAAAAAAATCCAAGTAAATGTTAAAACTAAACATGTCCAACCTACACATATAGCGTCTTCTGAAGAACTTATGCTGCATACGAGAAAGTAACTGCACATACCTTTATTCATGAAAATGGCCGCTTCATGGTGAAACAGCTTAGTTCCCCGCTTAGCAATGGACAATGGTGGTTCAGGAAATACAACGCTCACTTTGCATTATCAGTAAACCAAGAACCTCTCAACAGTGTTCTTTGGGTAGAAAATAAAATCTCAGTTTCTACCATACTAGGCCCAGCCCGTTCTTGCTGTACGTGACAGTTTTTTTGTTATTTGTTAACTGAGACTCTGAGAGCAACTAGCTCATGAGGAGTACTATTATTGAAATCCTATAATTTGGCTCCAACACTTCTACCAAAGCTCCAGATAAGAGTACTGAATCATTGGTGTGATAGTGTATTTTACAAGGACAAAGATCAGTTATTGTTTGTTTTCTGTCTTTCCTTCTAGATCTCCTTCTTCGGGTTCTTCTGCTAATTCCATTGCCACTTCGATCTTGTAGCCAGTCCTCATGGAACATTTCATCATAGGGAACGACACATCCATCAATTAGTGGTTCTCCTGCGAAACAGAACATAATGATTCACACACCTGCGTAATCACGGTTACCAACACAAATGTGCGAATCTGGCAAAATCCATCTGACATCACTACAATAAACTTCACTAACAACCTGCTTCTGAACTTTATAAAAAGTCTATGAATCTCAATTTCTCCCATTTTTGCAACCAAAAGCATAATATTACCTTTCTAGAAACCCACTGCATTGATCTCTTCGTTCATTTCTCACTCACTCTAAAACCACAGATCAACACAATGTCCTAAAATCAGTTCCTTGCAACTGCAAGCTCTACTAGATACTACCAATAGTCAATCTAATCGATACATATACTACTGCAAATGAACACCTTATCTCAAAATTAGTACCTGTTGATGTTACATGTAGGACAAAATTCAAGTAGATTAACGGTACAAACTACAGTTTTTTTTCTTTAACTTGGGGCCTCAAATTATGACACTATATACAATACTTCAGTTTTTCCTATGAAGCTTTATTCTTTAATATCTCCTGATGTAGATTCCTTTATAACGCTTTTATAACCAATTTCTTCAACCAAAACTTTTTAATCGATTTGAATACTTGCTAACCTTTTATAATTTTAAATTGATTTTGAAGCCTTATAATATTTTGGGCCTAAAGCCGGTTGCTTTCCAAAGAATTGGGGCCTTAAATAAGCTTTGACGGCCCCCACTTAATGTAGCCGGCTCAATATTGTGTTTGTTTAATAGTGATCGTCCAAACCCGGCATTAAAATATAGTAAGTGTATGAGCTGATACATATTAATATAAAATTGACCAATATCTAGTAATTTGAACAAACCCCACTATAAACTTTATGTTATTGTCTGCAGTGTCATCGTTTTAGACTTTTCTTGAATATATTAATTTCTTATATTACATTATATATTATCCGGTTATGTTAATTCAACAATATACTTCTTCACTCTTTTCATCACAAAAAAAATGGAATCAAATGACTTGATATCCAATGCAGCTGCATTGCTAGCCTCGGTGGTACTCCTCCTCTTTGCCCGCCACCTCCTTCGGCCATGAGCTCTCTAAAAAATACGGACATATCATGCACCTCAGATTTGGATCCAAAAACGTGGTCGTGGGATCCTTGATGGAGATGGCAAAAGTCTTCTTGAAAACCATGGACGCTAACTTCGCTTGCCGTCTAAAAAACGCTGCTGGAAAATACACCGCCTATAATTACTCAGATATCTCATGGTCCGCTTATGGACCTTACTGGCGTCAAGCTCGTAAAATTTGTGCTGTAGAGTTGTTCACTGCGAAAAGGTTATATTAGAGTGGAGGAAATGAAGTCTCTTTTAAAGGCGGTTTATAAGTCTTCGGGCGAGGAGATTGTGTTAAAGGATGTGTTGTCAACGTTGAGTTTGAATGTAATTAGTCGGATGGCGTTGGGGAAGAGATATTTAGATGAATCGGAGGCTGGAGAGTTAACAGTGAGCGGGGAGGAGTTTAAGAAGATGATTGATGAGTGGTTTTTGTTAAATGGGGTGCTAAATATAGGAGATTGGATACCATGGATGGGTTTCATGGATCTTCAAGGGTATGTGAAGAGAATGAAGGCGGTGAGCAAGAAATTTGATCGGTTTCTCGAGCACGTGTTGATTGAGCATGATGCAAAGAGGAAGGCGGAGGGGGAGAGCTTTGTCCCGACAGACATGCTTGATCTGTTACTACAGATTGGTGATGATAGCACATTTGATGTTAAGCTCGAGAGACACGGCATCAAGGGATTCATTCAGGTAACCCTAAAAAATACGTGTATAATGTCATTAAAAGAATTAATTAGTTATGATTAAAATCAGTTTTGACCCAACATCATTAACTTATGCTCTTAGATCAGAAAAATTATTATAACCACAAGTATCTAATACCACTAATATATATAATACTAATAAATTATCTTAGAGAGTATGAACGCTTTTTTACATGCCCAATTAATTAGTACTACATTGTAAGTTAGTAAATTTGGATATGTACAGGACTTGCTTACCGGTGGAACAGAAAGTTCAGCAGTAACAGTGGAATGGGCAATTGTGCAACTCCTAAAGAAACCAGAAATTGTTAAAACTGCAACAGATGAGCTCGATCAAGTGATAGGTCGACATAGATGGGTCAAAGAAAAAGACATGTCCGGCCTTCCTTATATCAAGGCAATTGCTATGGAGACAATGAGATTACATCCGGTGGCACCATTGCTATCTCCTAGAAGGACACGCGAGGATTGTAAAGTTGATGGTTATGATATTCCAAAAGACACATGTGTGATGGTTAGCATACGAACCATAGGAAGGGATCCAATGTTGTGGGATAAACCCGAAGAATTTTGTCCTGAAAGATTTATTGGAAAGGAAATGGATGTGAAAGGTAATAGCTTTGAGTTATTGCCGTTTGGCGCAGGACGAAGGATGTGTCCTGGTTATAATTTAGGACTAAAAGTGATCGAGTCAAGCTTGGCTAATTTGCTTCATGGGTTTAGCTGGAAACTGCCCGATAGAATGACAAAAGAGGATTTGGATATGGATGAAATATTCGGGTTAACGGTTTCTAGAAAAAACCCACGAGTCACAATTGCTAATCCAAGGCTTCCTCTTGAAATGTACTCATAGTGAACACATATAACATGCCATTGCAACTTGCATGCACTGTTTTTGAAAGTTGCACAAGATATATTAACATGTACGACGTCTTTGTGTAATATAAAGCTTTAATAATATACTCTATCAATAAACTTTATGAAGGTCTAATATCAAGTAACAATCAGTTAGGATTTAATATATTGCCTATAATGCATTACACACTATCTTCCTCCTACATCTATAACTTCCTAAAACAGTTATTTTAAGTAGTATGCTTAGTAATGAAACATGTACAAACATGGTAAATAAGCAATAAAAGTGTTTCCTCAAACGCCCAAACTATTAAAACCAAATGAGTAAAAAGTCTTAGACAAGTAAAAGACTGTAGGATGCTCGCACAGGACCGTGAACACATGAAACAAAAATTCCAAATAAATGTTGAAACTAAACATGTCCAACCTACACATATAGCATCTTCTCAGAAGAACTTATGTTGCATACGAGAAAGTAACCGCACATACCTTTATTTATGAGAATGGCCGCTTCATGGTGAAACAGCTTAGTTCCCCGCCTAGCAATGGACAATGATGGTTCACGAAATACAACGCTCACTTTGCATTATCAGTAAACCAAGAACCTCTCAACAGTGTTCTTTGGGTAGAAAATAAAATCTCAGTTTCTACCATACTAGTCCCAGCCCCGTTCTTGCTGTATGTGACAGTTTTTTTGTTATTTGTTAACTGAGAGCAACTAGCTCATGAGGAGTACTATTATTGAAATCCTATAATTTGGATCAACACTTCTACCAAAGCTCCAGATAAGTGTACTGAATCATTGGTGTGATAGTGTATTTTTAAGGGCAAAGATCAGTTATTGTTCGTTTTCTGTTCTTTCTTTCTAGATCTCCTTCTTCGGGTTCTTCTGCTAATTCTATTGCCACTTCGATCTTGTAGCCAGTCTTCATGGAACATTTCATCATAGGGAACGACACATCCATCAATTAGTGGTTCACCTGCGAAACAGAACATAATGATTCACCGGTTACCAACACAAATGTGCGAATCTGGCAAAATCCATCTGACATCACTACAATAAACTTCACTAATTAACCTGCTTCTGAACTTTATAAAAAGTCTATGAATCTCAATTTCTCCCATTTTGCAACCCAAAGCATAATATTACCTTTCTAGAAACCCACTGCATTGATCTCTTCGTTCATTTCTCACTCTAAAACCACAGATTAACACAATGTCCTAAAATCAGTTCATTGCAACTGCAAGCTCTACTAGATACTACCAATAGTCAATCTAATCGATACATATACTACTGCAAATTAACACCTTATCTCAAAATTAGTACCTGTTGATGTTACATGCAGGACAAAATTCAAGTAGATTAAGGGTACAAATTACAGTTTTTTTTCTTTAACTTGGGGCCTCAAATTATGACACTATATACAATACTTCAGTTTTTCCTATGAAGCTTTATTCTTTAATATCTCCTGATGTAGATTCCTTTATAACGCTTTTATAACCAATTTCTTCACCAAAACTTTTTAATCGATTTGAATACTTGCTAACCTTTTATAATTTTAATTTTTAAATTGATTTTGAAGCCTTATAATATTTTGGGCCTAAAGCCAGTTGCTTTCCAAAGAATTGGGGCCTTAAATAAGCTTTGACGGCCCCCACTTAATGTAGCCGGCTCAATATTGTGTTTGTTTAATAGTGATCATCCAAACCCGGCATTAAAATATAGTAAGTGAATGAGCTGATACATATTAATATAAAATTGACCAATATCTAGTAATTAGTAATTAGAACAAACCCCACTATAAACTTTATGTTATCGTTTTAGACTTTTCTTGTATATGTCATCGTTTTAGACTTTTCTTGTATATATTAATTTGTTATGTTACATTATATATTATCAACTTATATTAATTCAACAATACAACCCAATCTCTTCTTCATTCACTCTTTTCATCACAAAAAAATGGAATCAAATGACTTGATATCCCAAGCAGCTGCATTGCTAGCCTCGGTGGTACTGCTCCTCTTTGCCCGCCACCTCCTTCGGCCTACGACTAAGCTCAATCTACCTCCCGGCCCCAAACCTTGGCCCATTATCGGCAACCTTAATCTCATGGGTCCACTTCCTCATCTTTCAGTCCATGAGCTCTCTAAAAAATACGGACATATCATGCACCTCAGATTTGGATCCAAAAACGTGGTCGTGGGATCCTCGATGGAGATGGCAAAAGTCTTCTTGAAAACCATGGACGCTAACTTCGCTTGCCGTCTAAAAAACGCTGCTGGAAAATACACCGCCTATAATTACTCAGATATCTCATGGTCTGCTTATGGACCTTACTGGCGTCAAGCTCGTAAGATTTGTGCTGTAGAGTTGTTCAGTGCGAAAAGGTTGGAATCACATGAGTATATTAGAGTGGAGGAAATGAAGTCTCTTTTAAAGGCAGTTTATAAGTCGTCGGGCGAGGAGATTGTGTTAAAGGATGTGTTGTCAACGTTGAGTTTGAATGTAATTAGTCGGATGGCGTTGGGGAAGAGATATTTAGATGAATCGGAGTCTGGAGAGTTAACGGTGAGTGGGGAGGAGTTTAAGAAGATGATTGATGAGTGGTTTTTGTTGAATGGGGTGCTAAATATAGGAGATTGGATACCATGGATGGGTTTCATGGATCTTCAAGGGTATGTGAAGAGAATGAAGGCGGTGAGCAAGAAATTTGATCGGTTTCTCGAGCACGTGTTGATTGAGCATGATGCAAATAGGAAGGCGGAGGGGGAGAGCTTTGTCCCGACAGACATGCTTGATCTGTTACTACAGATTGGTGATGATAGCACGTTTGATGTTAAGCTCGAGAGACACGGCATCAAGGGATTTATTCAGGTAACCCTAAAAAAAACGTGTATAATGTCATTAAAAGAATTAATTAGTTATGATTAAAATCACTTTTGACCCAACATCATTAACTTATGTTCTTAGATCAGAAAACTTATTATAAAAACATATCTAAAACCACTAATATATATAATACTAATCAATTATCTTAGAGAGTATGAACGCTTTTTTACATGCCCAAATTAATTAGTACTATATTGCAAGTGTATTTGGATGTATACAGGACTTGCTTACAGGTGGAACAGAAAGTTCGGCAGTAACACTGGAATGGGCAATTGTGCAACTCCTAAAGAGACCAGAAATTTTTAAAACCGCAACAGATGAGCTCGATCAAGTGATAGGTCGACATAGATGGGTCAAAGAAAAAGACATGTCCAGCCTTCCTTATATCAAGGCAATTGCTATGGAGACAATGAGATTACATCCGGTGGCACCATTGCTATCTCCTAGAAGGACACGTGAGGATTGTAAAGTTGATGGTTATGATATTCCAAAAGACACATGTGTGATGGTTAGCATACGGACCATAGGAAGGGATCCAATGTTGTGGGATAAACCTGAAGAATTTTGTCCCGAGAGATTTATTGGAAAGGAAATGGATCTGAAAGGTAATAGCTTTGAGTTATTGCCGTTTGGTGCAGGACGAAGGATGTGTCCTGGTTATAATTTAGGACTAAAAGTGATCGAGTCTAGCTTGGCTAATTTGCTTCATGGGTTTAGCTGGAAACTGCCCAGTAGAATGACAAAAGAGGATTTGGATATGGATGAAATATTCGGGTTAACGATTTCTAGAAAAAACCCACTAGTCACAATTGCTAATCCAAGGCTTCCTCTTGAAATGTACTCGCTGTGAACATATATCTCATGAGATTGCAACTTGCACGTTGTTTTTGAAAGTTGCACAAGATATATTAACCTGTATGACGTCTTTGTGTAATATAAAGCTTTAATAATATACTCTATCAATAAACTTTATGAAGGTCTAATATCAAGTAACAATCAGTTAGGAATTAATATGTTGTCTATAATGCATTACACAATATCTTCCTCCTACATTTATAACTTCCTAAAACATTTATTTTAAGTAGTACGCTTAGTAATGAAACATGTACAAACATGGTAAACATGCAATAAAAGTCTTTCCTCAAACGCCTAAACTATTAAAACCAAATGCCCAAACTATTAAAACCAAATGAGTAAAAGTCTTAGACAAGTAAAAGACTGTAGGATGCTCGCACAGGACCGTGAACACATGAAACAAAAATTCCAAATAAATGTTAAAACTAAACATGTCCAACCTACACATATAGCATCTTCTCAGAAGAACTTATGCTGCATACGAGAAAGTAACCGCACATACCTTTATTTGTGAGAATGGCCCCTTCATGGTGAAACAGTTTAGTTCCCCGCTTAGCAATGGACAATGGTGGTTCAGGAAATACAACGCTCACTTTGCATTATCAGTAAACCAAGAACCTCTCAACAGTGTTCTTTGGGTAGAAAATCTCAGTTTCTACCATACTAGGCCCAGCCCCGTTCTTGCTGTACTATTATTGAAATCCTATAATTTGGCTCCAACACTTCAACCAAAGCTCCAGATAAGTTTACTGAATCATTGGTGCGATAGTTTATTTTTAAGGGCAAAGATCAGTTATGGTTCGTTTTCTGTTCTTTCCTTCTAGATCTCCTTCTTCGGGTTCTTCTGCTAATTCCATTGCCACTTCGATCTTGTAGCCAGTCCTCATGGAACAGTTCATCATAGGGAACAACACATCCATCAACTAGTGGTTCTCCTGTGAAACAGAACAATAAATTTTAACTTTGCATTACATCTCAAACTAAGTTGTAATGAAAGAGCATCCAAAAGATGTACGTTATGTAATGATGAGCACAAAAGTTAGAAGTTAATCAAGTTAGGCCTCAAGAGAAAGAAAGCATATGGAAAAAAGGGTGAATGCCTTTAAGTACGATGCTGGTTGCAAATCGGATGAAAAGTTTAGAATAAAAAAAACAACCACCAACAACATATTTACCAGAATCCAACTTCTATTATTGAATATGGTACTACGTAAGTTTTCTTTACTCGTATAGAAGTAAAAATGGTGTTTAGGTTGCTACCATAGATCTCCGTATTCCAAACAACTTAATCCACCATATGTAGGGAAGTTAATATTGAGCATATAGGTGCACCTAGAGGTATAAAACATGATTCCAGTCTTTAATAACTAACAACTGTTATTTTTTTAGACAGCAAAGAACACACCTTTCCTCGGCACCAGACAGAGCAGAAACGCTTATGCACTTCAACTGTGCAGATAAAGTAGGTGCCGAACATGTTTAGGGTATTGTGTAAGATAAAAGTAGCTTGGGGCTGGTACTTTCTGATACATGGAGCAGCGTCTTGAGGGCCAGAAAGTCATAGGTTTGCATGAATACAGCGTCTTTTTGCAAGTTGCAAATTGAAAACTGTCCTCATCCACCTTACTTTGTCAACTTCACAGCTCCAAAATAAATTACCATTTTTAGACCAAGTATTAAACTTGGTCGTCCTAGGATTGTCATTGAATCATTGGTCTTATGGTCTATTCATATCAAACGAGTTTAATAACGTACACCAAATCCACCTACATTACCTGAATCCAGAATTGCGAATGAAGAGCGAATTTTAACAATTACTGTCAGTAGCACAAATTACTACTCGTATAAAGCAAACTTTTTGTGCCTCTCTAAGAAAGGGAAGTTATTTGTTGCAATGTATAATATCGGATAAGTCCATTCGCTTTCAGATTGTAAGTATAACTCATCCAAGATGACATCATCTATCTACAATTCTTAATCATTAGTTAACTAAACATGTTGAAAAACTTTAAACACACAATAAGTTCAAATCCTTATAGAACATTACCATGCATTGAAGTAGACATAATTTTGAACATTTTCTGACAAACTTATGAAAAAATAACATAGAATCCAAATCACATTTCAGCCGATTCTACGGTCTAGGGCATAGATAGATACATAAACAATGACTAAAAATTTAAACTCCACGAAACTTAAATAATACACACACCTCCATAATCATTGTTATCGAGACGAAGATGGGAATCTGGCAAAATCCATCTGACATTAGGCATAGCTGCAAACAAAGAGTGTAATCATCACTACGGCAAACTTCATTAATAACCTATATTTATCTACATATTATAAGGAAAAATGAATTAGAATGCTACATTTGACTCTCTGGATCACATTTTCGTCTATCCTGCAACCGAAAGTGATGAGGAACTATCCGTATACTACCTTCTTTATTTTTGACTCTTTAGTTTCCTAATGTATTTAATTTTATTCTTAGACTTTACAAATTCCTTGTCATAAATCACAACTATAAATGGGACCTAGAACTTGTTGCTAAGAAGATGATCAATATATGAAAGTCATTTTCTCCCTGCCACAAGTGTGTGTGTTAGTGTGTGAATTTACCTAATTATCGGTATTCTTTTGAATCAACGATAGTTGGAAGATTGTTTCTGGTATTCATTTGAATCAACAGACTCAATTTGTTATCTTGTTATTTAGTCTACATCAGTTGGTATCAGAGCCAAATTTCCTGATCATGATGCCTCTTAGTGACGATATAATCTATGATCATCCACCCATGTTTGATGAATACGGAGATGAAGAATGGTATTCTTGGATGACCGATATCGGGATTACGTGTGATCGAACCAGGTATGTCGCTGATAATTCGAATAAGAATTGTTCGGTTTTTAAAAATCGGGCTATGAATACTAGTGGTGAAAAACTTGTTTTGAAAGTTCCAATCACATTGGAAGGCGATATTGGAGTTGCCAAAGATGATGACATATCCATATTCTTGGAAGATGATGTTTTCGAGCGTAGTATTTCATCACACCATTTGTTTGAAGAATCAAGGTTTTTTTCATGGATGTTGGAAGCTGGAGATTGTGTTTTGAATGGAAAAGCATCTTTTTCTTTGTCCACCATGTTTGCAACATCGAATTTAATGGTTTCAACCCAACGATCTGATATCCCATTCAACCCAGGTGGTTTGATCCGAAGGAAAACTCGAGGACGAGTTTTTTTTAAAGAAGGGGAGAATGATGAGGAACTATCCGTATACTACCTTCTTTATTTTTGACTCTTTAGTTTCCTAATGTATTTAATTTTATTCTTAGACTTTACAAATTCCTTGTCATAAATCACAACTATAAATGGGACCTAGAACTTGTTGCTAAGAAGATGATCAATATATGAAAGTCATTTTCTCCCTGCCACAAGTGTGTGTGTTAGTGTGTGAATTTACCTAATTATCGGTATTCTTTTGAATCAACGATAGTTGGAAGATTGTTTCTGGTATTCATTTGAATCAACAGACTCAATTTGTTATCTTGTTATTTAGTCTACATCAGAAAGCATAGTAATACTTTGTAGAAACCGAGTACATTGATCTCTTCGCTTCTTCTTCGCTGTAAAATCAACCACTCCAATATCACAAACAAACAAACACCATGAACAAAGCTCTACTAGTAAACTAACTGTATAAACCAAATCATTCAGTGTCGACAACGTACAATTGTAACTATGAAATTAACACCACCTCATCTCAAAATCAGTTCCTAATCTACGCTAATCAAAAGTTAACAGAAGACGTAAAAATGCATCAACTCATCGAGCATAAACTGCATTATTCTCTTATTAACCTAATCAGTTATAGTTATACATTACCTGTTGTTAATATAATCAGTTTAACATTAACGGTATAAATTACATTATCCTGCTTTAAGAATAGTTAGTTAAAATTTAACAGTATAAACTTCATTATTATGCAGTTAACTCCGTTAATTATAGATTTGGGGGTGTTTATTCAGCTTATATAGCCGGCGTGTGGCTTATTTGGTTTTGGGCTTATGTTTCATAAGCTCACTTTCTTTGGCTTATTTGAAACTTTTCCAGCCGAAAAGTTTCAAAATAAGTCACAAAACGAAATAAGCCATAAGCCGGCAAACAAACACCCCCGTAAACTTTATTATTCTGCTGCTAATATAATCGGATATAGATTGACAGGATTAAACTACATCCTTTTGCTGTTAACTCCGTTACTTATAAGTTAACAGTATAAACTACTACATTATACTACTGCTAATATAATCAGTCGTAATTTATGAATCAACAGTATAAACTTCGTTATTTGTCCGTCAACGTCCTTATAGTGTATGTTTGACAAGGAGCATTTAGCGTTTTTGAATCAAAAGCTCGAACGTTTACC
The DNA here is from genome assembly GCA_019973895.1 of Chrysanthemum seticuspe. NCBI lineage: Eukaryota > Viridiplantae > Streptophyta > Magnoliopsida > Asterales > Asteraceae > Chrysanthemum > Chrysanthemum seticuspe. Next base: position 318,223,006 of record BPTQ01000004.1, on the reverse strand, counting down.
TTTTCTAAAGACTAATTGAAGAGGCATTATTTTAGCGTTTAGTTTTTTCGTTATTTTACACTTTATAATCACTTTTATAAAACAAACAGTTAAAGATAAAATTAGCGATACGAACTACATTATTCAGTAATCGATATAATAATCAGTTATAAATTAATCAGTCGGAATTTATAAATTAACAGTATAAACTTCGTCATACGTCTGTCAACTTCCTTATAGTGTATGTTCGGCAAAGCGCATTGAGAGCGTTTAGGCGCATTTAGCGTTTTGAATCAAAAGCGCGAGTGTTTACCGCTAACTACTACTACTGCTACCGCTAACGCGCATAAATTAGCGATACGAACTACATTATTCAGTAATCGATATAATAATAATCAGTTATAAATTAATCAATTATATATATATACCTGCCTCCCAATGCAGAAGTTAGGGTTTGTAAATAACGGTCAACGATTTGAATTCGGGTCGGAGGATCCATAACTACAAGCCAGTGCTTGTAATCACATCCGCTGATTGCTGACGTGGCCGGTTCGACCGCCGGTTGATGAGAACCGGTGAAGGATTTCAGGACGGTGGTTAAAGTTGGTAGAAATGGCGGTTATCTGATCAAGGTTCGAATCATTTTCGTCTTAGTGAAATGACCGTGAGCACCCTTACTCTTTTGAGTATGTGTCACCGCGTGGCAATTCGGGTCGGGTTTGGGTTGGGGATTCGAGTTGGCGGGTGACCTATTTAAATTATCGGGTCAGCTATATCAACCCTAACCTGTTTACACATAATCTGAATCTGATCCATTTAACCCGTATATGTACTTGGGTGACGGGGTTGAATATGTTAATTGGGTTTCGGGTTGACCCATTTAACCCATTGTATATGCAAAAGTTGGCACATTTTACAAGTTACGGGATTAAAAGGCGACGCCCCTCGCAAAAGCTCGATTGATGTCTCTCAGTAAAGTGAATAAGAAAAACCTTATGCATTTACTCGTGTTTTATCTATCGAAGGATAAGTGGAATTAAATAAGCTCGCAACACCAAAAATAAGCTTAACAAACACAATCAACTCCTATATAAATAATTTAGGATAAGTAGAGGTGAACAAAAAATCCGAAAACCGGTCCGATCTCGAAAAAAAATTGAAAACCGGTTTCCTTAAAACCGGTTTAGGGAAAACCGATCCGTCGGTTTTATAACCGGTTACCATTTTTTTCCAATATCGGTTTGAAAACCGGTTTAAACTGGTCCGGTTTAAAAAAACGGTTTTGAAACCGGCTTAATCTGGTTTTTCTTTTAATGTAGTGAATCGTTTTTATGTGATTATGATGACTTGTAGAAACTTGTCCTTGCTGTCGAAAAAGGTTTGTTGCGTTCGAAGATTATTTTCCGGTGTCCACCATCGTTGGTGGTTGCAAGTTGCAGTGGTGATTCGGGAAGAAGACTTTTGATGGAGAAGACATAAAATATAAAATGTGTTCCTAGAGACTAGGGAGCAATGGAGTATAGAATAATAAATAAACATCTTCCCAATGTTAGTACTGTAGAGTGTAGATATGTTCTACACTATAGTTGTAATTTGGTTTTATTTACTAGTAATTTATCATCAACAAATAATAAAGGACGCATGGTTTTTGATTTTCGTAATGGATTTGACAGCACAGGCTAGACCGCTAGACACCATAGCATTTGACAAAATTGAATTTGTAGTAGATGGGTTAACGTGATTTATATAAAATGTGAATTTGTACTTCGATCTTTTATTTCTTGTTATAGTACTTTAGCTTTTAAATCAAATTTTGTAGTAGATAGGTTAAATTAATGCTTTTGTCCTTTCTTTTTATTTTTATGCTTTTGTCCTTTCTTTTTATTGAGCTTATATATTCGGTAGTAGATTTATAACAAGTATGTTAAGTGTTAAGGGTAAATACATTTTCGAGCAATACAAAACATTCTTTGTAAGCGCAAAAAACACTTTTAAAAAATGACATCCGGATGTGAGCAATCTCAAGCTTCCGTTGGGAATTCGTCAACCCAACCCACGGTGGTTTCTATCTTATCGACGAATAGAAACCCGGAAATTTGGTCAAACTTCGATTCGTGTAGGATGTCGGACGGTTCGAAAAAAGCAAAATGTAAGAAATGTGGTCTTTTCAATCATGACAGGAATACTACGTTGAGAAACCATATGAACAAAAGTTGTCCCATTTTGAAAGCGGTGTTGGGTTCTAATAAAAAAAACAATGGGGAATGATGGATCGTTGTGGGTATACGAGGCAGATCGCGTTCGGGGCAGGATGGCGAAATTTGTGATTCAAGAAACCTTGCCTTTTGACTATTTCGACAATAAGCGAATGACCTCGCTTATCCAAGAAACGCTTCAACCTCGATATACCCATGTAAGTCGAATGACCGTTAGACGCGATTGTTTAAAAATGTGGAAAATGGCTAAAGATGAAATGATTTTAGGATTTTAATCGTTAGAAACCCTTGTAATGTTTGGACGACTCCACATGGTTCACCGGACGCGTATCTTTGTGTTACCGCTCATTGGGTAAATCCCAATACGTGAGTAATGATGAAGCTACGATTGCCTTTGAAATGTTTGCATACCCCCATACCGGTGACAATCTGTTTTTTATTTTAGATCATGTCATCAAAACGTATAATCTAGAAGAAAAGATTTTTTCTATATCTTTCGATAATGCATCGAACAACACCAATGCGGTGGAGCAATTAAAACTAAAATACAAACCGATTTTGCAAAGTGTCTTTTTTCATAGTCGATGTGTAGCACATATCATTAATTTGGTTGTGCAAGCCGGGTTAGAGGTTATCGAGAAAACAAAAAATGGTTTTAGAAATATGTTGAAAGATATTTTTAGTGTTAGTAGTTCTCGATATCATAGATATATCAAGTTTTGTACCGATTCAAATTCCCTTTGTTTAGGTCCGAATTGGGACATACCTACCCGATGGAATTCCACTTGTTTGATGTATGAAAGTGCTTTATGACAAAAAGAAACTTTAAAAGCGTTTCATGATCGACTTGCACGAAAAAATTTGGTTGTGCCTTATCCCGAGTCAGATTGGTATACTATTGAACTTGTTTTCCAAATGCTTTAAGTATTTAAAAATGCTACTACTTTGTTGTCGGGGGTTTACCATACTTCAATTTGTTTAGTTTTAGAGCAACTTTATTTAATGACTAACAAGTTAAAGGAGTTTGAATCGAAAAGTGATTTATTTGGAAATATGATGAAAAAAATGAAAGAAAAGTTCAAAAAATATTTTAAAGAAATACCTCTCGTTATAACTTGTGCCGCCGCTTTGAACCCGGTTCTAAACCGAACCGGGGTTGAGGCTTTGATTTTTAACATTGGTTATGATTTGGGTTTGTCCCTCGATGACCTGAACTATCATGATCATCAGTGTGCTTGCTTTAACAAGGCTTTTGAAAATATGTTTGAAGTTTATTTAACTAAGAGTTAATTGCAATTTTGGTCCCTATGGTATGGTCAAATTGCAGATTTTGTCCCTAAAACTTTGAAAGTGCACTGGACGTCCTTATTTTGAAGTTTTCGCTGCATTTTTGGTCCTTGTAGTATGGCCAAATTGCAGTCTTGGTCCCTGTGGTATGGCCAAATTACAGATTTGGTCCCTGAAACTTTAACGTCGTATGGGCCAAGGGGACCAAAAATGCAACAGAAACTTTAAAATGGGGACGTCCAGTGCACTTTCAAAGTTTTAGGGACCAAATATGCAATTTGGCCATACCACAAGGACCAAAGATGCAATTAACTCTTTAACTAAATATGGCTCAAGTTCTTCACATATTCATACTATGCATCAAGAGGCGGGTTCAAGTTCTCATGGTAAAAACGAGAAAATTCAAATGCATAATATTTTAAGAAGTGAGAATACAAAGAGAGCTCGAGGTAAGACCCCTAGTAGCGAGCTCAGAAGGTACCAAGGATCCGATTTTTTGGCTCAATTGTCCATTGAAGAGTTTGAGAAGTTGGATATTTTTGCTTGGTGGAAAGAATGGGAAACCCAATTTCCAGTTTTAGCTGCCATGGCCCGTGACCTACTAACAGTCCAAGCAAGTACGGTAGCTTCGGAATCCGCCTTTTCGGTTAATGGGAGGGTTATATCACCGAGAAGATCAAAACTCACTCCGGTGTCGGTGGAAACTTGTATTTGTTTGAAAGAATACCTCGATGGAGTTGAAATGATTCAACATATATCACCACTCGAAGGTGAATTGGAACGGGTTAAAGAAGAAATACACTTGAAAGAAATATTGACTGGTATGGCCTTACCCATACCTCTTAACGAAGACGAATAGTTCAAGATGTTATTTTTATTTTATTCGTTTAATGTTATACAAGAAGACGATGTTTAATTTTTATGTATTTCGTATTTTCTTTATTTATGCAACTAATGCAAGAAACAATTTGATGTTTGATGTTTAAATATGTTTAGTTATTGTGTTTTGTCATAGTTTAATGCAACATTCTAAATAATCAATAACAATGACTACAAAATTGGATCTAGGTAGCTCAAAATAGTAAAAAGTTCGAGAATTAAAGTTTCATCAGTGTTAAAAACCAAACTTTATTACCAATTACTAAAAGTAAATGTTATTGTCTTCACACATTAAGACCACTTATTTTTTATGAGTAAATCAGTAAATGCATATATGAATGACTCGTTAAAAAAAACATATATGAATGACACTGAGTACTAATACAATAATGCGTATTTGAAGGAATTAGTTGAAGCAATTTGAAGATTTTGAATACTTAGAAGATGATTTTTGAAGAATTGGATCATATGTGAAGGACTTGCACAACAAACCCTCACCTTTTCAAAATTTGCAAAACACACCCTCAACTTTGGCATAATTACACTAGGGGCGAGCATACGACCCGAACGGACCGGACCGACCGAGACCGGACTGGACCGGACCGGACCGACCACATTCGGTCCGGTCCGCAGTCTCGGCTTTTGGGCTAATTTGGTCTTCGGTCCGGACCAAAACCGACGAATTTGGGCTAATTTGGCCTTGTTGGACCGGACCGGACCGACCACATTCGGTCCGGTCTCGGTCTAAGTTTTTTGCCGAAATCGGGTCTCGGTCCGATCCGGTTTTTGGACCGTGCACACCTCTAAATTACACAATATATCCCTCTACTTTTCAAAAATGCCATTTTCACCCGTCACATTACCCTATTTACACTATACACCCTTGTACCCTATTATACCTATTTACCAAAACACCCTTTCACTTTAACTAAATTACCTATTTAAATTTTTGGGGCTTTTGCATATATATCATCTCGAAAATGCAAAATTGCATATATATCCAAAGCATGCATAAAAATCATTGTAAAATGTGCATAAAAAACTTGTACAAAGGATATATATGCAATTATTCACTTTGGGAAGGATATATATGCATTTTTGCCTAAATTTTACCTTTACAACTAAACCGGATTTTAAAAATATAATTACCAAGCCCATATTTAATCCCAAAGTCCAAGCCCACAAACACATTTTAATCCCAGTCAAATTCCTTGAACCCTAGTCAACCGGTCAACAAAATAAATTTACAAACGCACCAAAAAAAACCCATATACTGTTCAATCTTCGTTCTCCTCTTTTACCCTCCTGCTTTCAACAAAATTACCCACGCCTAAATTCCTCCCTGACACGCTCTTGACATTCCCTGACCATGTGCACGGTGCCAGCGTGGCAATCCGTGTGCTCAAGCACAAATCCAGATCTAAATCATGCGTAAGATTGAAGCTAACAGTTGGATGTCCAAGATCAAAGGATCCCAAAGCTTCTGAGCTCTCCTCAAACCCTAGCATCAGCTTATAAATACCCCTTCAGTTTTCACATAGTAGAGTGGGTAATTTTTAAGCTGCTTTCATGTTTAATTGTTTTAAGTTTCAAAATTAGTATTTCTGTTTCTAAAATTCTCTACTTAAACGTTTCAATTCTGCTGTAATAAGCTTCTATACTGTTCTAGTCCAAATAAGCTCTTGTTTAGTTTTACAAATTGTTTTTAAAATAGTTTTTTTTAGCTTATTTCTAGTTCAAATAGTTTTTAAAAGCTTATTTCTGATTTACAAAAGCAAAAACCAAAAAAATCCTTTTTCAAAATTAGTTTGAACATAAGCTCTTTTCCTGTTCCTTAAAAGCTTATTTAAGCTTATCATAGCTTTTTGTAAGCTCATATTTGTTTAAAATTGTTTTACTCTCAAAAGTCAACGTGGTCAAAGATCAAATAAGCTATTTCGAAGTAAGTCTAACTTGGAAGGGCTTAGTAAACAAGCTAGTGGCAGCACTAAGCCTTTCCAAGTTAGACTTACTTCCAAATAGCTTATTTGATCTTTGACCACGTTGACTTTTGAGAGTAAAACAGTTTTAAACAAATATGAGCTTACAAAAAGCTATGATAAGCTTAAATAAGCTTTTAAGGAACAGGAAAAGAGCTTATGTTCAAACTAATTTTGAAAAAGGATTTTTTTGGTTTTTGCTTTTGTAAATCAGAAATAAGCTTTTAAAAACTATTTGGACTAGAAATAAGCTTTTAAAAACTATTTGGACTAGAAATAAGCTAAAAAAACTATTTTAAAAACAATTTGTAAAGCTAAACAAGAGCTTATTTGGACTAGAACAATATAGAAGCTTATTACAGAATTGAAACGTTTAAGTAGAGAATTTTGGAAACAGAAATACTAATTTTGAAACTTAAAACAGATTAAACATGAAAGCAGGTTGAAAATTACACACTCTACTATGTGAAAACTGAAGGGGTATTTATAGGCTGATGCTAGGGTTTTAGGAGAGCTCAGAAGCTTCAGGATCCTTTGATCTTGGCCATCCAATTGTTAGCTTCAATCTTAAGCATGATACAAGCTAGAGCTTGTAGAGTAGCTCCGCGAGCAATTTTCACCCCTTGTTTGGCTAGGGGATTCGTAAGTTGCGTATTACCTTAATTTGTAGCTCAAATTATTTATCTTATTTGATCTAATTGTTAGATTAGCTTAATTTTAGTTAAAATTTGTTGAAAGTTGGTGTTAAGCTGATATAAGAGCTTATTTGCAAAATTAGTTAATTAAGGTGTGTTTTGTTAAAAAGTTCAATAAGCAAGCAATCTGTGATAATATCTGCTGTCGAGACGAGTCATATGGATTTGAATAATTAGCTGCTTGTGATGTGTTTAGGCTCTATTTGATGTGTTATGTTTAGTCAGTTCTCGATTCGTGTTAGGAGGATATTAGTAATAAGAGCTGCTGAGTCATAGTTATTTTCTGCATAGCGTACTTAAAACCAAAACAGGTATAAATCGATTTCCTAAGTTTGAGTCCAAAAAGTTTTTCTAAACAGTCCCTAGTGTAAAATCTATTTAAGGTTCTTTTTGGTTGGTATTTTAGTGTCCTTTAAGTCCCATTTAGTCTAATTGCAAGTTTAGTTTATGTGTCCTAAGTCCTTGTGCTCTTCAAGTGTTTTTGGTCATAGTTGTTCTCGAGTCTCTCAAAATCTGTCCAACACTCAATTTCATAAGTAATTTTTAGTGTCTTAATCTATTCAAAAATACAAAAAATTAGTTTTATTAAGAGTCTATAGTCTAAATTTAATAGGTTTTCAACTTTTACACATTTCCAAAAGCTGTGTCTAGTCTAAAAATAGCTTAAAAACATTTTTGACACATCTTTTAAAAGCTCAAACAAGCTCCAAAAAAGTTGAATTTGGTATTTTCTCACTCTTTCGAGTATATACGTAATATCTTCAAGAAGCAAGTGTTATAGTTCTGAAATGTGGTTCCATTGTCAAAGACTATGACTCTGAAATGATATCGGATTGAAGAATACAGTTAATCTTGATGATGCTTTATCAGCTCTCGAAGTTTGGAGAAGATCTGAGAAACCTTTTAGGGCCAGGTAATGATTTGCTGCTAGCCAAGACGGGTCAACGGGTCAAAATGGGTAACTCTTTGGTTGGGATGAAATTATTTTCTGTTTGGTTAACCCAACACACTTCTTCAATCTTTTAAATTTTTAATGTCATAAATGCATCTTAAAACAAATAAAATAATAATTAGTGTCATGTATGATTGCGAACTTATGATTGTTCTAAGGGTTTGAGCTTTGAAGGAATGGGTTTCTTATCTACAAAAGTATTCATACTTGATACCCACCTTAAGAGCTAGGTTTAGAAAGCGAGACCCATTCCTATTTAATTATTCCTTAGTGCAAGCCAAACAACATTGCAGTTATCCTTTGCCCCAAGTTTTTTTTTTTTTTTTTTTACCAAATTAGTTTGTTTTGTTATACGCCTTCCCTTTCTGGAATTTTTGTTAACCGTTTGTAATTTTCCGTTTACCATATCTCAAATGTCCAAGTTCTACACATATATGGGAATGAAATGAGAACCTCAAAGCAGAAGATAGTGGAGTGATGGATTAGACTCGGGGGTTCTGAGCTGTGATGATATCGACTTCTTGAAGAAAAGAATGGAGGAAAAGGATATGCGGATACTTCCAACAGTGCAAGATCTGTGGGTTTCCTTGCATTTGGTCTGATATGTTGGTGTGATGATGAGAAGCTAAAAAAGGAATTCAAAAACTTGAAAAATGTGGATTTTCTGTTTTTGGGGGATCTTACTACGGAAGAGAAGCAGATGCTCCAGGATAAGGTTTCTGTTTTATTTAGGAGGTTGGGAATCCCTTCACTTTCCGAGGTACCCTCTCTTTCTCTCTCGCACACATAAAAACACTTTTATATTTAGTAATTTATTCCTCGCTACAGGTTGTGTTGTGACACGTGAAGCAATATACTATGGCCCAACAGACGGTAGTTTCAAAACATCATTGGTGAGTTGGGCTCTGCCTTTTGCTCAACGGTACATCTATAGCATCCATCCAAATGAATATGCCGAGTTCAAGCTGTGTCTGGATTCGAGAATCTAAACACACTGAAAATTGTTGTGGTTGAGAAGTTCTACAAAAATGTCATTAAGAAGTTTGGTATTCAGTCTACTAAACGACGTGAGTGCAGCTGTCTTCTACAAGACAACATCTTGTACACAAAACGGGAATCTGATACACACTCCTTTTCATGGTGCTTTCTCATTTTTTGGTTGCTAAGATCCCCGAATTGCACTTGGCAAATTTTCTTCACATGATAAAGACAATGGCAGAATCTGGTTCCACAGAGGAGCAAATGGAATCCTTTATTACAAATAACCAGAATTTATCAAAGCTTACAAGTGATTAATCACAGTGGACTATATCGATTTTCATCACCAGAAGAAGATACCGATATTCCAACCACGAGCTCTTGTCTGTCGTTGGAGGATTTAAATCGGCCAAAAGCTGCAAAGAAGTTTAATAACTCAAGTTGGCCACCTGTAAACTGGAAATCTGCGCCAGGGTTTGAACATGCAGTCAATACAAAAGCACACGGTAATCCTAATCCTCAAAAGAGACGAGATGTGACAGAGGGATTAAAAGACCAATCAGACGAGACATAAGGATTAATCGAGAGTGATGCTGACCAGATTATTGAAGAAAATCAAGCCTTAACGATTCCTTCAGTGATCTTGGAAGAAGAGCAAGACATGAAAGACCTCAGATTCTGGAATCGTTAAGGATCTTCGAAAGATAAATTGGATAATGAAAAGAGTATGGTATCTGCTGCAGTAACTGGACATAATAGGCCGAACATGAGTTCATCTAACTTGATCAACACAGATCAGTTAAATTGGGGCACAGTGACTCCACAACAGGTGATAAGAACCGGGGAATTTGTAGCATTTCAGTACTTTGCAGAAAAACATGATGTTAAATCTGTGAGATGGGTACTTGAATAACGGATTCTTTGGCACGGGCTTCAGGTATTCCAAACTTCGTATAGTAAATCCTGCCTTTTTAACGATTCTCATGCTGAAAACATAACCCAAATGCTTTACAAAGTCGGGGTCCAGCGGTTATCTGCACATGAAGTTTTGAAAGTGCACATTTTGCCTGCTATTTGCGATGAAAGAGTTATGTCGGAAAGCACTGAGTTTTCGTGTCAAATGGGAATTTGGTTCGGATCACTACTTATAGAAATCCAGTTAAATTATGCCACTCACGCCACCTTCAGCTGGCTATTTGCCAACATAGTGTTTGATGCATCCGTGAAATTTTAACCTCATGATGCTGCAAACGCTTCGGCTGTTGTATACGTAGTGATATATGTTACAATCTATATTGTTTAGGCATACAAACTGTACCAATACGTAGTGATATATGTTACAATCTATATTGTGATGGTCGTCTTGTAAATGACGAAGGGAATTGTATCATGTTTCAAATCCACATTGCGGAAAGTTAATATCTTCTAGTTAATAGACTTGTCTAATTTGACACACTAGTCTCAAATTTGGTTTGAGGATTGGCTCGCCAATCTTGAAACGTACACTGGAAGAAAGAATTGTTCAACATGGTAGCTTTAATATAAGTTTCTAAATTTACATTAAAGTTTAGATGGCATCATTTCATCAACTACAGTCCATGAGGTTATGTTTCTTGGGATTCATGTGTTAATGATATGATATATTGAAGTTTAAGAGGGTAAAAATCATCTCTAGTTTGGCGTTTTATTTCCGCATGGTTTTTGTCTTGGTTTGTATATAGTCCCTTGTGGTTCTCGTTCGTAGTCCTCCTTCTTGAAGCCTTGTCTTCTTAGCAATAAAAATGATCAACCTTTCAAAAAGAATTAAAAAAAATGTAAGACGAAAAAGTCATGAGTAAACTTTGTTACAATTTGTACACTCAAGACAAACACAACAATATGTTACTTAGTAATATCACCCAACTATATATACAAGCATTTATTTGGACACTCATTTCCACTCAAAAAAAAAAACTTACCCCTTTCTAATATGTTAAAAGGAGTGATTTCACGTTAATGTAAAACTACTAAACATAACTACAACGAATACTCCTATACGATATGAACTGATCACAACTTTAGAAAAAACAAAGCACCGTTTCTGGGTCAAAGATTAATTGATTGTTGTTTCCTTTTTTTATTTTATGTTGCAAGAATACGTATTTTATAACATCTTATTGCGACCAAGTTGTTTTCGTAAAAGAAAAACGTATAAGATATATCTTGTCAAATATTCTTAGTCGGTTTATTTAGATAGTTTTCTTTTGCAAATGAATAATCGAAAACTATGTTTATGTAGCTAAAAAATAATGAAAGATTAGTACTCCACATGTTTGAACTGGTTTACGAGACTTCATCATCTTGAATTGGTTTTAATATTTGTTCACTTTATAACTAGTTAATTAATCAGTATAGTTTTTTTTTTTCTTTTTATTTATTTATTTATTTATTTTACATGGTAATGTTTCTTAGTATTCTGTTGACCATAGGAGAGCGATTTTTTACCACGCGGTCTATTCACTTGGGTTTTGCATGACCGTTCCCGACTTTTTTCCTTACGACCTAAGATGTGTACCTATCAAGGTTTGAGCTGGAAACTGCCCGATAGAATGACAAAAGAGGATTTGGATATGGATGAAATATTCGGGTTAACGATTTCTAGAAAAACCCACTAGTCACAATTGCTAATCCAAGGCTTCCTCTTGAAATGTACTCGCTGTGAACATATATCTCATGAGGTTGCAACTTGCACCGTTGCACGTTGTTTTTGAAAGTTGCACATGATATATTAACATGTACGGAGTCTTATCAATAAACTTTATTATGAATTTTTAGTTTTATTTTCTTATTTTATTAGGTACCTTGAGATCCTTTATCAAGTTCTAATATCAAGTAACAGTCAGTCAGGTTTTAATATATTGCCTATACCTATAATGCATTACATACTACCTTCCTCCTACATTTATAACTTCCTAAAATAGTTATTTTAATTAGTATACTTAGTAATGAAACATGTACAAACATGCAATATAAGCGTTTCCTCAAACGCCCAAACTATTACAGTAAAACCAAATGAGTAAAAGTCATAGACAAGTAAAAGACTGTAGGATGCTTGCACAGGAGCGTGAACACATGAAAAAATAAATATTAAAACTAAACATGTCCAACCTACACATACAGCATCTTCTCAGAAGAACTTATAGCTACATACGAGAAAGTACCTGCACATACCTTTATTCCTGAGAAAGGCCCCTTCATGGTGAAACAGCTTAGTTCCCCGCTTAGCAATGGACAATGGTGGTTTAGGAAATACAACCCTCATTTTCCGTTATCAGTAAACGAAGAACCTCTCAACGGGGATCTTTGGGTGGAAAAAATAAGATTTTATGTTTGCTACCAAACTAGGAAGCCCGATTCTTGCTGTATGTGCCAGTTTTTTCTTTGTTAACCAAGACCAACTAGCTCATGGCGAGTACCATTTTCAAATATTTTATCCATTTGGCTTTAACGCTTCAACCAATCCTCCAGATACGTGTACTGAATCAGTGGTGTAATAGTGTATTTTTAGGGCAAAGATCAGTTATTGTCTGTTAGCTGTTTTTTCCTTCTAGATCTCCGTCTTCGGGTTCTTCTGCTAATTCCATTGCCACTTCGATCTTGTAGCCAGTCCTCATGGCACATTTCATCATAGGGAACAACACATCCATCAATTATTGGTTCTCCTGTGAAACAGAACAATAAATTTTAACTTTGCATTACATCTCAAACTAAGTTGTAATGAAAGTGCATCCAAAAGATGTACGTTATGTAATGATGAGCACAAAAGTTAGAAGTTAATCAAGTTAGGCCTCAAGAGAAAGAAAGCATATGGAAAAAAAGGTGAATGCCTTTAAGTACGATGCTGGTTGCAAATCGGATGAAAAGTTTAGAATAAAAAAAACAACCACCAACAACAACATAAAGGCATAGGTTTGCATGAATACAGCCTCTTTTTGCAAGTTGCAAATCGAAAACTGTCCTCATCCACCTTAGGTTGTCAACTTCACAGCTCCAAACGCTTTCAGATTGTAAGTATAATTCATCCAAGATGACATCATCTATCTACAATTCTTAACTAAACTGATGTTGAAGAACTTTAGACACACATTAAGTTTAAATCCTTATAGGACTTTACCATGCATTGAAGTAGATATAATTTTGAAACATGTATAAGCATGTTGCCAAAAGTTTGCAATAAGATTTTCTAACAAACTTATGAAAAAAATTACATAGAATTTCAATCGCAGTTCAGCCGATTCTACAGTCTAAGGCATACACTAGAAAGATACATAAACAGAACTTTCATATATAGCTTGACACACATATAATTGATGCACGTTAAGCGCAATGACTAAAAATTTAAACTCCACGAAACTTAAATAATACACACACCTCCATAATCATTGTTATCGAGACGAAGATGGGAATCTGGCAAAATCCATCTGACATTAGGCATAGCTGCAAACAAAGAGTGTAATCATCACTACAGGAAACTTCATTAATAACCTGTATCTATCTAAATTTTATAAGAAAAAATGAATTAGAATGCTACATTTGACTCTCTGGATCACATTTCCGTCCATCCTGCAACCGAAAGCATAGTAATACTTAGTAGAAACCGAGTACATCGATCTCTTCGCTTCTTCTTCACTGTAAAATCAACCACTCCAATATCACAAACAAACACCAGGATCAAAGCTCTACTAGTAAACTAACCGTATAAACCAAATCATTCAGTGTCGACACAATTGTAACTATGAAATTAACACCACCTCATCTCAAAATCAGTTCCTAATCTACGCTAATCAAAAGTTAACACGTAAAAATGCATCAACTCATCGAGTAGATTAAGTGATTAACAGCATAAACTACATTATTCTGTTATTAACCTAATCAGCTATAGTTATGCATTACCTGTTGCTAATATAATCAGTTTAACATTAACGGTATAAACTACATTATCCTGCTTTTAGAATAGTTAGTTAAAAATTAACAGTATAAACTTCATTATTGTGCAGTTAACTCCATTAATTATAGATTTGGGGGTGTTTGTTTCCGCTTATATAGCCGGCTTGTGGCTTATTTGGTTTTGGGCTTATGTTTCATAAGCTCAGTTTCTTTGGCTTATTTTGAAACTTTTCGGCTTATATAAGCTTATTACGACGTAATAAACTTATATAAGCCGAAAATTTTCAAAATAAGCCACAAAAAGTGAGCTTATGAATCATAAGCCCCAAAACCAAATAAGCCATAAGACGGCTATATAAGCCGAAACAAATACCCCCGTAAACTTTATTATTCTGCTGCTAATATAATCAGATATAGATTGACAGTATTAAACTACATCCTTCTGCTGTTAACTCCGTTAGTTATAAGTTAACAGTATAAACTAAATTATACTACTGCTAAACTTCCTTATGGTGTATGTTTGGCAAGGAGCATTTGAAAGCGTTTTGAATCAAAAGCTCGAGCGTTTACCTTTTCTAAAGACTAATTGAAGAGGCATTATTTTAGCGTTTAGCTCTTTCGTCATTTTACACTTTATAATTACTACTTTTATAAAACAAATAGTTACTCCTAACCACCAATATTTCTAACAGCTACGGCTAGTTTTGCCAAACATACAAAACAGTGTAAACTACATTATATGCCGCTAATATAATCAGTTATAAACTAACGGCATAAACTTCATATATCCGTTAGTTATAAATTAGTGATACGAACTACATTATACTGCTGCTAATATAATCAGTCGGAATTTATGAATTAACAATATACACTTCGTTATTCCTCTGTCAACTTCCTTATAGTGTATGTTTGTCAAGGAGCATTTGAGAGTGTTTAGGAGCATTTAGCGTTTTTGAATTAAAAGCTCGACCGTTAAACTTTTGTAAACACTACTTTTCAAATGCTACTTAAAGAGGCATTTAGCGTTTAGTTTTTTCGTCATTTTGAACTTTATAATTACTTTGATAAATCAAACGGCTATTACTGCTAACTACTCCTAACCGCCAATACTGCTAACAGCTACGGCTAGTTTTACCAAACATACAAATACATTATAAACTACATTATTATGCTGCTAATATAATTAGCAGGGCCGTCTTTGAGGGTGTGCAAGGTGAGAGATCGCTCAGGGCCCCAGAATTTTTAGGGCCTCAAAATTTGTCTCGTTAATAACTATATGCATGTGTAGACATATTTTTCACGGAAAAAAAAAGAATTTAGATGGAAAAATATCTTAAATGAGTAGTATGTTAGAACGTTTAGATAACTAATTGCATTATATCTTATAAACGGTGACACTTTATATATAATATTGCTTAACGAAAGGCCTCATTATATAATTTCGTACAGGGCCCTCAAAAATTTTCACGATTCATGAGACGGCCCTGATAATTAGTTATAAATTAACGGCATAAACTTGTTTATAACTTACAACAATATAACCTACATAATCGTCATTTTATAAAACAAACACCTACCGCTAACGCTCGTTTGATAGCGTTAATCTTTTCTAACTACTAGTGCTAACTAAGCATACATATATAGAATAAACGTATAAATTAGCGATACGAACTACATTATTCAGTAATCGATATAATAATAATCAGTTATAAATTAATCAATTATATATATACCTGCCTCCCAATGCAGAAGCTAGGGTTTGTAAATAACGGTCAACGATTTGAATTCGGGTCGGGTAACCTATCGGAGGATCCATAACCACAAGCCAGTGCTTGTAATCACAACCGCTGATTGCTGACGTGGCCGGTTCGAGCTTTTGAGGATTTGGACCGGCGGTTGATGAAAACCGGTGAAGGATTTGAGGACGGTTAAAGTAGGTGGAAATGGCGGTTACCGGTAGTCTGATGAAGGTTCGAATCATTTTGGTGTTGGTGAACAGGGGAGTGAGAGGGTTAGGTTGGCGGGTTTGGGTTGATAGTATTTAAATGATTGGGTCAAGCAGGGGTCTTCATGGGTCGGGTAATATCCGAATAAATCGAAAACCGAAAACCGAACCGAAAATAACTGAACCGAACTCATAACCGAACCGAACTTGTTAAAACCGAACTGAAGCGAAATAAAAGTTCGGTTTTCGGTTCGGTTATGCCCTCCAAACCGAAAACCGAACCGAAAACCGAATTTAAATAAATATATATAATTTTTTATATATTTATATAAAAAAAATATGTTAAAACTCTTTTATAATATATATATATATATAATATTTTTGAAGCTTGAAATTATTTTTTTTTCAAAAAATATATATAAATAAATGAATAAATTATTAAATTTGGGTAATTCGGTTCGGTTTTCGGTTATTGGGGGTTCGGTCTTCGGCTTTCGGTTCGGTTTAGTCAAATTTCGGTTCGGTTTTTGGTTATAGCCAGAAAAAAAATTAACCGAACAAACCGAACCGAACAAACCGAACCGAACAAACCGATAACTGAACCGATTAACACCCCTAGGGTCAGGTATGTTTACATAACCCGAAATCTGATTTATTTAACCCGTATATATATTTTGGTTGATGGGTTAAATAGGTTACATGAGTTTAGTGACGGATCAAGATAAATAGGATGCGGGGGTTAGGGGGTGGAAATTTTTACGATAGCAACAAAATGCGAAAGAAAAAACTAAAAACGTAATGATAAATAAATATTTTTACTTAGACATGAAAGATTTATAAGATTTTAAAGAGTTAAATGTTGGATTTTAGTATGTGAGTGGGGGGCAATTTGAGTTTTTGGTGAGGGTCACTTTCGAAAAAATGTCAAAATTAAATAAAAATTACACTAGAATATAAACTTTTTAGGCTATCCATTGGGGGCGCCTGCCCCCCATTCTTACATGCTAGATTCGTCCTTGCACGGGTCGAATATGTTAACCGGGTTTCGGGTTGACTCATTTAACCTGTTGTATATACAAAAATTGGCACATTTCACAAGTTACGGGATTAAAAAGGCAACGCCCTTCGCAAAAGCTCAATCGATGTGTAGTAAAGTGAATAAGAAAAACTTTATGCGTTTACATGTGTTTTATCTATCGAAGGATAAGTGGAATTAAATAAGCTCGCAACACCAAAAATAAGCTTAATAAACAGAGTCAACTTTATTAATACAAATAAACTATAAAAACGTTTATTTATACTTTACGATCTTCTAATGTTTTGTCGATAACAAACGTAAAATCATTTTAACGAAACAAATAAAATACGTAAAAGGTTTGAGCCAATAGTTTTTTTTTGAACAAAGAGCCAATAGTTTTTTTTTGAACAAAGAGCCAATAGTTTACTAACACAGAAATGCACCATAATCCAAATACTCCTTATGTTTATGTTGACTGTTTTGAAATTTTATGAAACAAATGGATGATTAAAGCTATGAAACCTTTTGACAGATGATTTCTAACTTATATTAAGATGAATTAAGCGCAAATAAACTTACTCAAACAACAATTACCACATGATGCAAATTATGACATGCTATGACAAATTAGATGCAATATGATATGATTTAACTAGATCTACTAAAATAAGCACAAATATGATCAAAATAAGCTATAATGAACAGAATGAAACTATGAATGAAAGATCTAAACTAATTAAACTATAATATTAAAATTTAAGCAAATAAATGGAGAAATAGAACTTACTTGGGACCCTAGCTAAACAAGGGCACCCAAAAGGGCAGCTACAAGCTCTAGCTTGTGTAAAACAAGCTAGTAAAAGCAATAAGCCCTTCCTAATTCGGCTTACTACCACTACCTTATCAGTTGACTTTGGTTGACTTTTTTGAACTTTTTAAGAATAAAACAGATTTAGTACCTAATAAGCTCATGAATAGCTACAGGAAGCTAATATGAGCTTAAACTAATAGAGAAAGAGCTTATTGAAAGTTGAATTTAACTATTTAATCATATTTTTTTTTTTTTTTTTTTTTTTTTTTTTTTTTTTTTTTTTTTGATTTTGAGATTTTATAATTAAAACAGAAAAGTAGGTTTAGGTGGTGTTTGTTTTTTAAAAGGATCTGAATCTGAACCACACATATGAATCTGAATCTGAGGCGTAAATGTATGAATCTGACCGCATCTGAACGGGAAAAAAAACTCATGTTTGAACCGCACATTTGCTTGCTCGTACTAAATATTTTTTTGGTTATTTTTGTGTCAACAAGAGGCAACCAGAGGCATTAAGACACACCTCTCAGGTCTAGACCATTAAGATCTTACTGCCTCTGACTGCGTCTGAACGGGAAAAAAAACAAACGGTCTGAACGGCCAAAATGTCTGACCGCGTCTGAACGAGTCAGATTATGAGGCTATTAAGAGGCAGTTTTCAAAAAACAAACGCCACCTTAGTAAACTTGTAAAAGCTTGAAAGTAAATTGAATAAGAGCTTAATGAATAGTAATAAGAGCTTATGAAAGATAAATGAACATAAATTGAAAGCTTAATAGTAAATTAAACGCGACTTTAAAAGGAAATGAAAATTTTATTGAAACTAAAGTGATTACAATACTTGAAAACAGAAATTACAACTATTTTAATAGCTAATTAAACGAGGAACTCAAACTAACATTATAGCGACCGTAAATATTACACACGCAACTAGCGAAATGGAGGGGGTATATATAGAAGTTGTGGGTCTTCAATTAGGGTTTCTAGGAAGCCTCTGGATCTCTCATCTCGTCCATCCAATCATTGCTTTCATCTTAAGCTGAATTTCATGCGTTGGATCATGTGCCCATTTCTCTCATCCCACGGATTGCCACGCTGTCATTCCTGACATGATGTCAGGAATGATGTCAGAGTCTTCTGGAAGGTTTTAAATGAGGGTATAGAGGGGAATTCATCTGAAGGAGATGATGAATAGTGTTGGGTGTCGTTTGAGAGGGAAGGGTAAACAGGGGAATTAATTTTATTATTTTGACTTGTTGGGTGGGTTGTTGACCGGGTGGTTTGGGTAAAAACGGGTTGTGGGTAAAAATGTTTAGTGTAACCGGGTATAGGATTTTGAAGGGGATTGGGCTATGGTTGGGCTTGAGGGTGTTTTGGATTGGGTAAGTTTGGTTAGATTTTGGATTTTGAACGATACTTATATCTGGATATGTACACTTTTACCGTAAGGGCATTTTTTGCCAAATGTAATTTTTGCAGGGACCAAAGGTGTAATTTGGGTAAGGTTGGGGTGACTTTGGTAGTTATGGTTAATTGAGGGTGTAAAGTGAAGTTATGCCAATGATGAGGGTAAGTGATGAAAAATGCCAAACATGCTTCAAAAACCGCAAAACTGTATTCCCGACTCCTCTTTTGCTCTCTTTTCATTCTCGTGCTCGGTTTTCTTCTGTTTTGTCTTTTCTTTGTCCGTTTTGTGATATCCGTACTTGCACTCCGCGTAGATTTACTAAACGGAGAAAACCTTCCACTGGTAGGCAGTCGTGTTTTTCACATGATTTATATTTACTCATGTCAGCATTCTCACTTCTGATGTCTCCAGTTCTTGTTTATTTTTTGTCTCAGTTATTTTTAAGACTGATTTTTCTTGTTACTTTTTCTTTGTACATCAGCTTATACCAACATTCAAGCTTTGACCACCTTGCTTGTTTTGGTAAGCTACTATGTTTTTTGTTGTTGAAAACATGTTGTGGTAACTAGAATTTACTTGCTATGGTTGAAATTTTGGTATGCTTGTTGGATTATAAGCTTCACATATTCTCTTTCTACTCACAAATCTATTAGTCGTAAATGTGTTCGATGAGATCTAATGCATTCTAGTAAAAGTTATAATATGTGGCAACCTTAAAACAGTTGTACTACTTGGTTTAAGACAAACTCAAAATTGAAACATTTTGTTCTTTTTGTACATTTTTAAAGCACCATTTTAGGTGGCTCGATGTGATTACTTTGATTTTAAAACTCAAAGTAAAATTTCTAAATATGCGCGCAGAATTTCGAACATGGATTTTGAAGTCTCTTGAACTCAAAATTCAAAATTCCTACTCGTGAGATTTTGTTGGTAGTGGTAGGGCCATCCGTTGAAATTTGAAGGCCCTATGCCAGATTTTTTAAATGAACATTTTGACATCATATTTGAAGTATGTGTAAAAAATTGTGAATTGTAATTAGATTATGCATTTCTTTTTATATCGATCAAACGACACACCAAATCTTCTTCAAGTTTAAATAAATCTTCTATACTCCTAACTAACTCCTAAGTATAACTATTGAGTTTTAAAGACATTTTATGATGATCCATGCAATTGTAAATATTTTTTTTATAAGATAAGATGTATGTAGGACTTTCTTAAAAAATATATGAGTCGATAACGTTTGCTTTTCTAAAACAATCTACAATGTTTACTTTCTCTAAAACAATATTCCAAGCTAAAAATATAGTTTTTCATGAGATATGCATTTTGTTTAAACTTTCGGATGAAATATTTATGTTTCACATTAGGATAGAGTTTAAAATCATTGGCCTTAAAGAAAAATGGATTAAAGTGGAACTTTAACAAAAAAATGTGGTTAGAGAAACAACACCACTTATGAGCCCGATACACTTTTTACGTATATGAGTTTGTCTTTCCCACAAAACTCATGTGCTCAATTTCCATCATTAAAGCACAAACTTAAGTTTCTTTTTCCTTTGAAAACTTTAAAATTTTGATTGTTGTTATACCGAAGTTACATTCTTCTTTCTAAATCATTTGTTATTCTTCAAAAATGAGTTTATATCTATAGCAAAGTTTCAAAAATCTAAGGCCCTTAAAAAATGAAGGCCTTATGCGGTTAATCACCCCGCATATGGTTAAATGTGGCCCTAGGTAGTGTTCAAATTTCGGGTAAAATGGATGTCAAAGTAAAGTTAATTGTAAGAACGTCATTAGAATTTGACTTTGATCGGTCAAATAATTTTTTGCCATTAAAAAAGTATTTTTGGTCAAATAACTTTTTAATGTGGTACATTTACTATATACTATTCAAGTAGGAACACGTATGAGCCTTAAAAGTAGAGGACACATTTGTAAGTTAAAAGATGGGCTAATAACCTATTAAAGCATTATAGTACGTTGTCAATAATGACAGTCCTGCATAGCGAACTAAAAAAATATCTCTTTTAACATTAATGTTAACATTTTTGTCTTTCTTTAAGTATTATGACTATTTTACCTTTCGAAAATTATTTAAAAAAAAGGAAATTCGAAAAAAATATTCAGAAATTTTTTTTATACGTTTTCACCTGTTTTTATTCACTTTTGATTTTTTTTGTCGCAAGTGAATTTTTTTATCGCATTTTTTTTATTACAAAAAAAAATCAATTTTTTTTATTACAAAAAAAAATCAATTTTTTTTCGCGTGTCACAAAAAAAATTCAATTTTTTTTTGCGGGTCACAACCAAAAAAAAAAAAAAAAAAAAAAAAACACATTTAAACAAAATTGAAAAAAAGTATTTCGAAAAAAATTTCAGAAAAAAAAATTTGGAACAACAATTTCGAAAAAAAAGTATTTCGAAAAAAAATTCAAAAAAAAATTTTGGAAAAAAAATTTCGAAAAAAAATGTATTTCGAAAAAAATTCAGAAAGGGTAAAATGGTCATAATATAGTTCTAATACCTAAAGAAAGACAAAATGTCAACATTAATATCTAAAAGAGTTATTTTTTTAGTTCACTACACAGAACTGTCATTCTTGACAAGTATAGTGCTTTAAAAGATTATTAGCCCTTAAAAGATTATAGGAGTAAATTTTATGATCAAACCAACATGGACTATTTGCCTCGGTATATATATATAAATCTTTTGTGAGCAAAATAAGTATGTGATTAGGAAATAAACACCATAAAGGCATAAACTATTAAACTAGAACACTGAGAAATGATGGCATGCTTAAAAAGTTATGAGAACATTGCTTGGATCTAAAAGATAAAATTATGCCTCTTGTGTACCGTTATATTATTAGCCAAATAATAATGCAATTAATGTAATAACTTAATGTTGATAAACCTCGTTTATGTCTGGTAATATTACTTACAATATTCCTTAGGGCACTTATTTTGTAACCAACTACAGAGAATGTAAGTGCTTGAAATCAGGTTATCATTTAAACATCCTTTGTAGTTGAAATCAGGCATGCCTGGTTCTCCAACAAAAGCTCGAAAAGATTCTACTACGTGCAATGCAATTTGCAAGAGGGGTTAAATTGTATCCACGTTCCAAAAAGCACAAAAAGGTTCTACCATGTCTGGTTGATGCATCGTAGCCATGTAAATAACGTGATTAACCGAGCCTTATGGTCTTGGCCATGGCTCAATAAAGGATCGTTGTCAGTTCTAATGTGAGTCTTGGCATGGTTACATGGTTGTCTAACAAACAAAACTCAAACCCTTTTTTGCATTCAATGTAACTAGAGAGTGATTAATTGAGCCTTATGGTCTCGGCCATGGCTCAGTAGAGGATCGTTGTCTGCTCATCTAATTGGGTCTTGGCATGGTTACATAGTTGTCCGACAGACAAAAATCAAACCTTTTTTTTACATTCAGTCCACAGCGTAGAATCGTTCTCCTCACATGAACTATTGACATGTTTGAAACCATATAGAAAATTATTGAGAGTACAATGATTGTCTTGTGAGATAAAGATCTCACTAATGAAATACAAAAGGTTACACGATCAAGAAGTGATCAAACGATTGTAGGTAAAAAAGTAAACAGTGGCGTGGGAGAGATCAGGTGTTTTATGATGATTATGATAATGTGTCTCTTAACCCTAAAAGTGAAGACACATATATAATGCTAAAATGTCATGAGCAGACTAGCCCTCCAAGATGCAATCTTCACATATTGACCATAAAACTTCTAATGCCCAGCCATCACCATCAAGAATCCAAGAACTACAAAGAAGCCTTTGAAACAATCTCAACATAAAATAAGCACAAAGATAAGCAAAACAATAATCAGATTATAAGCCCTTATTTTAATAGTAAGTTATCTTTTTCTTGATCCATGAATACTACTTAAAAACATCAAGAATGAACACGTAGCAATATCATGTCTTTATTGTCCATAAATATTAAAAAGCCTTTTACAAATGGATATTAGTTATATCTCCTTCATTGACTTGCCTACAAAAAGCTAAGTCCAAGTCACATGGGAGAAAATAAATAAAAAATAATTCAATCTTGTATTAAAAAAATAAGGAGATGTGTACTAAAACTAAAAGTTCCATAACGACATGTCAGCACAAGATTTCACATCATCAAAAAAGTTACTCTAAGGTGGTGGTAGCATGAGTGCTTCAGCCATGCTATCAAGAAACCCTGGCAACTCATCTTCATGCATATAATAATCTATAACAACTTCCGGTTTCGTATGTTGAAAAGCCTCTGCTGCTTCGGCTGCTGCCTTTATGTTAAAATTTGGGGTATTAATATGTGGCAAACATGTCATTCTATCAATTGCTAATGGTCTTCAAGTTATGTTCAGTGCAGACTTATTACAGGGGTTAATCATGGACAAAGCATAAATGATTTAAAGTTTCAAGAAGCTCGTTTCTGCTGAAGCATTTCTCATTTCTGCTGATGAGTCATTTATAGCCGTTAGAGGGGTCTTTGTGTATCTTAATCTCCTATTTAATAAGTCCCTTAATCTAGGGTTAGATACAACTGTGTGTGCAGTCATTGTCTCACATTATCTTCTTTCTGATCATTACATTGATCTTGTCTTCTCTTTGTATTTGTATGATTATTGTCTCATTGACATTAATCTAACCTTGTAACACTTTGGATACTATTGTTGATTTAATCTAAGCCGACTATTGAGGCTTAGGTTTGAATAAAGGTTCTATTGTTCATCTTGTGTTGCTGATACTTTCGAACACTTTAGGATATCCGCTACATGATTAGAGTGGCTTTTGAACCTCCGTCTCCACTCTAAACACAAAAAGTTGATCGAAGGTGTTTGTTACACCACTACTACAAAACTGGGCAAATGCTACGGAAATTTGCAACGGAAAATTTCCGTAGCAAATATGCAACGGGTTTGCAACATATTTGCAACGGATTAGCAACGACATACGAACCCGTTGCAAATCCATTGCAAAAATTAAACTAATTTCTTTTATACTTATTATTAAATATTCCGTTGCAAATTCGTTAAGTTTATTCGAAATTTGTAACGGATTTGCAACGGATTTATTAAAAATTATATAAAAAGAAACTATTATTTGCTTCCATTGCAAAATTGTTGCAAAAATTCAAATAAATTGTAATTATTTGCAACAAAAAATTCCCGTAGCAAATATGCAACTGGTTTGCAACATATTTGCAACGGATTAGCAAAGACACATGACCCGTTGCAAATCCATTGCAAAAATTAAACAATTTTGTTTTATACTTATTAATATTAAATATTCCGTTGCAAATTTGTAAAGTTTATTTGAAATTTGTAACGGATTTGCAACGGAATTTTTAAAAATTATTTAAAAAACTATTATCGCTTCCATTGAAAAATTGTTGCAAAATTTCAAATAAATTGTACTGATTGCAACGAAAAAATAATAATAATTTAATTTCAACTTATTTTTAATATTCTATTTTGAATCCTTTGCAAATTCATTAGGAATTGAGTTTGCATCGTTTGAAAATGAGTTGTACTATGTTGCTTGATGTACTATGATGTTGATGTACGTGATTTGTAATAGCTTATAGATATTAGTGACCCAAGTGTGCTAAATACACGTCAAATTTGGGTCCATTATTAGCACTCAGACAAGCCCAATCCAATATACAATCATTCCCAACGATCACCCAACTGATACCCAACAGTTAGGGTATGATACCTAACACGTGACAATAGGATATACACGGCCATAATATGGAGCAGGCATGTTATGTACGAACCGTACTAGCCCAAGAAAGGAATGATACTTATCATCCTTGTCTGCCCATCAGATGATCAACACATGTCCTGTTCAAAACTGTTGATCATCCATATAAGATTTATCCCAAAACCATGGGTATCTCCCTATAAATAAAGAGGTATCACACACAATAAAAGGATCACCTTTTTCTTCATAATTTCACATACTTATTCACACATAGTGAATACACACACTCGGCTTGTTTAAGTGTTACCTTATCTTTAGATTCTTAATTTTATCTTGGGGTCCTTACCATTCTTAATGGGAAACCAAACAACATAACCATCTCAATCCACTCATAAATCGCGTTTTACCTATCTTAAATAAACAAACAATATTCAACATGCCAATATACGTGGGAAGCCATATCATGAACAAAATTGATTGTGTACATCGCAACACTTGTTCCAAGTTTGTAATGGATAATCGCGTAGTAGATGTGGAGTATTATAAAAGGAAGTCCAGTACTAGAGAAGTCCAAACCTATCTGTTGTAGGGTGTGTGAGCCATTCTTTATGAACTTGAGCCTGAAGTATGTTGTTGTACATCACAAGGAAATTTGTTAGAAAGGGTCTTGAGGCCGAAGGCTCGCGAACCACCCTCCGACGATCAAATCAGAACCTTATAAGTAAATGATTTAGCATAACATAGTATGATATGTTTGTACGTAAAGACATAGTTTAAGGAGTAACTGCAAGTGAAGAGTATGGAGAAATCACTTATCTTCAAATGGGATAATGCCTTGGTATTTATAGGTGGCTTGAACTGCCTTACCTTATGGACAGTAAGGCGTGGAACCCTCTTTTATCCCATAAGTATTGATCAAGTGAATTGCCGACAAAGTTGTCCACTTTATCTATGAGGCAGAGGTTTGTTTCTTACTTCGTTCGAGACCTTTTTCCCTTCCTCTTTGGTTATATTTATATTTGTCATGTCTATCCCGGACTTACCTTATGTCCATCCCAGGCTTAATTACAAAAAACCTCCCTGTTTATCAGCATAAATTTTTGTGTGAAAAATTGATATTGTTTGATATGTTTGCCCATCAGATTAAGGGGGAATGTTAAATTTTGGGGTATTAATCTGTGGCAAACATGTCACTCTATCATTTGCTAATGGCTTTCAAGTTGTGATCTTTGCAGGGATATTACAGGGGTTAATCATGGACAAAGCATAAATGATTTAAAGTTCCAATACGTTCATTTCTGCTGAAGCCTTTCTTGTTTCTGCTGATGAGTCATTTATAGCCGTTAGAGGGGTCTTAGTGTATCTTTATCTCCTATTTAATAAGTCCCTTAATCTAGGGTTAGAAACAACTGTGAGTGTAGTCATTGTCTCACATTCTTTTCTTATCTAATCATTTCATTGATCTTGTCTTCTCTTTGTATTTGTATGATTATTGTCTCATTGACATTAATCTAATCTTTAACACTTTGAATACTATTGTTGATTAATCTAAGCCGACTATTGAGGCTTAGGTTTAAATAAAGGTTCTATTGTTTATCTTGTGTTGCTGATACTTTCATACAATAACATACCATGAGCCGAGCTCGAGCTTAAAATTTAAGACTTGAAACAAGCCGAGCTCAAGCTCGAGCTTTTTAAAACTTAAATGAGCCAAGCTCGAGCTCGAGCTTTGGTAGGCTCTGGCTCGGTACGGCTCATTTTCACCCATAAAGAAAACAAGTTGGAAAATATCTTAGATGAAAAAATATATCTTTCCCTTCCCGCTTACATTTACCGTTCACATTCATTTTCCCGCTTACGTTGACCGCCCAAATTTCAATTTTTGTCCAAATACGAGGATAAGATCTCACTTCACTTTCCATCCACTTATTCTCACATAGATCTAACTTTACATCTTGAAACACCTCACAACTTATCTATCTTTCACAACCTCTCGACGCCACCACCACACCCCTCGTTCATCACTGCTACTCTCTCACCTCTACGCCATCACCTGAAGCAACCACTCATCCTCTTTGTTGGGTGAATTTCTTATTTATTTGTACTTAATTATTTATGTAGTTATGTGTAATTAAGCAATTTTTTGGATTTAAGATATTCTGATTTGGGGTAAAATTATATGTGGCTAATTTGACTATGTATAATCGATTGTATGGCTATTTTTTATGTTTTTAGTTCTAATTTTGTGGTATTTTTATTTAGGGTTTATGTAAGTTTGACTATATGTGGCTGATTTTGACTATGTATAGATGATTTTAGTGTTTTTGATTCTCATATTGATTGTAAATGCTAATTTTGAGTAAGCTTTTACATTGACCGGAATATAAGTGATGATTTTGAAGTATTTTTCATATATATGGGTGTAAAAAAATTTGTTTAATTTAAAATGTTGGGTAATGTTGTTAATTTCACTCGTTCACTTTATTTTAGGGATTAGAGAATTGTTATCGTATTTAGTAATGATGACGTCCACTAGTGATTGGGCGTGGGTGTATAAAATGACCAACGCACAAGGGTATTCTAATCAAAGTCATGTTCAAAATGTGGAGTTATTTTTGGACTTTGCCTACTAGAATAATGAAGTTGTTGAACACATGTTGCCTACTCGATACAAATGACGTTGATGTTTAGGAAGACGAAGAGTTCGAAAACATACTTTCTGATTAGTTAGTACTTTGTGTATATAAATTGATAACTAATTCTAAATACATACCCAGTTAGTATGGATATGTATTAATTAATTAGTTAGTCATGTTTTATCTCATTCGTTCCCTACTTCCCTTGTTCTTATTATATGGTGATCATTTGAAATGTTATAATTAATCAATTTTTTGTTGTAGATTATCATGTCAAGTGGACGCAGGTCTAGCGGTCCTAGACCTTCACATGGTGATATCAGTGACAGTGGCATTGATTGTGTTGGACAAATGTTGTTGGATGATCATCACATTGATGATGATGATGAGGGTGTAGAGGTGACTGAACCAGGTGTTAAAGCATCAACTATCAGATGGTCTAATATCCTAAATTCATTACAGATCGTCCAATGATTAGCACATATGCAGACGAGTAAAAACTTGTGTTTTGTATTTATTCTTATAGAGGACAAAATTTGATACTAATAACCATGTTGCATTTTTTATTACTTTGTAGGTTTGATGATCAAATTCGGTTGGACATGCCATTAAATCAATTCTTCAGTTTAGGTTTAGTGAACCTCGGGCAATGTGGGGTTCTGTTCCACGAGAGAAGACCAAATGTGGCTTCGTTTTAAGGTATGCCTTTATTAGAAAATGTAAAAAACTTATTAAATGTTTTAACGAATATTTCAAGTCCGCTATTAACTAGTGTTTTAAAACTGCCATTGGTTTTGAAGTTCATTGTTGTGATATGTACTAAAACTTGTACATACCATGGTATTCTATACGAAGAAAAAAACAATTTAGGATTGGACTTTAGTGTGAACCTTTTGTGTTCAAACGGATTACAGCTTCTGTGAGGTCCTACTACTTTAAAACTAATCTTAACAATATTTTTGTCAATTTGGTCTAGTCTCTTTGGTTTTGTGACACATTCTTTGGTGGCAAAAGATAGTTATCACTTATCACTAGATATCAACCAATAAAAAAGTTTACATGCTACTCATCCAGGTTAGGTCGGATTGGGTCTTGTCTAATTTAAACAAGTGTACTAATATGAAACATAAAACATATTGAGTTGACTATTGTTAGACTACTAGATGATTGTTTTTGTAGCCTAACAAGTTATTGTTTCGCTCAACCACTTCCAGTCCCTTATTAACGATAATCTTATGTGCAACAATCATATCAACGGGATCCAAGAATTGATGAAGGTATTCGAAAACGTTTTGTGAAACACGGCCACTGCCAAAATCACCCAACGCTTACTGGTAATGTACATGACTCTTGTTACTTGTCTTTTTGTTATACATATTGGGTCAAAGGTAACTTATACATATTAAAGTTACTGTCATGTACTGTTTTGTTCTTTTAATCATTTACGGTAGGTATTTATGCATTAAGATGAATTGTAATTGGTGTAAGTATGTTGTTTTTTAGGTTGAAGTAATGGAAAAAATCGACGAAGGACTTGGAGCAAGCGAGAAAGAAAGATAAAGAGATTTTTGAGGAAGCTTTAGAAAAAGAAAGAAAGCTTAGCGAAGAAAAACTTAAGACATTTAAGGGAGAAATGATCAGAAGATACGAATGAGAGGCTCGCCACACAATTGAAGGAGAAACCTCACACTCCCCATTTTGCATAAACTTTCATTGCTTAATTAGGTACACTTCATGTTTTATACACATTTTGTTTAGAATTAGTACATTCTTTGGCACATATTGGTGGATTATGCACATTTTGTTAAGTAGTGCATTTGGTAGAATTTGGTTTAGAAGTGGTATGTTTGGTAGGATTTAATACGCTATGTACTATGATATTTGAATGATCGTTTAATTATTATTTGGGTTTCAATTATGTGTTCATAAATATTTAGCTTTCGACATTTGTATATTACGGGAAAATGGCTGTTTTTTTGCCGTTTTAATTTAGAAAATGCAGTTTTTTGTAATGAAAATTGTAACGGAAATTGTGACGAAACCATTGCGGTTAGACTCCGTTGCAAAGTTGTCACAATATTACACCGTTGCTTATCCGTTACTATTGCTTACTGTTGCAAAACCCAATCCTACTTTATGCCGTTGCAATCTCGTACCAATTTTTGTCCATTGCAATTTTCTTGTAATATATGTTGTAGCAAAACCGTTGGAAAACCATTGGAATATGATCCGTTGCAAAGACGGTTGCTAATTTACAACGGATTTTTCTTGGTTGGAAAACCGTTGCAAATTTTTTTTCCCGTTAGAAATCCGTTGCAATTTAAATTTCCATGGAGCATTAACGCTACGGTAGTAATCCGTTGCAAATCTGTTGCAAATGACCATTTGCAACGGATTTGCAACGGATTCCTACCGTAGCATTAGCCCTCTTGTGTTGTAGTGCACTATGTGGTGGTCTATTTGGAAATTTCGGAACAAGAGTATCTTCGGGTTGAACCCCCCTATCAAGGCATCCATTTTTGAGGATATCGTATCCCGTTCTTTATGTTGGTGTAGATATAGATGTAAGGTTTCGTTTAGTTGGATAGATTGACTTAAGAACCTTTATCTTGTTACCTTGTAATCTCCTAGCTCCTTGTGTTTTTTTAATACATCCGGCGTTAAAAAAAACATTAAATTTCAAACTCGTAATGAATATTTAAATCCGCAAGACTACATTTGTCTTTAAAAAATCCAATGGTTACAAAGATTAACCATGTAAAAACCTGTATCTCAATGTAAAATCAAATTTTATGAAGTGTATCTATCCTAGTGCTAGTAGTTGGTATAGTAGTAAAAGAGTGTAGACAAGAACAAAGGCAAAGGAGTATTTTTATGGACATACTCTTTATGAGGCAGTAGGTGGCTTTTAGGTTACTCTTAAATTTTGAATTTAAAGAATTTCACAATGCTAAGTTAACTCATATATCACCATATAAGTGAGTAAAGAACGAGATAAGTAAACTACATTTATGCACATTGTGGAGATTTTCATGGATGCTTTAAAACTAATATAAACAGTACAAAACATAAAAAGATAATAAAAAACATATGATTGATGATAGACTGTGATAACTCCATACATAGTGTGGATTTTACAGTAAGTTGGTTCACTAGGCAACCCTAACTTGTGGTAAAATTTTAAATCCGATGCAATCTTTCTTCAAGAACTCACCTCATGTTATATTCATATTTTCCTTGCCACTAGAGAGAGTTGCGATGAAACACATGACGTATTTTACAAGTTATTCAAGAAAAGGTTTTATACTTCTTTCTTACCAATAATAATAGAACCATGTCATCAAAAACACTCGTTGTCATTCACTCAAGTCACCACGACACTCAGAATAACATTCAACTACATTTTACCCGCACTCATAACAATGAAAACTCGCGCACTAAAACACATACACACACATATACAGCCAAATACACACTAAAAAGAAGCGTCTAATGAAGCTAGCCGAACATGACACTAAAGGGAGTTGTGAACATTCAATGTCATCCAACGACACAATAATATGTTGTGAAGTGTCACATAAAGTTCGTTAAGATGACACGTAATAATTAATATGTATTAAACATGAATATCATATATGTTAGAAAAACCACTTTACTTATGGTATATATGATGCATGAATATATATTACATTGCAAAAATTGTACTAAATCAGTAACACATGATAAACAATACCCGGTTTATCAGATAACCATATCATAACACAAAGAAGAGAATCGACGAGTTACAAAACACTTTATAGACACATTTGAGAAGTCTTTAACAATTAATGCTTTAAAGTGAATTTGTTGCTATTAATCATCCAAGCTTTAGCCTTTACTCCCTCGAGGTTTAGAAATAGATAGATGTTTTTGTTGGTTTAATGGACAAAATATTAATAGATGTGTGTTAGGATCGAACTCGAAACACGGGATTGCACACTTTACGTATGAGAATTAAAGTTAATAACTAAATATAAAATATTGTATTTATTTATTATTTACACGGAATATATAATGGACGTTAAGTTAATTAATTGTAATGGACTAACGATCGTTAAATGTTGAAGGAAGGACTAAATATGAAATTAGATGTCAAGTAGGTTCTAGAAACCTTATGGGTTTCCATAACCGATTGGATGGGGGTTTCCATAAACCAATTCAACCCTAACTTAGACTCTAAGTTTCTTTGAGTATAAATACAAAACCAAGGGTGTTTGTAATTTATCTCTTGTACTCATTGGCTAAAACTTAAAATTGTTTGTGTGTGTTTTTTTGCCATAACCGATCGTACAACCCTTATTGGTTGTCGATCACATTGTTTTTCCAAAACAAATTATTTAGTGTTCTTTAAACTAGCATTTACTTTAATTCGTTAATAGTACGTGTGTACAAGAACGTGGTACAATCACACTATTGATTGTATCTTGGATTGAATTACAAAACGGTAAGGGGTAATTCTTATAATCCGATAAACCCTAATTAGGGTTCATCCAATTGCTAGTTTTGTGGATTTGATTCTTGTTCGGCTAGAATCAAGAAAGGTACGCATATTCTTGTTTATGTTAATTAATTATTTGTTAATCTTTCCTATACGCTTCCGCATGTGTACTTGATGTTTATTGTTTATATTTATGATTTGTCATGTTATATAATTCCAAAAGTTTTTTGCCGAGGCCATTACATTTTGAGTTTCCATTAATTGTTGATTGCCCAGTACATCAATTTGAAGATGTAACTTGGAAAGGTCTTAATGTAAGTTGGGTGGATAGTTGAAATGCTTTAAAGTTGGTCAAATACCTAGTATGTTTGCTCAGGAAGTTTTTAAACGCCTTTATTGTTGGAAAGGACTTGATGTAAATTTTACTCCCTCTGTACCCAACACCCTAAAAACCCTTTTAGACCTAGTACATTGTTTCTATGATAACGTTTGAATCTTGCATTGATTCTTCCCCCATTTTCTCGGATTTATTGTGTTTGGTTGGTGTGAATTGAAGTATGGCATTTATAAGTGTAGAAATGAGCAACGTGGAAAGTGATGATGCAATGCAACCTTGAGAGACATATAATATATGTGACATTGATATCATAGAAACCTATGACTTTCATCTTCAAGATATGGTCTATACTTGTATATGCACACTTTGGTAGAATCATTTAACTTTTAACATTTTATCAATTTAAGTAAAAAATACTTACTCTTTGTTAGTGGTTTTGCGAAAGGTGTATATCGGTGGGAATACCCTGATCTCAGGCATATTTTGATACCAACCAGTTCTTTCCTCAAGGACCCAGTTTCAGTGATGAGCTCCTGTCCCAGAGATCTAATTCGCCATGAGTTGGGTTCGAACCATGGTCTATTTCGCAAAGCCCTCATTAGCCGGTCAAATGAGCGTTTGCGGAGAGGGAATGATACCACTGGAGCAAGCCTCACTTGGTAGTGGGTTAGTAGTTAGTAGTGATAGATGTATAATAAAGGGGAAAAAATGTAATAAGTTAAACAACAATTAAACATTTAACCATTTAGTTATGATCAAGTTAAAAGGAAACTTAAAATGAAAAAGATGAGAAATGATTATAACAACATATTATAGATGCATTAACTTGAATTATGTACATATTTATTTATTTAGATAATTAGATACATTATAATGTATTTTCTAGTTTAAATTTGAATACACATACATATATTAAATGCATTTATTTAAATCAAATTAAATGAATTTTGTGCATTTTGCATCCTTTACATGTCAAATTTATTGATAATACTACTTTACATTATTTTCGTTTCAAAATCACTTTCGAAACTAAATGGAATACAACTAGATAAATAGAGATTTACCTATTTTAAGTCGATGCATGTGTGATTATAACCATTTCTCATCGTTTTCAGTCATTTTATGTTTTGTTCTCACTGAATCACTACCCGACTATTTCAAAAATGTTCGACATGTCTGTTTACTAAAAATGCTCAACGAACCAATAAACAATTAGAATGAATGTCTAATACCCTAGATTAGCTAAATTGAAGTGTGTACCTTCTTAAGTGTTGGTTGTCTCTATACTTAAACTACTAGTAGCGTCGTGAGTTGAATCAAAACTTGTGAGAACTGAAAACACATGTTTGTTTACTATAAATTCTCAACATGTTAACCGTACTAATCTCGGAGTATCGATGAGGTAAGCTCTTGTAGTTGCTGTGAATTCAACTTTAACACAATTCAACTTTCCCATGGCGACTAAAACATGTGAACTTGTAGTTGTTGTGAATTGGAGTATCGATGAGGTAAGCTCTTGCTAAAATAAATCATGCTTGGCGATTTATGACAAGTGATATTATGTATGCTATGTTGGACCAGTTTGTACTAATTTCATATCATCTACTGTATTTTTTGTATGTGTAAATACCATATTAGACTTACTTTCAGTTCAATGGGGTCAAATTTGCACATGTATTATGCTATAATAAACCTTTATTTGTAGCATACAACTTACATGTTGGTTGCTGATGTATTTTCTAAAACATGATATGATCTTTGTCTTAACAAGTTGGTGGATTTATAGAGTAAAATCATGTGAAATGTGTTGGAAATGTATATATTTACGAACATGTGAATGTCCGGATTCGAACTCGTGACCACAGGATTGCACACATTAGCGAATGAGAATTAAAGTTAATAATTAATGTTTATGTTTACGATTAATTATTGCACATTAAGTCCGGTTAACGATCGTTAAGTATTTAATGGAAAAATGACTAACGACCGTTAAATGAAAAGAGAAAGGACTAGAAATGGAAAACTTGGAAAAGTTATGGGTTTGGCTTTGGGCTTTCTACATGGCCGGCCATATGGGGTTTTCCAAGGCCTAATCCCTAACTTGTTCCCAAAGTTTACCTACTAGTATATAAAGAGGGTTAGGTTCTAGGGTTTCATACACTTGTGCATTGAATTAACCCTAGATCTCTCCTTCTCCTCTCTCTTGTCCCAATCGGCCGAACACCCCATTTGTAAGGGAGTTTGGTTTCGTTTTTCTTAAACGAGGACTTGTGTTAGATCTAGCAATCGCTTGATTCGTTGGTTAATTCGTGTGTACAAGAACGTGGTTGTAAGACATTATTCTTACACCAATTAGTACTTCTTTGTTTTGCTTTGCTCGAGGGTTGTTTTGCTTTGCTCGAGGGATTTGTCATTAGCAAGAGGTACGTTACGCATACTTTCAGTTAATTAATTTATTTGTTATGATCTTAAGTCTTCCGCTGTGTACTCTTGATGTCTTTATGTTTTATTGTATTTTATATATCATAAACTCAACAGTGGCATCACGAGCCTTGTATAACAAGTAATTAATTACTGAAACACATAATTAAAATAAACATGAATGTGTTATTATTTGTATGCTTAGATCTAGGGTTTGCAAAACCTAAACCCTAATTTTGAGAGGGGGGCGTTTTTTTTGGTGCCCTAATTAGGGTTTTGTAAACTATTGTTTTAATTGGATTAGAAACCCTAAGATGCATGCAACTTTATGTGTATATGCGTAACTCTGTTTAATTGCATTAATTGTTAAGTGTAATTTTATCTCCATGATAATTATCTGCATGTTTTATCATGGATATGCTTTTATTGTATGTCTTTCATGTTTTAAGTGATATACATTAAATTATGATAGATCTAAAATTGGGGAAGACCTCAATTATTATTATTTAATCAATTATGTGCTATGTGGTATATATTTAGTTTTGACTTACGCAATCGATGAATCGATGCATGTGGTTCACCTTGTACATAGATGAAAACGGGTGGAAGTCTTAATTAAATATAGGGCAAATCACCTAGAAATGTAGCTAACTTACCATTTTTTCCCATTGTATGTAGCATTCTTTTTTTTTTTCTCATTCTGTCAATAAACTTCCATCGTTAGTCCTTTGTGTGTACCCGTTACAAAAAAACCCTGCATCGTTAGTCCTTTATGCTAACGACCGTTAATAAATAACTTAAAATTTGGTTATCTTACGCTAAACTTGCGTCGTTGGTCCTTTATACTAACAATCGTTAAAAAATAACTTAAAATTTGGTTTTCTTACGTTTCCGTCCGTTTTTTTCACGTTTTCGTACGTTTTTACACATTTTCGTTCGTTTTAACACGTTTTTGTCCATTTTTTCACGTTTTCGTACGTTTTTACACATTTTCGTTCGTTTTAACACGTTTTTGTCCTTTTTTCACGTTTTCATATGTTTTTACACGCTTTCATCCGCTTTTTCAAGTTTTCGTCTGTTTTTACACGTTTTCATCCGTTTTTACATGTTTTCATCCGTTTTTTACACGTTTTCGTCCGTCTTTACACGTTTTGGTCCGTTTTAGCACGCTTTCATAAGTTTTTTCACGTTTTCATCCGTTTTTACACGTTTTCATCCGTTTTTGCACGTTTTCAACTATTTTTCGCGTTTTCTTCTATTTTTACACGTTTACATCCGTTTTTGCGTGTTTTCTTCTGTTTGCAGGTTTTCGTATGTTTTTACACATTTTCGTATGTTTTAACATGTTTTCGTCCATTTTAACACGTATTCGTCCGTTATTCACGTTTTCATCCATTTTTCACGTTTTCATCCGTTTCTACATGTTTTCATCCGTTTTTGCACGTTTTCGTCCGTTTTTGCACGTTTTCGTCCGTTGTTTCACTTTTTCATCCGTTGTTTCATGTTTTCATCCGTTTTTACACGTTTTCATCCATTGTTTCACGTATTCGTTCGTGTTTGCACATTTTGTGTAAAAACGGACGAAAAAGTGTAGAGACGGATGAAAACGTGTAAAAACGGAGGAAAACGAGAAAAACGGACAAAAACGTGTTAAAACAAAAAAAATTGTGTAAAAACATACGAAATCGTGCAAAAACAGTCGAAAACGTGAAAAAACAGACGAAAACGTGTTAGAACGGACGAAAACGTGTAAGAAGGGATGAAAGCGTGCATAAACGGACGAAAATGTGTTAAAACGGATGAAAACGTGTAAAAACGCATGAAAATGTGCACAAACGGACGAAAATGTGTAAAAACGGATGAAAACGTGCAAAAACAGTCGAAAACGTGCAAAAACGGATGTAAACGTGTAAAAACGGATGAAAACGTGAAAAAACTGATGAAAGCGTGCTAAAACGGACCAAAACGTGTAAAGACGGACGAAAACGTGAAAAACGGACGAAAACGTGTAAAAAACGGGTGAAAACATGTAAAAACAGATGAAAACGTGTAAAAACGGACGAAAACTTGAAAAAGCGGATGAAAGCGTGTAAAAACGTATGAAAACGTGAAAAAATGGACAAAAACGTGTCAACGTGTAAAAACGTACGAAAACGTGAAAAAGGGACAAAAACCTGTTAAAACGAACGAAAACGTGTTAAAACGTACGAAAACGTGAAAAAAACGGACGGAAACGTAAGAAAACCAAAATTTAAGTTATTTTTTAACGATTGTTAGTATAAAGGACCAACGACGCAAGTTTAGCGTAAGATAACCAAATTTTAAGTTATTTATTAACGGTCGTTAGCATAAAGGACTAACGATGCAGGGTTTTTTTCTAACGGGTACACACAAAGGACTAACGATGGAAGTTTATTGACAGAATGAGAAAAAAAAAAGAATACTACATACAATGGGAAAAAGTGGTAAGTTAGCTACATTTCTAGGTGATTTGCCCTTAAATATATGCATATTGACAGATCTAGAATTGGTTATTAATAAGATTTATCAAAACCGTTTGCATGTGGCTTTTTGATATGCATGACTTTTATGTGTTATGCTTTCATTGTTTATTTGTTTATTTTTTCAAATACTTGCTTGTTTGTTATGTGTAACAAGGGTATTTTTACAAGAAAAATAAACTGACCTAAACAATGGTGAAACATGTATTTTTAAGAATAGTAATCATAATCGTTTAATTGATGATGACTTTGGTACAAATGACTGAACGGCTCACCCATGAGAATGAACTAATAAAAGGGGTTTAAAGAAGTGCGCACAGTCACACTGAAAGGATGTCTAAGGTTGTGCTTTAGCGCGTACCTGGTCCTCTGCCCTCTGTAAGTTCGAATGGAGCTACTTAGTAAGCCATTAAATGTGCAAGCTCATCTTAAGAGCGAATTAGTTTTAATTCCATGCGCCACTTCGGTGGTAATTATCCGAAACACTAAGTGTTTACACTTATGCAAAAGTACGGTATAATGGATGATAATTAACACTAAATTCCTTGATTGGTGAAACCAATACCTCAATTAAAGTTTGATGATGAAAAACTTAAACATTAAAACAAGATATAAATGTTTTAATAAAAACCTATGTTACGAAGATGAATGCATGACATCTTTGTACATATTTGATTTTACATCAAAACTATTACCCTTTAATTTAAGTTATATGTCATCCAACGAAACGGAAACACCTAAGATTATTTTTTATTTGCGTGAGACCGTGACTTAGATCGTAATCAAAGGGTAAAATGTCCACGTGTCGTGAGAACGGGCATGGACGATTTAGCAGTTTCTTAAGTTGGACAACTTAATTGAGTTTTGTAGTGAGAACTGGCAACTCAAGGCATAAGATGGGATAAAACATGTTTACATGGCAATTGAAATTGGCTATATGTAAATCCCATAAATCTAGGAATTGCAATTGAAATTGGCAATTGAGCACAAGCTCTACCACTTTGTATAAGGTTCATTACTAGCAGATCAACTGACGTGATGAGATTATGACAATTTGGATCCTAGTTTTCAGTGAAAATTAAATGGTTATATGTTTATGAACCATGGGTGTTTAATTTTCTTGAAAAGGTTAATTATCGTAAATACTAAAATTGAATTTTGTAATTCTTTTGAATGTATAATTGCAACATTTAACCGTAAACGAAGTTTAGTCTTTGATCAATAAATTGTTCCATTCTGCTTTCAAACAAATGTTTGATCGAGAATAATTTACCGAAAAGACAAACGAAGTCTCTTTTCCATGGGAGAAGCATTAGACTCAATCCTATTCCTTTTCATGAATGAGAAAGGTATAATAGGAACGTTTTGAATTGTCTAAATTCTAATGTAACTCATAGCAATGAATTGCACATCTTATTTTCCATAAAGATTTCATTACCTTCATTTGGTGAATGAATTCTTTTGTAACAACATGAATGTTGGTTAACTGGAAAATATGTATGTGAGTTACTAAAATTAGAAGCTAGACTAATTACCGCGAAAATTGGTAAAAGGCAAACTAGCATATTTTATCTAGTTGTTTTGCTTTAACCTTTAAAGGTGCTACATACCATTATGGGCATGGTAGGCCTGTTAAGGAAGAAATTGCATACCCAATTTTTCAAGTTAATAACTTTGATGGATAACCCATCATTCATAGAGTAGAATACACCTTTTAGTACCTTAGTAATGATTACGTATGGTTCTTTAAAGGTGTAGGAAAGTAAAAAGCAAGCAAGTTGTTTTAACTGGTTATGCAACACTTACAATGTTGTCAGATTCAGTAGGAGCATTTGTGTTGCATTACTGAATAAGAAGTTGTTTTAATGATTTCTAATTCAGTGGGAGCTACAAGCCTTATTTCCTGTGTAGTAACCCAGATTATCTTCAAAGATAATTACTTTCCAATTGTAGACACTTATGTTTTAAGGATAGTCGTGTACGTTTCCTTACTAAACAATATAGTTCT
Source organism: Chrysanthemum seticuspe (assembly GCA_019973895.1). Lineage (NCBI taxonomy): Eukaryota > Viridiplantae > Streptophyta > Magnoliopsida > Asterales > Asteraceae > Chrysanthemum > Chrysanthemum seticuspe. Next base: position 318,183,816 of record BPTQ01000004.1, on the reverse strand, counting down.
ACATCTACTTGTTATATCTATGACACAAATCATATTAATCAAATAAACAAACGTGCATCGTGTTGTTTATCTGCTACATGATGTTGTTCCATGCACAAGTGGGAGAAATCTTTATTGTGTGCAAGATACAACACATATAAATATGATTTAAATGGATTCTTTTGATCGCAAGGTAAGAGAGTTACGTTCTAATAGGAATTATATATTTTATATGTATGATTGCCTTATTAAGAACATGTGTCAAGATGATAACAAAGACTACTTTATTTTCAAAATTTATGTCATTCAATATTTAAGAAACACTTGTAGTTACAATTTATGTTACGTGAGAACGTGAACTAGATTATAGCCCAAGGTAAAATATCCACGTGTCGTGAGAACAAGCATGGATGATTTTGCAGTTTCTTACGTTGAATTTTAATGGAATGACATAATTAAATGAAGTAATCTAATACTACTTTGAATTTAAGTATTCGTTGAATGACTTAAATATATGTAGTAAGTATTAACTTGAAATATTAATTGAAACCTGAGGTGGTGTTCATAATTACTTTAATTAAAAAATGTTTATGATTTTGTAAAGTCACAAACATGAAGTCTTTTAATACAAGACTTACAATATAAAGTAAGACGTTAACTTGCTATGTTTTAAGACATATGCATGAAGTCAATGAGGTGATCAATGACTTATAACGTATAGTGGGATTATAACTGATATGTCTTTTGACTTGGTCAAAAATACTTGTGTTATAATACATGCAATTGACTTGGTAATTCTATTGTACCATTAAGTTTTACTTTGTTGGTAAATAGATGAGCCAAAGAGTAGATGGTTATCTTAAATATTGTTAGATTATCTTACAATATTAATTCTAATGAAATACCATAGTTTTATGGTATGTTCAGTTAGAAGAATCAAAATCTATTGGCATGTTTGATTCAAGATAACTATAGTTTCTTCCAAAAGTTATCAAGGTTAGAATATTGAGTATAGATTGAATATACTCAATAAGACTCCAACCTAGAAGATTAATAAGACACCATTTGTTTATGGAATGTGATGAATCACATTAAGTTTTATAATGAAGTTCTGAATTTGTTAAACTGCTTGTATAGTGAGTTGTAACAAAATAATGTTAGGAACTGTCAATGTTTTTTGTAATATCCCAAAAGAGAACAATGTATTGTTGCTCTACTTGCTAAACTATTTAAAGGTAATCTTTAAATTGTTAAAGGCAAGTGGGAGTTTTGTTTAAGATCTTGAAAGATTGAATTACAAAATACATAATCTTCTAAAATACACTAGCAAATATCATGATGAGGTTAAACATGTAAATGATAGACCTCAATATGATGGAATTGTCGTTCATAGATCCGAAAGGATATCTCAGATATTTAATATGCTGAGAAATATGAGTTACAGGATCATGGTAAGCCTGATAATCATAATGATGAATTTACCAAATGATGAATTGTGGTAAATCAATCATACTATGAATGTTGAGATGCTGTCCATAAAGATAATCAACTTTAGATACTTGGTTTATCTTAATAATGAATATGAGTTTCTTCAAAGGATGGAAACCTTAGTGGTTTAAATCTTTATGTAGAAATCATATGGACAATATTGTACACATATTTAATGCATGTCTAGTGATAATAATATTAATCATATTTAAGCAATTAACTATGATTGAATATTCTTTTCTAGATACATTAAATAGAAGTATAAAGATTATAATTGTATTACTTAGTTTCATTGATATGAAATTTTGACAATGAATATCAAAACTCTTTGTTGTGAATTACTTTTGCGAGGACGATAAGTAATACAAAGTAGTTTATGAATTCAAATAATCTTTGAATTTGTACAGACTGCAAGAATCCATGAATGGATATATGCATGCATCTAGGAGATGATTCTTATGTTTAATATTAAATCCATGTTTGATTTAATAATTAAAATAAAATTGCTCATAAGTATTCCTGAAAGCTAGTGGGAGTATTATTTATTTTTCTTAAATCTTATATGTTGTATGGGCAACTACATTCCACTTAAATTAAGTTTTAGTTGAGAATGAAACTTCGTTTGTAAGATTTGGAAATAATATATACAACCTTGGAATATATGTTTATAAACATATGCGGTAAAATAAATGAGTCTAATAAAACATGATAAATACATATCTTTGACAAGATATAATATGAATGAGATCTTAAAGTTTAACTTGAAGATTCATCATGTACATCATGTTGTGTATAAGATTGTTGTGTCATGCTTGGTTACAAGATGATTTGACAACATTGAAAGTTGTTAGTGTAATAAATATTTTAAAAGGAATATGTTTGAATTTAGAATCTCATTCCACAGTCTGGATATGCTCCTAGATTCTATGGACGAAAATATGGCAATTATTTCATAATTGTCATTGCCAACAAACTTGAGTTTGGTAGGCACCAACATTACACTATAACTGTTCGAAGTTTACGGATGTTTAAAGAGCATATTGTTGTACACAATGATGCTGGTATAATTGAGATGACACTCAATTCTAGTCATGGTATCGTTGGTGATGACCATGTTGACTAGTTATGCTCAATTAAGAGCATAGTTGCATTATACATTAAAGAATAAAGAATACTTTAAACTTTAAGTGTTGAAGGATGATTGTCATATAAAGGTGGTTCAGGTTATCACGCACCTTATGGAATGATATGACAATATCAAGATATGTGTAAACACATACAAGAAATTCAATTATTGAATTTTTGAAATAAGTATTCTCAAAATTCTTGTAGATCAAAGTTAGTTGAAATTATGCCTTGTCAACAAGTATGAGTTGCATGACTTGTGGCAAAATTCATTAACTGAGAATTATCATGCATTGATCTATTTAGTATTTGGATAAAGGATGTTAAACAATTATTATTTATAATGAATTAAAGTACGGTATACGTTTAATTACATTTATAATATTGTGTCCTGTATTTGCATGTTTAAATCCTTGAATAACTAAAGTTATTCTAAATAGTCCGTTGTCAATCAATAACATGGGAATGATATTGAATTAAGACAAATCTGAGTATTAGTTAGAATATACTTGAAAGTATATTGATGCGTAGCATGACTAATTTCAGATGATATTCAATGAATTGAGTATAGGACTTATCCCACTCACATGATGATACTTTATGGATCTTTGTCATTAAGTATATCATGGATATTTATCCTCTGACTTGAGATACAAGAGATATGTCATGGATGTAGTGCATTTTTGTGAAGCAATCTAACGCTATACGTAACTGGTAGTTATAAGGGTTGTTTTCAGAAGTGTTACGAAATTTATGAATCCTGCTTGTAGTCAAAATGGGATTTGTTTCCTTCAAATTTATTTTGAAGTATAATACTACTGGGCCCCTCGTAGGGTTGTTAAGATGTTTGCATGGCCATGCCCAAGGTCTTCTGGAATATGTTCAGAAGAATTGGTAATCTTAATCAATCACATAAAGCGAGAAACAGAATAGTTAATTAAGAAATGAGTGAGATCCATATTCTTATTAACATGGTATTAGAAACAAAAGGATGAATATGATGATGAATCATCAAACTTGGTTTTTCTCCAAAAAACCATACACGAGTTGTACCGGGGGCATTGGCGTGTTGCTAGACGCTAACCAATGTCATTTCACGTTTTGTAAACATATCCAAGTGGGAGCTGTTGGAAATGTATATATTTACGAACATGTGAATGTCCGGATTCGAACTCGTGACCACGGGATTGCACACATTAGCGAATGAGAATTAAAGTTAATAATTAATGTTTATGTTTACGATTAATTATTGCACATTAAGTCCGGTTAACGATCGTTAAGTATTTAATGGAAAAATGACTAACGACCGTTAAATGAAAAGAGAAAGGACTAGAAATGGAAAACTTGGAAAAGTTATGGGTTTGGCTTTGGGCTTTCTACATGGCCGGCCATATGGGGTTTTCCAAGGCCTAATCCCTAACTTGTTCCCAAAGTTTACCTACTAGTATATAAAGAGGGTTAGGTTCTAGGGTTTCATACACTTGTGCATTGAATTAACCCTAGATCTCTCCTTCTCCTCTCTCTTGTCCCAATCGGCCGAACACCCCATTTGTAAGGGAGTTTGGTTTCGTTTTTCTTAAACGAGGACTTGTGTTAGATCTAGCAATCGCTTGATTCGTTGGTTAATTCGTGTGTACAAGAACGTGGTTGTAAGACATTATTCTTACACCAATTAGTACTTCTTTGTTTTGCTTTGCTCGAGGGTTGTTTTGCTTTGCTCGAGGGATTTGTCATTAGCAAGAGGTACGTTACGCATACTTTCAGTTAATTAATTTATTTGTTATGATCTTAAGTCTTCCGCTGTGTACTCTTGATGTCTTTATGTTTTATTGTATTTTATATATCATAAACTCAACAAAATGCAGTTGTAAGTATATGCTCTTTGAAGTGAATGAGTTTTTGTGCTTCCCAATAGTAATTTTTTAAAAATTAATAGGCTTTTGCAGTTAAAAAATGTTAGCATAAAAAAGGTTTTGATCAACTTTTATTTTCCTAATCTGACCAAAACAAAACATCCCCTTGTTTTGAACTTTTGTATATCTTTTTCATATCCTTATAAACGAAAGTATAAAAAAATAATGTAGAAGTACTTTTTTTTTGAACAAGTAGAAGTACTTATATTATATTACAGTAAATGAGTACTTTTGTATAAAAAAATAATGTAGTACTTTTGTAGAAGTATAAGAGAATAATGTAGAAGTACTTACTTTTGTATGTCTTTTGTATTAAAAAAAAAATGTAGAAGTATAAAAAAATTAATGTAGAAGTACTTATTACTCCGTATATTACACTAAATGAGTTCACCTACCAAGTTCAAATCAGATACTAATATAAGTCAAGATTATTCTCAAACAAACACAATTACATATTCTCTCAACAAACACACAAAACAAACACTTAATGTAGTGACTATTTTTTTTTTTTTTGAACGGTGACTTTCATTTTTTGAGCTAGAGTCACTCCTACCACACGGTAGGCCCTCATCCGCCACATACCCAGACTATGTTGTCTTAACCGGGTCCACGCTGGCGCAGTGAGGATTATTGGCGGCGTCTGCCCGAAAACCGTACATCCTCCACACGATTATAAATCGCTGGAGTAACGGCCGGATGAAAACCGGGGCAGGCTTGGATTCGAACCTGCGCAACTAAATGTTGTCTTAACTTGGTAATGTAGTGACTACTTACCACACCTATATCCGACTTAATGTTGCCATCCTCTGTAAATAGACCAACATGAAATCTCTGCCTTCCACCTCATCGATCCGGATTGACACGATCAAATAAAGGGCCAAGATCATTCTTGAACAAACACAAACAAGCATCTATCCATCTTTTATATACGACACCAAAACACAAAAAAACACACACACATTTGCCTCTCTAGATCTACCAACACCAAAAATCCCGTTCGAATTCTTTCAACAACTAACATAAACATGGTTATGTACTGCATGGACTACGACAAATTGCCACCGGCATGCCGCTTTTTTTGTCTCGACAAATGTGGTTTAGACTTCTTTCATAATATTCGGTTAGTTGCTTTTGCTTTTGTGTATTTGTTGTGTCATGTGATATAAGCGGTTGAAGTTTCTTGTTCATGTGTTTTGTTTGATTTGATTGTTTTTGAGAATACAAGTGTTTTGGGTAGCTAAATTTTAAGTTTGTTCATCATAGGGATTCCGAGATTCTTGTGCTTAGAGGAGATCTACAAGCTCTAGCCAAGGGAGAAGAAGACCGGAAGACACTTACAAATAAAGTTTTGGTTAGTCTTAAAACTAATTCCAGCTTATGAAATAAAACTAATTCGAGCTTATGAGGTTTTCTTTGTGGGACAGGAACTTAAAGGTAATCTCCGGGTCGTGTGTCGGGTTCGACCACCGATGCTATCAAACGGCCCAAGTAAGATGGAGTTCATGAATGAGAGGGAATTGATTGGTGAATCAATAACTATGTATGATGGTATTTTAACAAGGAAAGAGGAAAAGTATAAGTTCGCTAAGGTTAGTATTTCCTTTCTTTTTTGGATTTTAAACTTGTTAATTTCAAACGCTTTTGTCATTTTTTTTAATGCATTTTGAATACTTTGTTAAAATTTTGGCCATATTAAGGTCTAGTTGAACTTAAACTACATTTGCAGGTATGCTTGTTCTCATTTGGTCAAACCGGGTCAGAAAAAACGTATTCAATGTTAGGAAAAGAGGGTGAGCACAGAGGGATCATTCCACGATCTTTGGAAAAGATCTTTGGCGATCGAGAAAAACTGAAAGATTTTCATGATAGTGAATGTATCACCGGAAGCATCGTCCCGTACGGAGTCCATGGAGCCACTAAAAGTTTCTCAATGGGTGGATCCTAGCGAAGAACACAATATTATGAGCCCAAAACCACAAAGCAAACTTCAGTTGATGAGCTCCTCAAAGCCACTCCACTCTTAGACGAAGCCTTGCTCGATGCTGAAAAGAAAGACATAGGTTACTTTGAGTGCATGAACTCTTATATTTGTACAAAATGAAGTAGAATTTTAGTGTAGGAAGACTCCAAAAGTATACATGCAATGCTTATTGGTTTATCGTTTAAGAACTATTATCTCGCTCAATTGGAGCAAGAAGCAGTCTGTTTCTGCATTGCAATGTAGCTGTTTTGACTATAGATGAATCAGAAATGATATGCATGAGGAGGTAGTTTCATTATTTTGTTTAGGACTGATGTCTCAAAAGAAATGTGCGCAGATTAGTACCTCATGTAGTAGAGCCAAATTTTCCTCGTCGTAGACTCAATTCAAATATGTTTAAGGCCTATATTAAAAGGTCAACAAACGAAAAGGAGAGATGCGATTAGGGGTAAATATTTTAGAGTGTCAGCTACAAATTTTCTTAAACTGGTCATATGGATCAAATCATATAATTTAGGTAAAAGAGCTATGGGTCAAACGGGCTAAATGCCATTTCTACTTTTCTACATTACTTACAGGCACCCATGTTCCAACTAGAATTTCAGCACCTGCAACATCTAAAGATTTTGCAATAGCCCAACCATATTTATAAACCAGACAGTTTAGGAAATTAATAAGGATCAAACTTTTCAAATCAACGGACAGCTGGGATACAGGCTTGCTTTCAGAAGCTTCAGTCGTTGACTTAGCAACTACGAATAGCTAAGAAATGAGGAGAAGATGCAAATGAAAAACTAACAAAAATAAGCATTATTATTTTAACTAATTAAAGTCAAAAGTTGCATCAAGTTTGGTCATGGTTGTTTTAAGGGGTGCTGTTTGTTAGACCAATCTAATCTGCAACAAAGCAAAGACCTTTATGCTCAACAATGTAAATGGGGCTGCCTTCATAAAGAAAGGGTATCAACTCTTATACAATTTGTTTAAAAGGAAATTTAGTCTTAACAAATGAGATCTTACATCTAATATTAAACAACTCGATTTTGACAACAAACACAAAAATATTGTACAAAATGAAATCATGCAATAGAATGTGATTTTCTCACCACCATTGTCCCGATTCATCCTTGTCAAATAAATGCTCAATTAAGTCATCCCAACTTTCACCGGGCCTTTCTGTTCTGTCAAAATCCTCTCGTTCCTCAATGTCCTGAAATGTGCCCTACCTTGACATGTGGGAAACTCGGTTCTGGACTGTCACTCGCGAAGTGCTTTCTAACCAAAGAAAAAGCATAAGACGAATTCCTTTCTGTTAGCTCAAAAGCCATTAACCCTCCAACGTAGAAGGTATTGTTTTGGCCTTGAAGTTGATTTTCCAATTTCTCATAAAACCCATCCTTCATTTCTGCATTCATTTCGACAATCTGTTAGTACACAAGTTTTTTTATTAACAAAAACCAAGTTAGACTTTTTTCAGCACCTTGACTATTTACATGAGGGGAGTACTTAAATCGTCGTTGCAAGATACTTTTTCAACCTTTCCCTCATACTAGTGACTGCATCAACTTCAAGCGCGGTGACTTTGTCTCCCATGATATCTGCTGGATTACCATAGGACCAAAACAAGAATACATTCGTGTCAGAGTAGAATCTTTGCATAGCAACTGCATTGGCTTTTGTCTTTTGATCATCCACATGAAGTAATAAAATCCAACAGGGATATGCTCCAGTCCATCTGTCTTCAAAACAGTGGTATAGTAATCTAATTGCTGGTCTCAACTTTACTAAATAGTTCCCTCTCAAGATCACGTAGGTCCATAACCCTATTTACGGTTTCTTCTGCAACGAAAAGTTAAGAAAAAAGTTAAAAGCTGTCCAGATTATATAGTAGGAGCACATGATTTATAGACTGCTTTCATCTGCTAGGATACCTGTTGTTTCAAAAGGTGATCTGTATGTCTTTCCACTGTCTATTGAAATGAACCCGAGATAATAAGTATGTCAAACACAAACTCCATATCCCTCTTCTCACAGTCTACAATTTTGGCTTCAACACTAATACTATTAGTGTGTCGTTTGACTGTTAACACTCGTGTATTGCAGTAAACTTGTGCCGGAAGTTGTTTACCTATCTTTTCCCAAACCCTTGTGTAACCACCTTTAAATCATATAATCTTTCCTGCCATTGAATTCCTTGTGAACTCGTGAACGTAAGCATAAGGCATATCCAATACAAATCCATAACCTGAAGCCGTGAATCCGTAAGCAACAGATTTAGGAACTGAGGTTAATCCGTTAGCTTTGAGAACGAAGGAGTTGGTTCTGAAGCAATGTCACTAATTGCATGTACGCCGTTTCTACCAGTACCTTTTGCCTCATCTTGTAGTTTTAGAGTTAAAGATATAACCGAAACACTCCTGTAGAGGTGTTGATGGTGGCAAATTTGTGAGTGTCTAATTCTTCTGTTTCCGCCCCGATCTCTTTCGCTAGGTGAAAGATGGTTGGAGCACTATTGGTAGCTAGGACTTGACCTCCCAAATCGTAGATCCTCCCTGAGAAAATATTTTAATAAATTCTTTAGCATGAAGTTATTGTTACTATATAATTACTTAACGTAGAAACGTATTCGAGAAGTATTAATGAGATACAAAAATGATGCAAACGTATGCAACCTAACCAGAACTGAAAAATATACTATATTTCGACCCATTTACTTATGAATAGGTTCATTTGCTTTGTTTTTATCCCAAAAGTGACAAATAAAAAAAATTAAGCTTCAAAATCAACAGGTCAAATGGGTTGAACGGGTTAAAAGGTGTCCAAAGTATGTTATGAATGCATAAAAACTAAAATCGTTATTCAGATATCAAAATTAGTATTGTGAAAATATTGTATTTGTAACCATAATCAAGCATTATAATAGGTGTAGGAAGTTTTATGATTCTTATCTGGCTTATGATACTGATTATGAGCTATGTTTTATATGACTTCAACATAAGTTGCATTTGCAAACTCTTAGTGATATTATACCACGTGTTTGTACCTAAAACCGTCACTTTTGCGGTAAGAATACTAACTACCAAGTGAAGCATGTTGCCTACTTAATTATGAAGGTTACAATTAATTGCTTCTATCTTGAGCTCTATGCAAAACATACTTAGCTTGAGAGATAAAGTTAAGAATCATATTTGGTGGAAAATTGGAAATGGTAGATCAGTAAATGTTTGGCATGATAGATGATGCTCTATTAGTCCTCTTAGTGAATTCAATGATACTAGGGATATATATAATGCAAGGTTGAATAATAATTGCACAGTTAGTGATATTGTTCAAGATGGAAAATGGCCGTGGCCACAAGAATGGAATAATGAATTTGTAAGGTTGAGACAAATACAAGTTCCTATTCTTAATGAAGGAAATGAGGATATTGTCTTATGGGTATCTAGACTTGGTCATGAGCAGCAGTTTAAGATCAGAAATCTGAGAAAATTACCACTTTTGATAGATAGGTGACATGCAAAGTCGGAAAAACTGAACGCTACCTAAGAGAATTCATTTTCGTTCCAATTTCTAGATGGTTCACTTGCAAGCTTAAAACCAATGAGAAGAGCCATTGTGTTTTTGTCATCATACTCGCGTTTATACTCTTTTCATTGTAGTTTGATTTTTTTTTCAATCATGATAGGTTCTTGGTTTTCCATATGTCTTAGCCTTAGGTTCTCAAATGGCACTTCATTGTATCCCTATTAAAAAAGATATCTTTAACTTTATAAAATTAATATTTTTGCCAAATTAAAAAGAAAACATTTAGGGTGTGTTTATTTGGTGAAAAGCAACCAAGTTTTCTAGAAAATTTTTCATACAAGTATGGAAAAACTGAAAACCCGTTTAGTCACACTTTTTTCCAACAACGACCGGTAAGATAATTTGCCCAAAAACATGTCTTTAAGTCAATTCAATTCACTTATTTAAACTTTTGATGCTCAACCAAATGTTTTACCTCCTAGTTCTTTTACAGCTAATCTTTTATCACGTCAATTACATATGTTACCAAGTATATAGTCCACCCTCCTTAATCTAATACCAAAGAAGACAGTTTATAAATGTTTACAAAATATATAACTACAGACTTACTGTTTGAGACAATGATTAAAAATGATAAGAATGCCTAAAAACATGTCTAATTATATGACTAAAACTGTATGACAACAGTTTATTGGTTTGTGAAAAAGTGAATCCGGCTGCTACAACCAATAAACTAGTTTTAGGCATAAATTGCATTATTGATTTGATACTGAAGTTATGGCCAATTGCATTGTTGAATAGTATGTCTACAAACATTAATCTCGAAGTCGACTACAAGTTTATATGATCTCAAAAAGTCAAATATAGATTGACCTATACATATATTACCACCCATATTATTAGAGTAGAATGGGCTTGATCCTCAAATAAAAAAGAGAACGTTTAGAATTTATGGGCAACAACTACCAAAGTACAAGATTTGTTGTATTTCATTCAATTTATAACCAACCCCAAACAAAGTACAAGGAGTTACTCGTATTTATTTGAAAATTCAGTTTGGTAAAGATGTCATGAGGTCTAGAAACATATCCATCGATCATTAAGATAAGGGAAGTGATTTGTACACCATTTTTTTAATATGCCCAAAAACTTGTCTTTAATTCAATTCAATTCATATCAACTTTTGATGCTTCTACTCTAGTTTCTCCTCAACCAAATGTTTTACCTCCTTGTTCTTTTACAACTAACCTAGTATCACGTCACTTTACATATATAATACTATGTATATAGTCCATCCTCCTTAATCTAATACCGAAGAGGACAGTTTATAAATGTTTAAAAAATGATTTAAAAAAAATGGTGATCGATGTCTATGCATGTCCACGTGAGAGAAAATGTATATGCATGCTAACAGTCACCCTCATAAAAAAACCTAGCTAAATAATTTACATTTTCTCTATATATTACACAATGATGCATATAAATCTCTAAGTTATATCTCATGGCTATCGTGTGGTGGATTAATCCTCCTAGCTAGTTCTGCATGTGTAAATCTGTAAGTTATGCAATAAATCATTGATGCTTCCATGGGCTAAACTTCAAAAGTTGGATCGTGCATATGCATGCCTTAACAACTCGAGAACAACGTGACAGGCATATGTTTACAAAAGTACTAGTTTCATAGTGTGATAAATTTAAACATATAGATAACATGGTAAACCACTACCATGGTACGTAGCCTAATGCCCTAGTGGCGAGGTACTGAGATAACCTGTTGTTCTCACAAGTGGCTTGGATTCAAACCGTACTAGCAGGTGTGTAAACCGACCGAGCCAAGCCCGAGCTCACCAAGGCTCACTCGGCTCGTCTAGCATTGGAGAAGCTTGAGCTCAAGCTCAGCTTTTTTCTAGCCTTACTAGCTCGAACTTGGATTTGGTTAAAAAAACATTATTAATAACTTGAGAAATTCATAATCATTGTCAAAACTCAAAATAAATCTTCCATAATAACAAACGAACAAGATTAAATAAAGCAACATTAAAGATGCTCAAACTAACTCAACCTACCTCCTTCCTTTTAAAGATGCACTTCATTAATTACTCCCAACAATTCTTTATAAATTACTAGTTTCCAGCGAGTGGATATACACGTCCCAAAATTAAATACATAATGCTCCAGCCTATCAACAAAGGCCACGTGGCATAATATTTGGTGTAAGAGGAATTTCACCTCGGAAGGATCGAGAAGTGTGATGGTTTGCTATAAATACATGACCAAGATATCTTATCACACACACACTTCTTTATCTCTCTATTTCTTTTCTTTTTCTTATCTAATAATCTATTTTAGCTTATTGTAGCTTATTAGATTAGCTTTTTAGTAATAAGCTCTCTTATAGCTTTTTCACTTTAAGCTTTCTATATATCTTTTTATCTTGAATAAGCTCAACCTTATAGCTTATTTTTAGATATAGAAGACTAGCTTTTTGAGTAAGCTTTTCACATAGCTTATTCAATAAGTATTTTTTATTTTTAGTTTCTTTTCAAAACTCTTTTCTTTTCTTAAATCTATTTTCTTTTGCAACTTCTTTAAAAAAAAAATAAAAAAAATAATTAGTTTGTAGAATAATTTTAGCTTGAAAGTTTAAATAAATTTAGATCTACCTTATTACTTAGCATTTCTCATCATCTTTTCTTCTAAAATAGTTTTTAATCTTAATTTTACTTATAGATCTACAGTTTTATTACAAAATTTCTTAATAAAAATCCCTAAAAATTAGAACTTTAGCTTAAAATTAGATTATTAGCTTAATTTTTTTCTTAGATCTAATCATCCTAGCTTCCTAGCTTGTGATTGATTATATACTACTTTTGAATCTAATAGCTTTTTAGCTTTTTAGATCCAAAATTAGTAGATCTAGATCTATTAGCTTTTCAATAGCTTATTGGATCTAGTTTATTAGTTAGTTTATTCTTATTATTTGTCACTAATCATTGTTTTAGTTGTGTTTTCTCTTGATCCGTCCAACCTCTAAGGCGGGAGCTTAAGGGTCATATAAGTTCACTTATTTACTAAAGTTTAGAGCTTGATTTAGCTTGTATAAAGCTAATTAGTGAATAAAGTCACAAGCTTTATTCATTATTTGGTAATATAAAAGCTAATTAAGAAGTAAACTTTGTAGTTCGATAAGCTTATAAGATCGGGTGGTCGTTTAGCTTTAGTTTCTTCACTTTGGTATTATTCTCTACTTTTTCATTAATTTTAGTTTTAGATTAATTATGATGATGTTTGTTGAGCTTATTATTATTATCATTGTTGGTTTAGTTATGACTATTAGTGAGTAGATTTTTATTATGTTTGTTAAGTGATTGGTGAATTGTGAAATTAAGTGTGGAATATTAGAGATTATTAATTGGTAGTCTTTAACGGACAAAAGCAGTTAAGGATGTTAACTATTTAACCAAGTAGATTTTATCTAGATAAAAAGTAGGATTTTCAATATAAACCAACGTTATGAGAAAAATCTACTTTCTAAACGGATAATTAAAGGTTGTTAATTATTAATTTCTGGATTAATCGATGATTTGATTAGTTGGTTATTTTAACGGGCAAAATTCGTTAGGATAATTAATTATTTAGAGTCTACTAATTTTTACCTCGAAAAAATAATTGTTTTTTATATAAGCCAATGTTGTGAGGTAATAATTTTAATTATACGGGTATTAATTATTGTTAGTCGGTAATTACCGTTATTCACACTAAATTACCTTTTCACCTCACTTGACAAGCATAGCTTTTTATCATATATTGTTAGTCGGTATTTTTTATTTGCTATTAGTTTAATTTTTATCTCACTTAAAATAGTTGCTTTATTAATTAGTATAAAAAGTTTTAAAAATTAGCCTACTAATTTGAGACTCTAACAAGCAGTAATGAAGCCTGCATAAGATCTGCAAGTAACCTGTTTTGAACACTTGACCTGTAAACATGGCACTTTGGGTGAAACTGACCAAGAGTAAGCCTTGATTTTTCTAATTCAAAAATTTCACAAAATTATTCTGAAAATACCACCATGTATCTCACCAATAAGAGTTTTAAAATCCAAATTTTCAACAGATTTGGTCCAGAGATGAAAGAACTAAAAATGCACAAAGTTTATGACGCAGAAAACTCACTTGGAAATTGACTTTTAAGACAAAAATTTTATTTTGATTACTATGAGTTTTAATCTTGCAAAAACAGATTGAAATTATGATTTTAGATGCAAAGTGACTCAAATAAGCTAATCTATAACAAATTAAGACCTAATGTGCAAGTTATCTCTAACTGATGCTAACTGATTAACCTATGAGATCAGATGAAATGCAACATTGACTAAAGCTAAACACAGATGCAATTTCAAGACTAGTTTGAGTTCTATGAGACTATATGAGACTAAACTTAACAAATCTAACCACTAAAGAGCTCTAAAACTCCAAATAGCAGTTTATCCCAAACACTAGTTAATGAGCAGATATGCTAATTTCTACAACTAAACCATAGTTTAAAACTTACTCAAACTTCCTCACAGATTCTATAAATTGAATTACAACTATATGAATCAAATTTAACAGCAATTCTATACTAAGATCTACTGATGCAACAGATGACAAAAACTATGCAAACTATAAAACTAGGACAACAATGATATTAGAGGCTAATAACAATTAATCTACTGATATTAAGCTAAACTAAACTAGATATAATGCTAAACAAGCTAATCAAACAGGATTCAATAGCTAGAACAGATTTAGACAGAATTTGGTACTCACAGTTTTGTCCAGCCACTATGGCTTGCAAATCAATCAAATACCATTATCCTAACTGCTTTTCTACCCAAATCCAGCTCAGTTTCAACCCAGATCCAAATCCATATCAGTAAACCAGATCAATTTATGATTAGAGTGAAGGAGTTGACTATTGTTGACTGTAATGAAGTTTTTGTTGTAGAAGCTGAGTATTACTATAAGTGGCACTTAATAAGCTACTAATGAGCTTATAAAAACTTTTATAAACAAAAACTGAAACTGAAAACAGATTAAAAACAGAATTGAGATATATATTTTTATTATTTTTCAAATAATTTTTCCAATTTTTTTGTGATTTTTATTTTTGATATAGAACAAGCTAAAAATTATATGAGATAAGCTATAATGATTATCTAAGACAGTAATAAGCAGTTTCAAACACTTAACACAGTATTCAAAAGAAATTTAGGAATTAAACTGAAATTGAATTTATTAATGAAAAACTGATTACACTATGAGATTAAAATACAAAATAACTAATAAGGATTTAAAAACAACATTCAACTAAAACAATACTCAGAACTACATGATACAACTGATGAACAAGGGGTCTATTTATATGAGAGCCTTGAGCTTGGAAGGATCTAGAATTCCAAATTTGTGCTTTCTCTGAGCCTTTATCAGTCGTCAGATCATCTATCCTCATCATCCCATCATTTTCAGCCCTTGGATCGTGTGCCAATGTAGCCTCCACCAATCAGAGATGATCTTAGAAGGGAATGACACACGGATTGCTAGCGTGGCATCCGTGTGTCAGTAATGTGTCATGTAAATGTACTATTATACCCTTTGATTGTAGCAATTGGCTTAATTGGAATCAGGGGTACTTTAGGGTATAATACCCCTGATTCCAATTAAGAACCCTAAAGTACTATTATACCCTTGATTCCAATTAAGAACCCTAAAGTACCCGTGATTCCAATTAAGCCAATTGCTACAATCAAAGGGTATAATAGTACATTTACCTGACACATGACTGACACATGGATGCCACGCTGGCAATCCGTGTGTCATTCCCTTCTAAGATCATCTCTGATTGGTGGAGGCTACATGTGCACACGATCCAAGGGCTGAAAATGATGGGATGATGAGGATAGATGATCTGACGACTGATAAAGGCTCAAAGAAAGCACACATTTGGAATTCTAGATCCTTCCAAGCTCAAGGCTCTCCTATAAATAAACCCCTTGTTCATCAGTTGTATCATGTAGTTCTGAGTATTGTTTTAGTTTAATGTTGTTTTTAAATCCTTATTAGTTATTTTGTATTTGAATCTCATAGTGTAATCAGTTTTTCATTAATAAATTCAATTTCAGTTTAATTCCTAAATTTCTTTTGAATACTGTGTTAAGTGTTTGAAACTGCTTATTAGTGTCTTAGATAATCATTATAGCTTATCTCATATAATTATTAGCTTGTTCTATATCAAAAATAAAAATTACAAAAAAATTGGAAAAATTATTTGAAAAAAAAAATATATATATATCTCAATTCTGTTTTTAATCTGTTTTCAGTTTCAGTTTTTGTTTATAAAAGTTTTTATAAGCTCATTAATAGCTTATTAAGTGTCAATTATAGTAATACTCAGCTTCTACAACAAAAACTTAATTATAGTCAACAATAGTCAACTGCTTCACTCTAATCATAAATTGATCTGGTTTACTGATATGGATTTGGATCTGGGTTGAAACTGAGCTGGATTTGGGTAGAAAAGCAGTTAGGATAGTGGTATTTGATTGATTTGCAAGCCATAGTGGCTGGACAAAACTGTGAGTACCAAATTCTGTCTAAATCTGTTCTAGCTATTGAATCCTGTTTGATTAGCTTGTTTAGCATTATATCTAGTTTAGTTTAGCTTAATATCAGTAGATTAATTGTTATTAGCCGCTAATATCATTGCTGTCCTAGTTTTATAGTTTGCATAGTTTTTGTCATCTGTTGCATCAGTAGATCTTAGTATAGAATTGCTGTTAAATTTGATTCATATAGTTGTAATTCAATTTATAGAATCTGTGAGGAAGTTTGAGTAAGTTTTAAACTATGGTTTAGTTGTAGAAATTAGCATATCTGCTCATTAACTAGTGTTTGGGATAAACTGCTATTTGGAGTTTTAGAGCTCTTTAGTGGTTAGATTTGTTAAGTTTAGTCTTATATAGTCTCATAGAACTCAAACTAGTCTTGAAATTGCATCTGTGTTTAGCTTTAGTCAATGTTGCATTTCATCTGATCTCATAGGTTAATCAGTTAGCATCAGTTAGAGATAACTTGCACATTAGGTCTTAATTTGTTATAGGTTAGCTTATTTGAGTCACTTTGCATCTAAAATCATAATTTCAATCTGTTTTTGCAAGATCAAAACTCATATTAATCAAAATAAAATTTTTGTCTTAAAAGTCAATTTCCAAGTGAGTTTTCTGTGTCATAAACTTTGTGATTTTTAGTTCTTTCATTTCTGGACCAAATCTGTTGAAAATTTGGATTTTAAAACTCTTATTGGTGAGATACATGGTGGTATTTTCAGAATAATTTTGTGAAATTTTTGAATCAGAAAAATCAAGGCTTACTCTTAGTCAGTTTCACCCAAAGTGCCCTGTTTACAGGTCAAGTGTTCAAAACAGGTTACTTGCAGATCTTGTGCATGCTTCATTACAGCTTGTTAGAGTCTCAAATTAGGTCTATCTAGTATTTGGTTGGTGGTCTATTGATCCCAACTTCTGGAGCTCACTTTAGCTTATTAGTCATTACTGTGCAATAGCTTTAAGTTGGTAAGTTAGGCCTGTTTGGCTGATTCGTTGATATTGCATCAGATCTTAGTAGTTTGTAATCCTAAGGTATAGGTTAGATGAACTAAGTATTTTTAGTGGATTTTAGCTTATAATAGCTTCTGGTGGCTTTTGGTTCAGTAGAATAGCTTATTGCTTAATTTGCCCTCATTTCTAGCACTCCAGCATTACTTTTATCATTTTTCTCAGATTTAGAATAATATTTTAGAATTTTACTGAATTTTTCATAATTTTTTCTATTTAATATTAGTCTTTAATACTTTTTAATTGCCTTTTAATACAATTAATTCAAAAAAGCTTCAAAAAAATAAGTTTTTATTTTTACTAGATTAAGAAATATATAAAAAGCCAAAAAAATATTTTTCCATAATTTTCCTAGTTAAAATAGTAATTTTTAGACATATAATTAGTATAAAATAGTTTTTAATTCATAGAAATTTGAAAAAAGTTCAGAAAAATACAAAATTAGTTTTGAAAAGTCTTTTTAGTTATTTTAGAATTTTAAAAAATAGTTTCATAATTTTCCTTCTCTTTTTCATAATTTTTAGATAATTAGTTTTATTTTTAAAATTAGAGATTAGTTTTTAATTCAAATAAATTCTAGAAAAATCATAAAAATTTGTTTTAAATCTTAGTTAATTTTTAAATATCATTTTTAGTTAAAAAGTAATTTTAGATCATTTTTAGGACTTAATTTAGACATAGTTGCATTTTATTCGCGTTTCGTTTAATTCCTGTAATTGCACTTTAGCGTAGATTTGCGTAATTTGCCATAATTCTTAGGTTTCCCTGTAGATTTAATTCCCATTTACTTTCTTTATCCCGTAGTTTAGAAAAACTTCAAATTATCCCCTTATCTTATTCAAATCCCGATATTCGCGACGTGAGTTGAAAATTCCATTCAACCCTCGTTCAGAACGATCTCGGTGCTCAAACCTAACACGTTTGAGTTACCCCGTAATACTACAAACTTCTATAATTGGTTTCCCAAGCGAATCAATTTTTGGCGCCGCTGCCGGGGAGGGCTTGTAGCGAGTTTTCGTATTCCGTCTCGAATCGCGTGCATTTGAAGATCCTTCTCCGAGTGAAGTTACCGTCGTTTTTGTAAATATAAATTTTTCAAAAACCCAAAAACATCTAAAAACACCAAAACATTATTCCTAGAGTGTTTACAAAACCATAAAAAGTAAAAAACCAACAAAACAAACCCGAACGTCAATTGTTACGTCGGCTCACCTCAGAAGTACAACCTATACACGGGGTAAACGGAAGTCTTGATATTAAATTGCAGACTGAAGAACGATCCACTCTTTGTTCCTGCTCCGCTGCGCGTACTTTTGGGAGCTACCGAGCACCGGTTGACGTAAAGGTTACAAAAAGATTGTGTTTTCAAAAGTTTTCTAAATATACAAACCAAAAAGATTTTCCTTTTTCAAAATTATTTTTCACTTTTTGATTTTTGGATTTTTAGTGCATGCGCACTCGTTCTCAGTCAAGACGTAATCGTAATCGTAGAATAGACGTACCCGAGTTACGTACTATTGTTGAAGAACCCGTCGTCATGGCAGATACTCGAACGATGATCGAGTTACTTCAAGCTCCCGTAGACGGCTACGGTGATGCTATTGTTGTTCCACCACTTGATGCCGATAATTTTGAACTAAAAACGAATCTAATTCAATTGGTTTCAAATAAACCTTTTTGTGGTTTAGATCATGAGGAGCCCCACGCACACCTCCGTTGGTTTAATCAAGTTGCATCGACGATAAACTTTCGGGGCATCACTCATGAGTCAGTTAATTTGAGATTGTTTCCGTTTTCCCTTGAGGGGGCAGCTCGGACTTGGCTTGAAAAATAACCCCCTTAATCTATTACAACATGGGCCGATCTTTCTAAGAAGTTTGTGAATCAATTTTTTCCTCCTTCGAAAATTACAATGTTACGAAATCAAATCATTAAATTTCAACAAAAATTCGATGAAAGTTTTGGAGAAGCATGGGATAGATTCAAGGAACTTTTACGTAAATGCCCAAATCACAGTTTTACCGATCTTCATCAGATTGATACATTCTACAATGCTTTAACGCCAGCCGATCAAGATTCGCTTAACGCGGCCGCCGGTGGCAACATCTTGAGTCGTATGCCCGCCGATATTAGAACGATTATCGAAAACAAGTCAAAAGTTTTCTCGTCTAGAAACCGTCCGGTTGTTTCTAAGATTATTTCGAATGATAACTATGTTCAGAGGAGTGAGTTGACTGATCTTACTCATGCTATTACTTCTATGATGAGAGAGTTTAAGAGTCAGAAATCCGAACAAATCAAAGCCGTTACCGAAATGTGTGTTATTTGCGGTGGTCCTCATCCGTATTATAATTGTCAAGCCACCGATGGCGATATCAGAAATGCTTCCGTAGCATCTGCTAATCCGGTTCAAAATCAGAACCAAGGATACCTTGCCAACCAAATGGGACCACCTGGTTTTGCACCCATTCCTCAACAAAACCAAAACCATAATCAAAACCGTTATCAAAATCAATCTTACAATCAAAACCGAGGAGCTAATCTCAATCATGGTAATCAAAACTACCAAGCTCCTCCACCTCAAGTTTATCAACAACCATATCAGCCACCTCATCAAGCTGCTCCGAATAACGAGTTTCTAACTTACATGAAGAACTCCGATATTACCATTAAAAGTTTGCAAACTCAAATTACCAGCATGAGGACTGATTTCAAAAGAGAAATTGAAGCTACGAGTAACAAGCAGATGACTGAAATGAGGAATATGATGGCTAGTTTCTTTCAAGCCAATCAACCGTCTACTTCTTATTCTCAACCCTCGGGTTCCGGTTCTCTTCCGAGTAATACGATTCCCAACCCGAGGAGTGACATGAAAGCGATCACTACCCGAAGTGGTGTTGCTTATGATGGACCCACGGTTCCTACCACTACTTCCTCTTCTCCATCTCGAGTGGTAGACCGTGAGACCGGGGTGACAAAGGACCCGGTGCTTACTACTAATAAGGGGAGTACCGAGAATGTTCAACCCATGGTTGTTCCGACGTCTGAGCCAAAGGATGCTCCCGTTAGTACTGAAAAGACTAACCAGAAAACGACACTCCCATATCCGTCTCGTCTTAAAGATCAAACTCTTCGTGAAAAGTCTAATCATCAAATGGAAACGTTTTTTCAAATCTTCAAAGACTTGAATGTGGAGATCAGTTTTGCGGATGCCCTTCTCGTGATGCCTAAACTTGCTTCTACGATTAAGGGATTGCTTTCGAATAAGGAAAAGTTGTATGAACTTGCTACTACGTCTTTGAATGAGAATTGTTCGGCGGTTATTCTTAAGAAACTTCCCGAAAAGTTAGGTGACCCAGGCAAATTCCTCATTCCGTGCGATTTTCAAGGAATTATTCAGTGCTCCGCCTTGGCCGATCTTGGCACGAGTATCAATTTGATGCCGAAATCAATCTATGAAAAGCTTTCATTACCCCCACTTACCCCAACGTGTATGACCCTCGAGCTAGCCGACCGTACTACGACAAAACCAATTGGTATAGCCGAGGATGTTTTTGTTAAAGTGGGGATGTTCGATTTCCCAGCGGATTTTGTTGTCGTTGATTTTGATGCCGACCCTCGTGTGCCCATTATTCTCGGAAGATGCTTCTTAAGGACGGGCCATGCGTTGATTGATGTTTATGAGGGAGAGATCACTTTAAGAGTTGTAAAAGAAGCCGTCACGTTTAACGTTAACCATACTTCTAAATCTCTAACCAACCAATATGATGTGGCCAAAATTAATGACACCGAGGTGACAAAGGACCCGGGAATTCCTACTAATAATGGAAGTACCAAAAACGTCCAACCTCCGGTGGTTCAAAAAGTTGGGCCTAAACCATCAAGAATTGATCCGAGCCTTTCACGTTTCACGGTTAAGAGTTTATCGACGATACGTGCTGAGCAAAAGAAGAAATTAGAAAAGGAGACTACAACGGTTGTGGTGGAAAATGCTAGCTCTAAGAGCACACCACTTGTCCCACCTCCGCTTTCTGTTTGTTGTGTTGAACTTAAGAACGTCGAGTTTTCTTTGAGTGGCAATCCCACTCCTTCCTCTAAAATTTTGGAACTTTCTGACTCTTCCCCGTCTCTCACTACGGAAAGTGACTCCATTTGGGAAGAGATCGATGCTTGTATTAACGATGACTCGATTCCCGTTGAGATTGATGATGCTACTTTTGACCCGGAGGGGGACATCCTTTTACTTGAGAAATTGATATATAATGAGCCATCTTCTTATTCCCCTCCAGATGATGTTTTTGAACCTAAACCGTCTCGAACTGATGATTCTATCATGGAAGAAATTGAAGCTTATTTGAATTCCGATTCAGTTTCACCGGAAATTGATTATGCCGATATTAACATCGATGGAGATATTCTTTTGATTGATAAAATGCTTTACGGGGACTCTTATATCCCTCCAGAAGAATTAGCAATTAAAGAAGTTGAGCCCGAGCTCAAGGACTATTCTTATATCGATTCACTTCTTGAGAAGGTCACCGATGAACTTGCTCCTACCGACTTGATTCTTTCTGAGAATGAAGAAGAATACGATGATCCGTTTTTCCCGAAGAAAGATAAAGAAGTAAAGATTTCGACTGATGAGCTTATTGATTCCGAGGTCCCACGACATTTTTTATCCGAGAGTGATTTCTTTTCTCGTGAGGATTTTCACGTAGATGATACCTTGATTTCCTTCCTTACCGAGGACAAGATTTTTAACCCTGGGATACTTATTGGAGAGAACATTCTTAAAAAAAAAGTTAACCGGAAAAAGGATCCTCTCTTGGATGCCTTCATATGTGAGCCTTTGAAATACATTTCTCTATACCATGGACTCTCGTCTTCTATGGAGTCGTTTCTTTTTGATCCGTCATCCCGACGTCCGCCCGCAAAACCACCGGATGATGGATCACTCTTTCTTGATAAACCTTATGTGAGTTCGGGAGGGGTTATTCCTTATGTGCTTGAGCCCGACACTTTCATTCCCTCCCAACCCACCCTTTCTCTTTCCCTCCGGAGTGAGGATACCATTTTTGATCCGGGTGTTCCTTCCGTTTGTTTCCCCAAGGACAAATGAATTCGAGGACGAGTCAGGATAGCAACTCAGTGATCAAAAACAGTAGCGCTTCGTGGGAGGCACCCCATGCTTATCCTTCTATCTTCTTTCTATTTTTTCTAATAAGTGACATGAAGGGGTTAGCCTCTTTGATTTCTCGTGTTTGGTTATTTGTGATGTTTTGTCCAGGATTTTACCGATATGAAGACTCTCGTGCTCGAAGTTGTCATTTTCTCCACTCGAGTTTCATGATCGTTGCTTATGGAAATCCGATATCCAAAATCTTATCGACTAACGTTTATCTTTAAGCATACTTAATAAACGGCTTTTAGATTTTCGTGATACCCTTGCTTTCATTGCTTTTGGGCCATAAAACATAACGGGAGTGGTTGTACCCGAAAAGAACTCGACATCTAGCTTAGTGTCGAAAATATTTTATAGGCGACGTTAGGTTGGTTCTACCTCGAACTAGAACCCGGTATTTAGCTTTGTACCGGAAAAAGTGTAAGCGACGATTGTAAGGTTTTCTCCGCCGAGAAAGGAGCTTGTTGATTTAGTGAAGTAACTCTCGAGTTGGGTACTCGGGGAGTGGAGTAGGGCGGAGAGGAGATCCGTGACCGAACCACTATAAATCCTCGTGTTCGGTTTGCACTTTCCTTTCTTTATCTATTTACTTTTATAATTGCTTGTGATGTGGTTTGATGTTTATGCTTGTGTGACAACTTGGTTTACTATGCCTTATATTAGTTACAAACAATAATTGGTACTTTCATATTATAACAAGCTTCATAAACGATTTGATACAAGAGATCTAACGTTTTTAAACGGTAACGTATTCACCCCCCTCTACGTTTTCACAATTGGTACCAGAGCCTCGTAGCTCTTATTTTCAAAACAAATGGTTTTTAAAATGGAGCGCGATCCATGTATCAAATTACCATTGAAGAGAAATATAATATGAAAAATGTTTTGCTAATTATACTTAAAAATTTTGTTGTTAATGTTTAGATAAGTCACATTAGTACAAATAATAAACAAAATATGTGTATTATATTTTTTCTATCAAATCTAGTAAGTCCTACACTTTTTTGCTATGAGTAAGTACATTTTTCAACTTTCTGTGAAGACCACGGATTGGGCGGAACCAAAAAAAGGGCTCATTCCTTGTAAATGTTTGGTTCCTTGGTCTGCACAGTACGCAGTTTTTTTGGCCAACTTAAAAAATTCACAACTTATTAACCGTACGTCCGTAGGAGTCGAGCCACCTATCATTTTAAAGGGAATTGAGTCTACTTTCATTTAAAACTATTCTCATGACCTGAGTCCAATTTTAAATAAGTAAAATAGACCAAATACTACGAGTATGTCCAAGATATTAAGTTTCGCTTTAACATAAAAACTCAAATTTTTGAGTCAAGCAATTTAAGATAGTATTCTTAGAACATTGATATAATTTATTTTGAAACTAAATAATTATGTAATATGTTTAAAGAAAACTAATCAAGCTTGGTAACATCATCACATTTAAACGATAAATGACGAAAAGTGTTTTTCTTGTTATGCTATGCTAAATGACCACTTGTTTATGTTGTTTGCATATATGTTGCTTGCTTATTTTTAAATTGTTGTTTACACTTGTTTGTTTGCATAATATAAGTGTCAATCTTGCTATGTTATTTATTCGCTTGCTTGACGATTTCTTGTTTATGCACAATAGGATATTTGCTAGATTTTGTGCACTTAGTTGGAAAATTGTTTTACCATCACTTATAGACTTAGATCACTTCCTTTGCATATGTTATACTAACATCTCGCATAACTTATGAAATGTCATAACTCACTTAGCAATGAGTACTAAGTAAATTAGTCAAGTACTTTGAAAAATGGAGGTTTTAAGAGAGTGTTTGGTACAAGGACAAAAACAATGTTGTATGACGTAATTTATTTGTTTTTACTTTGTAGGATGATAATATGATTTAAAACAATATTGTATGCTAACCGGTTTATGCAGGTGGATAGCACAAGTGTGTTATCAAATTTTACCCATTTTCACTTTTATGTGAAAATCGTTAGCCCTTTGTCAAAGTCTATGCTCCACTATGTTTGTATATGTGTTATCGACTTTTCCTAACTAGAAGTAATTAATGTCACATATTTTAAGCAAAATTTCAGGTTTCGGAAAACTCCTCGACACCTAAAAAATGGGTCTGTGAACTTTTCTGGTGTCCACGGATCAGACGGCACCAAAATGTTGGTACCGTCTATTTTGCATTTTGGTACCGCCATACCTGTACAGGCGGCACCAATTTAAGGGTTCCGCCTGTGTAAAGAAATGGTGCCGTGGATCCTACAAGTAAGTTGTTGAATTTACTAAATCCCGCAATCTAATTTACCAAATTTCGTTTCTAGGATACTTGTTAATACATATCTTTCATATCTCACTCAACACATCCTCAATGGATTAACTTAGGATGTTTGACATGATCCTAGACACTTCCATCTCATTAGAAACTACCATCTTTGTATGGATTAACATCAAATAAAACACATCTCTCCGTGAATCCTTAGCTCCATAAATCGACACATTCAGGATGGTCATTTTCACACCTACACTATTACTTTTCCTTAAGCTTAACATTTCTTAAAGCAAAGTCAAAATGACTAAATCCTCAACCTCAAATAAACCACTTGGATTAGCATTCGGTCTTGTTGCTTCATTAAACTTGAACTCTTCATCCTTGGACTCGTTACCTCTCAACATCTCATCACCCATTCAAGATGTGAACTTTCTAAACTTAAGTACTCCAACTCCACCACCAAAATCACCCACCATTATGACTACTTCACAATCATCCAAAACACCTTCACTACCAAAGTCTCCAAAACTTGTACTTTGTGCAAACACCACCAACATCTCCTCACCCGTTTGCGGATGACTTAGATGACTTACCAAGACTAACAAATCTGGACTCATTACTTGCAAAGATATCATACACAAGTCTATCATATGACTATAGATATTGTTTTGTATCTACATGTATTGCCTCAGTTGGTTAACATGAAAATAATGTGTCATCCTTCAAGACGATAAGTATTTACATAGAGTCATAACTCACACGTATGTTAAAGACATACTATCAAGTCTTGTTATCCTTGAGTTCAATCTAAGCTTTATAATCTCAACAAGTTAGGATTGACAACTTAAATATTTCATCCGAAATATTCAAGTATATGCGACTTACGATTGTAGTCATTAAAAGTCATATCCGAAAAATCAACACCCAAGTATTTTAACAACACATGTTGAAACACTTATCCTAAACAAACAACCCAATGTGCCACTTATCCCTCTTTGACACCTACTATCCCTCTTCCATCTTTTGGCACCATTAAGCGTATTGCTCATGAACTTTCAAGAGCATCCTTTAAATCAAACGTGCCCTTTCAAGGTGAACCTATACCTCAGCCCCTAAGCTTCATAGACATAACCAAAACGTCAAGCACTTTACCCACTAGTTGTAGCAACCAATGAACCATAAGAATTAGTATCCGTACTTTTTGTGTTCAACATCTATGGACAAATAATCAACCTAAAGTACTCCTATAGCACAACAAACCCCTACATCACCACATCCTTACTTAGACACACTAGAAGACCTACCACTGATAACGCTACACGCGTCGTTCGGGGTCAAGGAAACTTCCTTTTCTTCGAGCAAGTTTTATAACACCCTAGGCAGTGAACCTAATCGTTGTAGTGTAGTAATTAGGGTAAGCCACGGGTATTGATATCGTTCTCTAGGGGAATAGGAATGCTAGTAAGGAGTTACTACGCTAAGGTTAAGGTTGAGGAAGATTATTTTTTTTATCTTTTTATGTTTTATAAAATGGAAAGGTACGAATCTCGGGTATTGGATTTGGGGGGTTGGTATTTCTACCGATTACTCTACTATTATCTAATTATCTAAACTAAGGTTGTGGGAGTCTATGTCTAATTTATGTGTACTTGTATGATAGTTTAAAGATGTGTTTACTTAGGTTGTATTACTCCTTAATTATCTCCTATTGATGGTTGAGTTGTCACGTCTTATTCTTAGTTGCGTTGTGTGTCTAAAGTTGTAGGGTATGCGTTTCTCCCTAACTCTTTGAACTTACCAAAGGGTCTCGTCTACAAACCCACTAGGGATGATAAACTCCTACTCTAAGGCGCTCTTTGGATGGTTTAGCCTACAACTACTCGGGTAATTATATTCTAAGGTTCACAAAGATGAATCAAGCATTAAGTACACAACGAATGACCTATCGCATTACTAGATCATTAATCAACTAAGATAAGAAACAACCAATCAATATTCAATAATTAAGTTTCATACTTCCTAAGCAAACACACAAATAAATTAGCCGGACATGGAGAACATGCAAGCATACACACAAATAATCAAAGACATAATTGAATTAATGAAGTAAAGACTTATCTTGATGTAAGATAGGGTTTAAAACCCTAAAATACTGTACAAGACACCTTAGGTTCGGTTTTAGGTTTTTACTCCAAAAGACTCTCCACAAAAGACTGAAAAATTCGGATTCTATATATAAGATTACATATGCGACGGCGTCACCTTATGTTTCGTGACGCCGTCGTGTCGCCGTCATTAGGGTTTCGTCTTGGCCACGTTAACCTTGCGACGGCGTCACCTTATGTCCGTGACGCCGTCCTCTTCAGCTTCTGACGTCGTCTGGATTGCATCTAGGCCGTCTGAGTAGCGACGGCCTACTCTTTTACAACTGGACGTCGTCGCTTGAAAATACGAGTTTTGGGTTCTGGATCGTCACAACAATTTTGGGACGGCGTCACCATTAGCACCTGACGCCGTCGCCTTCTAATTTCAGCAGCTGTGAGTGTCTTGATTTTGACTTTAGTCATTTTCTTCATATATTCGCGCCTTTTTGTCCAAATAAGTGCCATTCCAGCATTTTGCCTTCAAGAGACCTAAAAAGTGAAAAGGAACGATATTAAGCAATAACGGATACAAAAGTGATCAAATAAGGACTAAAACGACCCCTCAAAATGATACCTTTTAAAACCTTATCAAATATCCCTACACTTGTTATTTGCTTGTCCTCAAGCAAATGTGCTTTTAGCCAATTAATTTATAAGTTAGGGGTCATGAAGCATTAATTCAAAACGGTCCACAACACATATAAGCCCCGCAAAAGTCATAACAAGCACGAAAATTACATACTAGCACCTCACATGGGGTGTTTGGATACTCACATCTCGCTCGGGTGTATATATGAAATATAACAAATAGAAAATGGAAGATAAACACTCATTAACCGGTCCTAGTACATAGATTACCATAGGCTTGAGAATAGATCAAACCTCCATCGCTTTGGCGTAAGCACCTAGGAAAGACTATCAAAGAGGTCTTTTAAAGGGTTGTAATGTTAGGCTTACGGTAGGGAAACAAGGGTTTGGTGGGATAGCCTATTTAGTGGTGGTAAGTCAAAAATCTCTATGTTAAATGCATACGAAGAATGGCGTTGCTAAGCCAAGACTCGACACTCTAAAACTCTAGGTAACTGAAATAAACAAACATAAATTTAAAGGATAGATGTAGGATGGTAGCCCGTATGTTTTTTTTTTTTTTTTTACAATCTTTTTTTTTCTTTTCTCTTTTTCTATTTTTTTTCGATTTTTTTTTTCTTTTTTCATACACTTTTACTCTACCATCCTCTACGGTAACATCAAAATAATAGGGATCTACAAGCACATCCCTACACTTGAGTTTTTATTACTCTAACACTAATTTGACCCGAATTGAAAAGATCAAAACACTTGGGGTACATTATTACGCAAACAAAGGGAATTTGAATTTTTAACGTTCCCTTCCCGTCATTTCATAAACTTTAACTTTTCCCATGAATCCCAATCGTCCGAAAACTGTATACAAAGGATATGACTCGACTTAGCAAATTATGCTAGCAACTAGATAATTGAACTAAGGGTTTAGGGTGATAACAAACATTTGCACTAAAAGTGAGTGCATAAGGGGTAGGCTAAGGCGATTTGGGTGTATATTTGGGGGTGGGGTGTAAACAATGCTCTTCATTGATATTCCGGAAAAACCGAAACATCACGAGAACCGCGAAAAGGATAGGCTCTGAGGGGTTAACTAGGGGTATCGTGTACTAAAGATTAGTACAACGCAAAGGGTGTGGGGGAATTACTCAACCGATATGGAAGAAGTAATTATATTACGGGTATCAAACAAGGGTTATCCTAATGCCTCTTATCATTTAGTTATTCCTAACTACACAAGTGTAGCCTCACTTGCGATCTCGGAATGCATCACAAAACAAGTTCTAGAATCTAATATACTACCGGTTTACACTCTAAGCATTGAAGATGAATGCTTTAATTCCTACTAATCTAAGGGCGATCCTCACATTTTGGTGGAATTTGGGTGGTAAAGGGTTTTTGTGCTAGTCATGCAACTTCCTATCCATGAGACGCTTTTGTTAAGACTAATGGCCCACTCCTATATGTCATAAAAAATTTTAAATTTGGTGCGAAAATTACCCTAACCGACATTTTCTCATGGTTTATTACACAATCACAATTGGACAAAGCAAATAGTCAAGGATAAGCATAGTTTCAAAGTTCCCGTTTTATTTTCCCTCCCTACACTTAAACTGAACATTGTCCCCAATGTTCCCCGAAAGTATCAAAGTTATGATAAAAGAAGGTAATTAAAAATGAAAGAAACTAATACTCCCCTGATTAGCTCGGTAGGATCCGTGTAAAGTGGTGGTTAAATCCTTTTCAAGAAGAATAATTGCGTGAAAAGCTCCTTCCAATCTTATGTAACTTCTTCCTGACAAACTAAACCTGCACACTTGAAGAAAACAAACGAAACCTTCGCGTAAAATCGGCGGTAATAATATATATAAGACTCGATTTAAACTAGGATATAATGCTTGTGGAATGGATGTTTACAGAATTTCTAAGAAAATTAAGACCTGGAAAATTCCAAAATTTTATAAGTAGCTCAGAAAACGAGAAAAAAGTAATCTGATGTTTTTACTCCTTCCTGACGCCGTCAGGTTGCAATCCTGACGCCGTCAGGTTATCCTGACAAAAACTGGTCTGCGATTTTCTGGAAAATTTACATCTTTAGAATCTGGAAAAATTTCTTTAAAACATCCATTATGACTCGATACAAGCATTTGACTCGAACAAACAAACATAAATATCTTTTAGTTAATTGTTATTCTCATGTTTACGTTTCTTTTGAAAACGTGTGTAATCCTCCCTACACTTATCCCTTATGTAAAATACCTTTATATGCAATTAAGACGAGGTTAAAAACAAAATAAAGCATTTTTACAAATTCAAACATGAGGATAAACAATTAATAAAAGATATATGACACTAACAAGCAAACAATCAAACATGGGTTGCCTCCCACGAAGCGCTTTTCTTTATTTAAGAGTCTTGTAGCTAGACTCATAGTCGTGCTTCTACGTTTTCTCATTACCGCCCTCTTGACGGTTTCTAATGGGGGATTCCATGTTGTAGAAGTGCCCTAAAATGCGCTTCTCTAAGAGTTCATCCTCTCCCCAATCGGTCCTATATTCCGGTCCTAGGCTCAAGCAATCCTTATAGAATCCGAAAATCTTAGCCATAACATAATCAACACCTTTTTCCCTATCCTCATCATTCCTATAATAGACTGACAGGTTAAGTTCCTTTTCATCATTAGAGAGTGATGAAAACTTCTCAATCTTAAACGGCATTTGGTAAGCTATGTCATCGGTCTCATTCTTGAATCGCACTACTCCTAACGAGGGGTCATAGGTCATCCCGGTGCTTTCTATGAAAGGTTTTCCTAGAATAACATGGGATAAGCTAGGGTCTATGGCCGTGCTAATATCATCCACAATTATGAAGTCCGTAGGAAACGTGAAATTACCTACATAAACGGGCAATCCCTTAATTCTTCCTAGAAAATTGCAACTAACATTAGGATCATTGGGGTCTTGCCTAGTTGGAATAGGCTTCTTCAATATCCAATTGTAATAGGTGCTCGTCATTATGTTGATTGGGGATTTGCGATCAATGTAGGCTTTTGCCACAAAAAGGTGTCCTATGACACATGGTATGTTAAGATTCCAAGGGTTCCCAAACTTGATTCGAGGACTTTTCCTAACATACATGTGACGGAGGTCACGCACTAAGTGAGGGTGGCGAGATAGTTCTTCTTCCGTAGGAAATTTGTTGAAATAGTCAATGTCTACTTCATCTACTTCCTCGGGTATTTCCTCATCCGCAAGTGTATAGTTCTCTTCGTCATTTGTTTCATTAGGTTCAACTAAGGCGATGGTATTGACGAATTGGACATGCTTAGTTAGCTTGCTTGGATCCTTAATCTCTATACCTGAAGGCTCGGGAGTTGAGATAGCACTAACCTTCTTATCACTATTAGTTATGGCTTTCAAAAGGTTGTCTATTTTCCTATCCATCTCGGCTTGTTGATGGTTAAAGCGGTCCGAGAGCTTAGCCATTTGGGTTTCTTGGGATGCAACTAGGTTTTGCAACATCCCTTCGATGTTTTGTTGGTTAGGACCGTTAGGTGGGGGCCATGAGAAATCATTAGAGGTGAATTCTTTGGTTTGTCCCCAGTAGAAGTCGGGCTTGTTTTTCCATGCTTCACGGGTTTCATTGAAATTCCTAGGTCCGGGTGTTGTAGGGAATCTTCCTCCCGCTCCATTAATACGCGAGGATGCGTAGTCAACAGAAGCGTGTTCGGGGGATCGGGTGCTAGTGCGCGTGTTATGAGGATCACAAAACGGCTCGCACGAGGAAGAAACTTTGTTCACATGGTGTGAAGACTTAGGATTTTCGTAGGAACTCATGAGGAATTTAACTTGATCTTCAAGTTCGATCATCCTACGGTCGGGAGGAGGCAAGGAGATTGCCTTAACGGTTTTGGGCAGCTCACGGGGGTCATCCCAACTTTCGTTGTCATAGAGGGTGAGGTCCTCTATTATTTCCCATGATTCTTCTGCGGTGAGATCACTAAGTTTTCCACCGGCCGCTTGGTCAATGGATCGCTTAGTGGGGAAGTTGACATGATCATAAAAGATTTGGACTTGGAGCCAAAGATCAATGCCGTGATGAGGGACTTTATGAAGTAAGTCCTTGAATCGGGTCCATGCTTCGTAGAGAGATTCACCTTGACGTTGTTGGAACATCAAGATGTCATTCCTAAGCTTAGTGGTTCTCCCCGGTGGGAAAAATTGAGCAAGGAAGCGAGATGTAAGATCATCCCAACTTGAGATGGAGCCGGCGGGAAGTCGCTCAAGCCAATTACTAGCTTGGTCCCGTAAAGAGAATTGGAAGAGACGCAGGCGCGTGGTCTCCCGAGTAGTAGCATCAAGGTCGATGGAATCGACAATTTTGAGGAAATCCCTCAGATGCTGATTTGGATCTTCGGAACGAAGTCCATGGAATGCACATCCGTTTTGCACCAACCGGATGGTGTCGGATCGCAGGGCCGTAGTTTGGGCTTGGTCGGGAAGCTCAATGGTGTTCCTATAACCTAGGTGGCTTGGTCTTGAGTATTCACCAAGAGTACGGGCTCTTGGCGGGTCATTTGGTGGTGGGTTGATGAATGGTAGTGGGTTATCACCTTCCATGATGAAAAGTGATGGAATTACGAACAAAGGTCACGAAGAAGGGGGATAGACTAAGAGAAAGCTAAGAATGAGAAAAAAGTTTACTTGATAGGAATCAAGCAAAGAACCTAAATGAGGTGGACTACTAACTAGCTATTCTATTCCCCGGCAGCGGCGCCAAAAACTTGATAACGCTACACGCGTCGTTCGGGGTCAAGGAAACTTCCTTTTCTTCGAGCAAGTTTTATAACACCCTAGGCAGTGAACCTAATCGTTGTAGTGTAGTAATTAGGGTAAGCCACGGGTATTGATATCGTTCTCTAGGGGAATAGGAATGCTAGTAAGGAGTTATTACGCTAAGGTTAAGGTTGAGGAAGATTATTTTTTTATCTTTTTATGTTTTATAAAATGGAAAGGTACGAATCTCGGGTATTGGATTTGGGGGGTTGGTATTTCTACCGATTACTCTACTATTATCTAATTATCTAAACTAAGGTTGTGGGAGTCTATGTCTAATTTATGTGTACTCGTATGATAGTTTAAAGATGTGTTTACTTAGGTTGTATTACTCCTTAATTATCTCCTATTGATGGTTGAGTTGTCACGTCTTATTCTTAGTTGCGTTGTGTGTCTAAAGTTGTAGGGTATGCGTTTCTCCCTAACTCTTTGAACTTACCAAAGGGTCTCGTCTACAAACCCACTAGGGATGATAAACTCCTACTCTAAGGCGCTCTTTGGATGGTTTAGCCTACAACTACTCGGGTGATTATATTCTAAGGTTCACAAAGATGAATCAAGCATTAAGTACACAACGAATGACCTATCGCATTACTAGATCATTAATCAACTAAGATAAGAAACAACCAATCAATATTCAATAATTAAGTTTCATACTTCCTAAGCAAACACACAAATAAATTAGCCGGACATGGAGAACATGCAAGCATACACACAAATAATCAAAGACATAATTGAATTAATGAAGTAAAGACTTATCTTGATGTAAGATAGGGTTTAAAACCCTAAAATACTGTACAAGACACCTTAGGTTCGGTTTTAGGTTTTTACTCCAAAAGACTCTCCACAAAAGACTGAAAAATTCGGATTCTATATATAAGATTACATATGCGACGGCGTCACCTTATGTTTCGTGACGCCGTCATTAGGGTTTCGTCTTGGCCACGTTAACCTTGCGACGGCGTCACCTTATGTCCGTGACGCCGTCCTCTTCAGCTTCTGACGTCGTCTGGATTGCATCTAGGCCGTCTGAGTAGCGACGGCCTACTCTTTTACAACTGGACGTCGTCGCTTGAAAATACGAGTTTTGGGTTCTGGATCGTCACAACAATTTTGGGACGGCGTCACCATTAGCACCTGACGCCGTCGCCTTCTAATTTCAGCAGCTGTGAGTGTCTTGATTTTGACTTTAGCCATTTTCTTCATATATTCGCGCCTTTTCGTCCAAATAAGTGCCATTCCAGCATTTTGCCTTCAAGAGACCTAAAAAGTGAAAAGGAACGATATTAAGCAATAACGGATACAAAAGTGATCAAATAAGGACTAAAACGACCCCTCAAAATGGTACCTTTTAAAACCTTATCAACCACCTAGATCGAACAATCCACCATCCTTACCATCATTTGAATTCGTTGAGTGTATTGCTCAAAAAGCCCTTGTGTCCAACACTTGTACTGAATCAAGTGCACGTTTGAACAAACTCAAACATCCTTTCCCACATATAAGGACTTAGATAATTCATTATGGCTAGAACCTCAACTATCAAATAAGCATGGTGCTCTTGGTAATTGTTGTCAATTTCCACTAGGTATAAGTAGTACTACCTTCACAAATTATCAAAGTATTAGTAATACTTTGTCGTTAAACTTCTGCATAAATTTCGTTAAACCTCAAATCAACATTTTAACAAGATATGTTAAAATGCAATATCAAAGCAAACATCATACACCCCAAGCAACAATGACTCTTGAGGAGTATACATAAGAAACTCGAGTGAATTCATCTTGTCATCATCTAGTGAATGTAATCTTGAGACCAAGTTTATTTAGATGGGATTATCCGATTCAAACACTTTGGCTTCATATCTTCATTTAGGAAAACATGATGTTTTGAAAAACGTCATGCCTAAAAAATCATGCGTTAAGTATTCATCTTGTTAAAAGGATATTGTATATCCTATGCATTATTCTCTCCTTGCGACATAAATGGTTGTGTTACAAGAGATTTCATTACACCTCATTAGCTAAATGATCTTAAAACGAACAAGTTCTATGAACTAGCGTATCCAATTCATCTTGTCATACTTATTTTTATAAGCATGATAACTTTATCCCATGCGACAATCTCATTTGTTGAAAGATACTATTTGTATCAATTTCCTTTCAAGCGTACATCATAACCTAACCTTGCTCAAACCTTGTGCACATCCAAGGTTAAAACTACACATCTCTAGAACATACATATGATCTATTGAAGTTAGTAACCTTATTTAGATTCTTGTCAATTAAAGTTCCAAAGAGTTTTCTTGAGAACATTCTTAATTTAACATATTCCATTCCCTAGTCTTAGATAATCAAATCACTTTTAAAGTATACACTTCAACGTAAAAGATGTTATCCATTAGATCATACAATTAGCTATGTAATTTGAACAACCTTAGATTCTAAACACAAGATTAAAACATATTGTTTATCAACACACCATTGTTAAAATTCATGTGTATAACATGACATCTTCATCACCTTAGTTATATTGCATATTAGTTGCGTCACATTAAGCCAAGTATTGGTAAACTATCATCTTTTATGCACTTTAATAGGCAAAAGTAGGAGTTCCCATCTTTCTAACATGAGAATGACTACTGGAGAACCTATTGCACTAGAAACTCAATTTGACCTAACGGTTCATTGCTTCCTGGAGAGAAGTTGGGTATGTGGAATCACCCGTAAAAAGGGTCGTGTTTAGCCTTAATTGAGCACCGCTAGTAATAGTCTCATATTCATTCTCCAACTTGAAAAATCTGTATTCCTATACTTGCCTAAAGTAAGTGTTAAAACATTGATAGTTTGCCTCGCCTTAGGAATACTAATCAAACAAGTAGTATATATGACTTTTCTTTTAAAACCATTTGCATTGCACTTACATGTGTTGATTACATGTTCTTGTTTGATACGATAAGTTGATTTGACATTATCTTAGTGCTTGATAACTAGTCAAATGTGTAAACCTTAGTACGGTTTTATCTTTATACTGCTTGTATTCTTGTTTCATGCTACTAAACATTTAAACCTAAAACTCTATTTGCATGATACTTACTTTTGAATTAATTTTAGCATGATTAACATGTTACTTATGAAATCATAATATGTCATTTTGATACGTGATAATTTTGATATGATATGTTTGTGTTTGAAAGCTATTAGTTGGCATTCATTATATCTATGTGTAGTACGATCCAAATGATACATGCTCCAAATTGTTATGTCTTAAACATGGCTTGCATGAATCTTTCATCTTGTTTCTTTTGCTTCTTGTCACACTATTTGTTTGCTATGTGTGCACATATAATATGTCAAAGTGCTTTTGGTATGACAAACTTTTAGAAGCCTTTTTATCTTACAAATTAATCACATAGATCGTTGTGTTAATTTATAAGCCAAGTATGCTTAAGCGTCTAAGTCTAACGACAAAACAATCTCAAAATGAAATGTCTTGAATAAAGTTGTATTCTTGCATAATATGATTGTCTTGATGCTATCTTGTATGGTGATTTCTTGTCTACTAAGGTCAATGTGTTGTTTTTGCTTATATAATATGTTATCATTTGATTTCTATCATGTTAACATCTTTTATCACTAGCAAATTTGTTTTATAGGTTGATAACAAATTATTTGTTATCTCACTTGGTTCTAACTTTTATATGCACATCTTGCATAATCCCCTTTATTGCTACGTAGATTAGTACTATGCTTTATGGGACCCCTACACTTGCATATAGTTTAAAAGCATATAGAATTAAGTTCTAGAGGGTTGGCTTTGCATTTTTGTCTTTCAACCGACCTCTTTCCAAATCTCATTTTTGCTCCCGCTTTCCAAAAATCATCTCCATCATTATTTAGTTATAACAATACTCTAATCCTCTTCACTTCCTATTAGGAAACCACATGCCTCATCATACGATCATCTCGTATTAATCGAGAAGAGGTACGTGACTTTAAGGATGAAGTTCATTGTATGCTAACCATCATACAGAAAAACATCACTAAGCTCTCCTCTTTCGTTAACCCGAATAACCTCCTAAACACTTTGTTGTCATTCCTTATTTGATACATTACACATTATGTTGGATGTCCACCAATTAAGGGGGAGAGAAATCCATTCACATAATTGTCTTTTGTCAAAATTTATGTCTCTTAGACTCTAAAATACCAACACATAGGTAAACACCATTTAGCTAAAACCGGTTCACAAAACCACAACTAGTTCAACCTTTTTAACTTTTTATCACAAGTTTGCACCAATACCTCATCAAGTGAAAAACACATCATGTGTTTTTACAAAACGTCTTCATCTCCACATATAGGATTTTCCTTAAACTAGCACCTTACAACTTCACTATCTAGAACACCATCATAGGATCTAATCCTTTTCCCGCATGTCATACATGTCATTGTCAGTACAAATGATATATTAATCAAAACCGCCATTCCCAACACCTTTTCAACACATTGGTCTATCCAACTCTCACTCATATAATGCCATTCTCATCCTCATATAGGTACTCATTATTATTAGTTGTTTTACATATTGTATTCACTTCTTTTCAATGTCATAATCATCCATGTCGGTCAAAACCATGTTAATACTATCTCTCCCGTTGTTACCTAGAATAGATCATTTTTCCGTATCAATCAATGAACGAAGTTATCTTCATGTCTATTCATATTTTCTTTCCTCTTCGTTTTGCTCACTTGACATTACGAAAGGATTGCATGAGTCCATATTTTTATATTTGCTATACATACGAGTTTCTAACTCCTTAATAGCTTCCTACCTAATCACCACCACCTTCCATCACCACTTTCACTAATCATCACCACCATGGATTAGTGAAATCTTATCATTATAAATCTTGAGTCATCTACCGATTTATCACCACATGAATCCTACTAGTAAACCGACACCAACACTAGTACCACTAGCTTTAACTCTTTATATTCCAACTTCACTTCATATCTTCTTTCTAGGAACTATTTTGTAGGCTTTTATCATATTATATTATCACTTTTCTTATGATTGTAATTAGGAGACTACACTTCATGAGATCTTTGATTATATCATTTATCACATATATACATCTTATTTTTCTTTGTGAAAAAGATGAAATATATTGGACTAATGTTTTTCATTGTAGGTTCATCATCAGATACACTCGATTGTATATAACTTACTCATCTAAGGATGAAGTTTGCATCAATTATTTTTCTTATTTTAGGTGCTTCTTGACACCCTAGAACAAGGAGGAATATCCTTTAAGCACTCATATTGCATTGTCTATACACTTGGTTGTATATGACATATTTGTCTAAAGACAAAGCTTCTATTATACTAATATTTATTTTGAAGGTTCATCTTGACGCCTTAGAGCAGGGGAGCTTCCGTCAAGAATTTACTGAATGCATCTTATACACACTTTGTTGTATATCACTTACTCGTCCAATGACGAATATAGTTTTGCACTAATATTTGTTTTGTAGGTTTTTAATCATACCCTGACACCTCAAACAAGGGGAGCATCTGTTAAGGGGGAGCATGCACGCATTTAGCATCATTCTCACTTTTCAACAAGCATTTGTGCTTCGATAAAAAGTGAAGAAAATAGGCTAACATTTCTATGCATTTTTCTTTTTCATATATTTCTCATAGTTTTTGTTGCATAAAACTAACCTTGATGTAGGTTAAGCCTCTTTATTTGATCCATGGATCCGCTACCAAACAAGGGACGGATTGAAGTGGACGATTTAACTTCACTAGGGATGATGCAAGCTCGCCTTTTTGGGGAGAAATAAAGTTAAACTCCAAGGACACGCCCTTTTTGTTTCGACAAAAGGGGGAGAAGAGTGTAAACGTAGAAGGTAATGTAAAGGAACCAAATAGTGTAAACGGATAAGGTAATGTAAAGGTAGTAAGGATACAAGGGATACAAGTAACCTTTTACATTTTACTTTCTATTACGTTTACATATCTTTGTCATCATCAAAAAGGGGGAGATTGTTAGTGCAAATATTACAATATTTAATCTATACAGTCTCGTTTGTTTTGATTGATGACAAACATGTAACTTGTAATACATAACGTAAAATGTACAAGTTACTTATAATCACACTTTGTCTCAACATACATTCAACACCTCTCAATGTCTCAAGTCCTCGTATGTTACAACACAGGTTCGTACATGTTTGTTATGTGGCATTATGATCAAACCCATTAACAAATTATTTAGAATGTTTAAAATACGTTTAGAGTCACTAAGTATTTTAATAGGTTAACCATTCTATTTCGAACCTCATTTTATATTTTGCATTCACAAGTATTTTATACAAATACATCTTTTGTAAAATGTCTAACAAATATATACTTTTATTTGTACAAGTAAACTAACTAGAATATTCATACAAGTACTAAAGTTTACTTACATTTGACAAAATATATTTTATTTTGACAAGCACTCAACTAGATATTTTATTTTACAAAAGGTTACTTACATTTTATTTACAAGTAACTTACCTTTTTAATAAGTATAATCATTTGTTTAAATGTATTTTTTATAAAAAGGAAAATACTCTTTTATTACCTCATGCATAGTGTCATCTAAATCTTTTAAAGATTTAGGAAGATATTCTAAGATATCAAATCTAATAAATTATTATATTTTTTATTACCACTTTTGGTTATAAATACCATCCCATGGTTTTCTCATATCTTCATCCCTTCCAACATACATTCTCTCTAAC
Organism: Chrysanthemum seticuspe; assembly: GCA_019973895.1. NCBI lineage: Eukaryota > Viridiplantae > Streptophyta > Magnoliopsida > Asterales > Asteraceae > Chrysanthemum > Chrysanthemum seticuspe. The sequence goes on along the minus strand of BPTQ01000004.1, from coordinate 318,144,341 downwards.
ATTCTTTCATCACTTAGATCTATAGATAAACATGTAGTAGCATACATCAATCACCCTCACCATCACATGATCATAATGCTTCTAACATTCATCATTGTTGTAAGCATATTTTACATTTTGATCAACCAAGGAAAGTTTGGAGATCTAGCCATCCTCATTCACCAAAGCATATCAACATATGAAGATTCAAGGTCTCTTGATATCCTCATTGATTGAAGACTTATTATTTAAGAAGATCATTTAGATTAGTCATTCATATCCATTAGACATTTATGTCATGGATCATCATTGTAAACATTATTGCATCATCACAACACTTTCACCAAACTAGATTAGATGGGTTATGTGTTTGAACCATAAAACACAAGGTTTATTATGTTGGGCCATAAAACATAACGGGAGTGGTTGTACCCGAAAAGAACTCGACATCTAGCTTAGTGTCGGAAATATTTTATAGGCGACGTTAGGTTGGTTCCACCTCGAACTAGAACCCGGTATTTAGCTTTGTACCGGAAAAAGTGTAAGCGACGATTGTAAGGTTTTCTCCGCCGAGAAAGGAGCTTGTTGATTTAGTGAAGTAACTCTCGAGTTGGGTACTCGGGGAGTGGAGTAGGGCGGAGAGGAGATCCGTGACCGAACCACTATAAATCCTCGTGTTCGGTTTGCACTTTCCTTTCTTTATCTCTTTACTTTTATAATTGCTTGTGATGTGGTTTGATGTTTATGCTTGTGTGACAACTTGGTTTACTATGCCTTATATTAGTTACAAACAATAATTGGTACTTTCATATTATAACAAGCTTCATAAACGATTTGATACAAAAGATCTAACGTTTTTAAACGGTAACGTATTCACCCCCCCCCCCTCTACGTTTTCACAATCTCTTTTGAGGAATCTTTGCTACTTCTCATAGGTTTAGTAGAAAGAGATTGAAATCCTTGGTTTTAGAAGCGTGAGTTGATTGCATTGCGTGAGGACACGACAATGGTCTCGTCTGGGGTATTTTGGTATGTGCTAAAACACATACCTTTTCTATATCAAAATGGACCCAAAATCACCAAGAAAGAGCCGTTTATTGCTAATATTTAATGGTTTCTTGAGTTTATGCATGTGCAAGTACGGATATGTCAAAACACACAAAAGATAGCCAAATCAGAAAAAACCCGAGCACGAGAGACTAAGAGTGCTAAAGCTGAGCCGGAAAGTCAGAATTGAGCGTCTGTGAAGATTTCTATTCTGAGAGGATGATTTGTGAAATATATGATCAAGTTTACAGAAATTTCAGAATCAGTCCTTCAACCTTCAGAAATTGGCAGAAAATACCCCTTGAGTTTCAAATTTGGCAAAAGTAGCCCTTGGAGTACTAAAGATTGTCAAGTTCAGCCCTTGGATAATTATCAAAATTTACAGCCATGGTCCTTCGAATTTCAGAATGTACACATTTGGTCCCTATATTTACTTTTACATAACAATACAAGTCTAAATCCAATGTCAAAAATACCTTGGCCCAAACAATATCAAAAGCCCAAGTCCATACCCAAATCAAACTCTCTCAACCAGTCAAAGCTCTATCATTTGAACCCTCTCATTCACATTTGACCCAGTCACAAATCACATTTAAACCTCCCCTATTATTTACACCGGTCAAGAAGTCAAACGGTAATATCTTAATCCTAAAACATTTACCCGCTAAAAATTTCCCCAAATATTACCCAGGTTTAAGAACCCTAAAGTACCCCTGATTCCAATTAAGCCAATTGCTACAATCAAAGGGTATAATAGTACATTTACATGACACATGACTGACACACGGATGCCACGCTAGCAATCCGTGTGTCATTCCCTTCTAAGATCATATCTGATTGGTGGAGGCTACATGTGCACACGATCCAAGGGCTGAAAATGATGGGATGATGAGGATAGATGATCTGAAGACTGATAAAGGCTCAGAGAAAGCACAAATTTGGAATTCTAGATCCTTCCAAGCTCAAGGCTCTCCTATAAATAGACCCCTTGTTCATCAGTTGTATCATGTAGTTCTGAGTATTGTTTTAGTTGAATGTTGTTTTTAAATCCTTATTAGTTATTTTGTATTTGAATCTCATAGTGTAATCAGTTTTTCATTAATAAATTCAATTTCAGTTTAATTCCTAAATTTCTTTTGAATACTGTGTTAAGTGTTTGAAACTGCTTATTAGTGTCTTAGATAATCATTATAGCTTATCTCATATAATTTTTAGCTTGTTCTATATCAAAAATAAAAATCACAAAAAAATTGGAAACATTATTTGAAAAAAAAAAAATATCTCAATTCTGTTTTTAATCTGTTTTCAGTTTCAGTTTTTGTTTATAAAAGTTTTTATAAGCTCATTAGTAGCTTATTAAGTGTCACTTATAGTAATACTCAGCTTCTACAACAAAAACTTCATTACAGTCAACAATAGTCAAGTGCTTCACTCTAATCATAAATTGATCTGGTTTACTGATATGGATTTGGATCTGGGTTGAAACTGAGCTGGATTTGGGTAGAAAAGCAGTTAGGATAGTGGTATTTGATTGATTTGCAAGCCATAGTGGCTGGACAAAACTGTGAGTACCAAATTCTATCTAAATATGTTCTAGCTATTGAATCCGGTTTGATTAGCTTGTTTAGCATTATATCTAGTTTAGTTTAGCTTAATATCAGTAGATTAATTGTTATTAGCCTCTAATATCATTGATGTCATAGTTTTATAGTTTGCATAGTTTTTGTCATCTGTTGCATCAGTAGATCTTAGTATAGAATTGCTGTTAAATTTGATTCATATAGTTGTAATTCAATTTATAGAATCTGTGAGGAAGTTTGAGTAAGTTTTAAACTATGGTTTAGTTGTAGAAATTAGCATATCTGCTCATTAACTAGTGTTTGGGATAAACTACTATCTGGAGTTTTAGAGCTCTTTAGTGGTTAGATTTGTTAAATTTAGTCTCATATAGTCTCATAGAACTCAAACTAGTCTTGAAATTGCATCTGTGTTTAGCTTTAGTCAATGTTGCATTTCATCTGATCTCATAGGTTAATCAGTTAGCATCAGTTAGAGATAACTTGCACATTAGGTCTTAATTTGTTATAGGTTAGCTTATTTGAGTCACTTTGCATCTAAAATCATAATTTCAATATGTTTTTTCAAGATCAAAACTCATATTAATCAAAATAAAATTTCTGTCTTAAAAGTCAATTTCCAAGTGAGTTTTCTGTGTCATAAACTTTGTGCATTTATAGTTCTTTCATTTCTGGACCAAATCTGTTGAAAATTTGGATTTTAAAACTCTTATTGGTGAGATACATGGTGGTATTTTCAGAATAATTTTGTGAAATTTTTGAATCAGAAATATCAAGGCTTACTCTTGGTCAGTTTCACCCAAAGTGCCCTGTTTACAGGTCAAGTGTTCAAAACAGGTTACTTGCAGATCTTGTGCTGGCTTCATTACAGCTTGTTAGAGTCTCAAATTAGGTCTATCTAGTATTTTGTTGGTGGTCTATTGATCCCAACTTCTGGATCTCACTTTAGCTTATTAGTCATTACTGTGCAATAGCTTTAAGTTGGTAAGTTAGGCCTGTTTGGCAGATTCTTTGATATTGCATCAGATCTTAGTAGTTTGTAATCCTGAGGTATACGTTACATGAACTAAGTATTTTTAGTGGATTTTAGCTTATAATAGCTTCTGGTGACTTTTGGTTCAGTAGAATAGCTTATTGCTTAATTTAGGTAGCTTATTTAGAAATAGTTTCACAGCAGCCCTTATTTCTAGCACTCCAGCATTACGTTTATCATTTTTCTTAGATTTAGAATAATATTTTAGAATTTTACTGAATTTTTCATAATTTTCCTATTCTGTTTGCTATTTTTCCTATTTAATCATAGTTTTTAATACTTTTTAATTTCCTTTTAATACAATTAATTCAGAAAAGCTTCAAAAAAATAAGTTTTTATTTTTCCTAGATTAAGAAATATATAAAACGCCAAAAAAATATTTTTCCATATTTTTCCTAGTTCAAATAGTAATGTTTAGACATATAATTAGTTTAAAATAGTTTTTAATTCATAGAAATTTGAAAAAAGTTCAGAAAAATAAAAAATTAGTTTTGAAAAGTCTTTTTATTTATTTTATAATTTTAAAAAAAAGTTTCATAATTTTCCTTCTCTTTTTCATAATATTTAGATAATTAGTTTTATTTTTAAAATTGGAGATTAGTTTTTAATTCAAATAAATTCCAGAAAAATCATAAAAATTAGTTTTAAATCTTAGTTAATTTTTAAATATCATTTTTAGTTAAATAGTAATTTTAGATCATTTTTAGGACTTAATTTAGACATAGTTTCATTTTATTCGCGTTTCGTTTAATTCCCGTAATTGCACTTTAGCGTAGATTTGTGTAATCTGCCATAATTCTTAGGTTTCCCCGTAGATTTAATTCCCATTTACTTTCTTTATCCCGTAGTTTAGAAAAACTTCAAATTATCCCCTTATCTTATTCAAATCCCGATATTCGCGATGTGAGTTGAAAATTCCATTCAACCCTCGTTCGGAACGATCTCGGTGCTCAAACCTAACACGTTTGAGTTACCCCGTAATACTACAAACTTCTATAATTGGTTTCCCGAGTGAATCAATTTTTGGCGCCGCTGCCGTTATTATACAAAATTATAATTTTGTTTCAAAATTATATAGAAAAGGTATGTGTTTTAGTAGAAAAGGTGAATATAACTGTGACTAAGAGGCTCTTATAAGTTCAGTTATAGCTTATTAAGTGCTTATCTAGTTCACTACTCAATTCTGCAATTCAAATCAGTTAAAATACCTTTGCAAATACTAGTGGAAAGCTTAAGGAAGTAGCCTGCAATGGAAGGGGCTAGATGGACTTTACTAGCTTTTTCCTAGAATAAGCTAGAGCTTGTAGCTGCCATTAAATTGGTACCTCTGTTTAGCTGAGGTCTTATGTGAGTGAATTTTCTAATTTTGTCTTAATTTTAGCAATTACTGTATGGATCTGTTAGCATTAGTTTGTAATAATTAGTATTGCTTATTTGAGTTCATTATTAAACTCGCTTAGCATAACTTTCATTTAGGTTTAAATTTAGTCAATATAGTTTAAATCAGTTTTATTACACTTTAAAACATCATTAATAATCACTTCAATTGGATCTAAGTTCATATAAGTCAAAACCAACTTCGGTCAAAAAGTTAATATAATTTCAAAGTTTTTCTGAGACTTGTGATTTCTGCATTTTTAAATTCTTCACCTCAAGTCCAATTGTGTTGAAATTCTGGATTCTATAACTCTGGTTGGTTGTCTACATTAAAGTATTTTTAGATTATTTTTGTGAATTTTATAAAACAGTTAAATCATAGCTTAAACTTGGTCTGTTTTTTTAAAAGTGCCCTGTGCACTAGCATACTATTCTGTCACAGCTTCTTTTATAGCTTCTCAACTGCTCAAAACATTTCCAATTAAGCTGAAATTTGGTTTATAACTACTCTGCAAGGTGAAATTGAGGTTCCAATTGCTGGATTTAGATTTGAGCTTATTATTAATCTGTTGGTTAAGCTGCAAGTAGGGTGCATCAGAAAGCTTGTTTGGCTAGGGGATTCGTAAGTTGCGTATTACCTTAATTTTTAGTTCAAATTATAATTAGCCAATGGATGTCTTAAACAATCAACCAATGGTTCATAAAGATTTTTCTGTTAATTTTTGGGGTAATTTAATTAACAGAAAAAGCGTTAATATTAAATTACCCCAAAAATTAACAGAAAAAGCTTTTTGAACCATTGGTTGATTGTTTAAGACATCCATTGGCTAATTATAATTTGAACTACAAATTAAGGTAATACGCAACTTACGAATCCCCTAGCCAAACAAGCTTTCTGATGCACCCTACTTGCAGCTTAACCGACAGATTAATAATAAGCTCAAATCTAAATCTAGCAATTGGAACCTCAATTTCACCTAGCAGAGTAGTTATAAACCAAATTTCAGCTTAATTGGAAATGTTTTGAGCAGTTGAGAAGCTATAAAAGAAGCTGTGACAGAATAGTATGCTAGTGCATAGGGCACTTTTAGAAAAACAGACCAATTTTAAGCTATGATTTAACTGTTTTATAAAATTCACAAAAATAATCTAAAAATACTTTGATGTAGACAACCAACCAGAGTTATAGAATCCAGAATTTCAACACAATTGGACTTGAGGTGAAGAATTTAAAAATGCAGAAATCACAAGTCTCAGAAAAACTTTGAAATTATATTAACTTTTTGACAGAAGTTGGTTTTGACTTATATGAACTTAGATCCAATTGAAGTGATTATTAATGATGTTTTAAAGTGTAATAAAACTGATTTAAACTATATTGACTAAATTTAAACCTAAATGAAAGTTATGCTAAGCGAGTTTAATAATGAACTCAAATAAGCAATACTAATTATTACAAACTAATGCTAACAGATCCAAACAGTAATTGCTAAAATTAAGACAAAATCAGAAAATTCACTCACATAAGACCTCAGCTAAACAGAGATACCAATTTAATGGCAGCTACAAGCTCTAGCTTATTCTAGGAATAAGCTAGTAAAGTACATCTAGCCCCTTCCATTGCAGGCTACTTCCTTAAGCTTTCCACTAGTATTTGCAAAGGTATTTTAACTGATTTGAATTGCAGAATTGAGTAGTGAACTAGATAAGCACTTAATAAGCTATAACTGAACTTATAAGAGCTTGTGTAAACAAAAACTCAAATTGAATGCAGCTTGATTTAAACTATTTTCAATTTTTTTGTGATTTTTGTTTTTAGAAACTAAAAAGCTAAAAATGATCTATTTTAGTACAAATAAGCTATTTCAACAAGTAATTAAAGGAACATGAGAAAATTACTTTTTATTAATGAAAACAGTTTACAAACAGAAATTGATTTAAACTATAAGAGAAACATTAAAAACAGTAAATAAGCTACTCAAATTCTATACACATAACTCTGTGAAATTGAAGGATATTTATAGCTGAGGTCATGAGATTGGGAAGGATCCAGATTTGTGCTTTCTCTGAGTGCGTTTCAATCCTTAGATCAAATCCTCACGTCATCCCATCAACCAGAGCCATTGATTTGTCATGTCCACGTCCCATCAGCCAATCATATGCTAGTAAGTCACACGGATAGGTGACATGGCATTCCCTTGTGTGAGGTTTGTCAGTGAAAAGTACCAATTTGTCCTCAATTTGAGTTAATTTGGTTTGATTCAGATATGGGTACTTTAGGGTTCTTATCTGGGGAAAATAATGGCGGGTTAATTTTTGGGGTAATTTAATATTAACGCTTGACCAAATTTATGCACGCTTTTACACATTTTTATACAAGTTGTTATGCAAACGTGTATAAAAACGTGCGTTAAACCCCACAAGTCATAGAAAAAACGTGCAACCACAAAATGCTATCATCACTACTGGTAACATACCACAATCCAATAACAGTCCAGCTACTTATTACACATACACTACTCCTAGCCTAGTCCACTATAACTTGCAAGCCAATACAATCCCACACCACGCCCTTACTGGACCACCACCTGGGTTTGGCTATTTGCCAACACAATTAACGCCCACAACCCAACATATAAACCCACCACAAACCCACGTTGCTGGCACACATCAATTCATACCTCCACCTGCTACTGTTACTCAATCTAGTACAATTCACCAGGCGCAAGCAACGCAACCCGGACCAACACCTAATCCACTTGGGACTTTGGGACAAACGGTTAATCCGGGACAAGAAACAATTTTGCCTCAAGCTTTCACTGTCAGGACGCTTCATGATCCTACAACTGGTGCATGGAATATGGACACAGGTGCGAGCTCACATTTAAATGCTTCAATTAATAGTCTTAGTAACGTTTTTAACACGTGCATGTACCCGTCTGTCTCGGTTGGAGATATGCATTCTATACCTGTCACCAATACGGGTCATAGTATTTTGCCAACTCCCTTTCGACCTCTTCACTTAAATAACGTCCTTATCACGCCCCACATTATCAAAAATTTAATATATGTCTGTCAATTTGTTCGTGAAATTAATTGTACTGTTGAATTTGATCCTTTTGGCTTTTCTGTTAAGGATTTCATGACGTGACGAGTGCTTCTCCGATGTGATAGCACGGGCGACCTCTATCCAGTCACAACTCCGTCTCCAATTCCTCAAGCTCTCCTTGTCAGTCAACATACGTGGCATCAACGTCTTGGACATCCAGGAAGAGAAGTGTTACGTCGTCTTGTTTCAAATAATTATATTTCATGTAATAAGGAGAAGCCTCCCAGGCTTTTCCATGCTTGCCAGCTTGGCAAACACGTTAGACTTCCATTTGCTAGTTCAAATACTATCGTTAATGCTTGATTTGACATTATTCACTTGGATGTGTGGACTTCACCCATTCTGAGCCTTTCTGGTTTCAAATATTATGTATTGTTCTTAGACCATTACTCGCATTTTGTTTGGGTCTATCCTTTAATTCAAAAATCTGATGTTTTGTCTAAGTTTGTATTATTTCGTAACTATGTTCACACTCAGTTTAAGTGTGAAATCAGGTCTTTTCAGTGTGACCATGGTGGTGAATTTGACAACCGTAGCCTACATAAGCTTTTTGCTAACAATGGCATTCAACTTCGCTTTTCATGCCCAAAAACATCACAACAAAATGGCAAGTCCGAACGGATGATTCGCACCATCAATAATCTCATTCGGACTTTGCTTTTTCAAGCCAACCTTCCACCAACATTTTGGGTTGAAGCCCTAAATATGCCTGTGCACTTAATCAATATCCTACCATCAACCGCCATCGCCAACAAAATCCCCTATACCCTACTGTTTGGTCAAAACCCAGATTATAGCCTGTTACACACATTTGGCTGTGATAATGCTCAAATTGTGCATGTTTTTAGTAGCGTTATCTGTGCTTTTATGTGTGTTATTTGGCTATAATCATATACTTTTGTTGCTTAATCGTATCAAAGTGCGTTTGCTAGTTCATTTGTAGCCAAGTACATGAAAGTGGAGAAAAAGATGAAAAAAGAAGTAAAATACGAAGATTTCTCCATATACGAAGAATTCCCGACAAAAGCAAGACTTGTGGAGTATATTCGAGAAGATAAAGTCATCAAGTTAGTGGTCCAAAGACTTAAGAATAAAGTTGAAGAAGGAAAACGAGAAAGAAATGAAGAAAAGAAGCTTAAACGAAGACATATTAGAAGACTCGTTGTTCCCGACACACCTTCACCATTTTGGCCATAACTTTTGCATACGGACTCCCTTTGACCCCCGGTTTGCGGCCACGGAAAGCTAAGAGAAAGATCTACAACTTTGGTGATTATCATTTTCTGTGAAATTGCTCCAACCGATCGGTCGAGCCCCGCAACCGGATCCGGTTGGAGAGTAGTCAAGAAGACCAACCGATTCGGTTGGAGCCCAACCGATCCGGTTGGAGGGTCTGTTTCTGCCATTTCTTCATCACTAAGACTCCAAACTTGTTCTAAACGATTCTAGTCCCTTCCCACATGGTTTCTAGTCCCTTCCAAGCTCCTTGGTGACCAAGAAATCCATTGAATACCCCTAGCCTTGGTTCTAGTATAAATAGAGGCCTTTGCAACCTCATTTCATCATCCCTTCTCCATCCCTCTCATCTCCCACCACCACCACTCCTCTCTAGGTGTGAAATTCAAGCCTCCACCCTTAAGGACGAATTTCCACCTAGAGAGCAAACCATAACTTGAGAGAACACACCCACTCTCAATACCTTCACCAAAGGTGTGAAATTCAAGCCTCCACCCTTAAGGACAAGTTTCCACCAACTATCCTATCCCAACTTGTGTGAAATTCAAGCCTCCAACCTTAAGGATGAATTTCCACCAATTACACAAACTTATCTTCCCCAAAAGACCACAAACCTCTGCCATTTCCAGAAGTATGCTTGGTTAGAAGTTGTAGTTGATTGGAGGCTTGAAGGAGTGCTATAATCCTTCACCTTTGCCTATTGTAATTCATACTTTGGGTAAACCTTGTTACTTTTATGATGTTGAATGCTATTGTTCATGTTTGGTTCTTTGATTATGTGGATTATGTGATTCTTGTGATGTGTTCTTGTCTTATGAATGTCTTGATACTTGTTTGGCTCTTATGATAACTTGTGATGATTGGTCCAAACATGTATGTTCTTTGTGTGCTTGTTCTTATAATGCTTTTCTTGTTGGTTTGATCCGTGACAATCATAACCATCAACTTGTTACTTGTTCTTATATTACTTTTCTTGTTGGTTTGATCCATGACAATCATAACCATCAACTTGTTACTTGTTACTTGCTTAAACAAACAAACGACACTTGTAGTGCAACCAAGTCTCTTGGGACGACCTTGATTTACCATATACTATACTACAACTTGACTAGGGTATACTTGCCCGAATGTGTTCCTTGTTAACCGGTAATTCTTGCATACAAATTTAAAACCACGATGAAGCACATCTGCTTATGTTACCCCCACTTATACCCTAACCACAAACTCGAAGCTCGCGCCACAACCTCCATTTTTCTGGGCCAAGCTTCCAACCATCGTGGGTATCGTTGCCTCGAATTAGGAACCAATAACATCATCATTTCTCGCCATGTAACATTTGATGAAACCATTTTTCCATACGGCATCTCTAAACCAACATCAGCACCCACCTACAATTTCTTGGATGACTCACCCGATATAAATCCCCCATTCACCCCAACCGCCCCCGTTATGCAACCCACTGTGCTTCAACCCACAAACGAACCCACAACACCAATTCCTACCAATAACACTCCATCACTGCCCCCTCACCACCCATCGCTCCAAAACATACATCACCACTCGCGAACCAACAACATATTATTCCGGACCCCCTCACAACCCAAACCCTGTCTCAATCCATCCCATGGTCACATGATATCATGTCGGGACTAATCGTCCTACCGAGCGTCTCAATATGCATGTGTCTTCCGTTACACCATTACCAAAAACCTATCGTGATGCGTCTACTGATCCAAATTGGCAAAATGCTATGCGTGATGAATACACTGCACTTATTAATAACGGAACTTGGACTCTAGTGCCCAAACCCACGGACACAAACATTATTCACTCTATGTGGCTATTTCGTCACAAGTATTTGGCGGATGGTACTCTTAGTCGTTACAAAGCGCGACTTCTTGCGAATGGCAGTACTCAGATTGAGGGTATAGATGTTGATGAGACCTATAGCCCAGTTGTTAAACCAGGCACTATTCGGATGGTTCTTAATTTGGCTATTTCTCAACATTGGCCGGTTCATCAGCTAGATGTCAAGAATGCCTTCTTACATGGTGATTTGGCTGAGACAGTTTACATGCATCAGCCGCCTGGGTTTCGGGATCTTGCACATCCTGATCATGTTTGTTTACTGCAGAGGTCTCTTTATGGTCTTAAGCAGGCACCTCGGGCTTGGTTTCAGCGGTTTGCCGCTTACATTACTCGAGTTGGGTTTAGTCATTGTCGATGTGACTCATCCTTATTTATCTATAGACAGGGGACGGACACTGCTTATTTATTACTATATGTTGATGATATTGTCCTAACAGCTTCTTCTGAGAGTTTGTTACAGCGGGTTATTTCTTCTTTGCATAAGGAGTTTTCTATGACGGATTTGGGATCTCTAAATTATTTTCTGGGCATATCTGTTACACGTGACTCTACAGGGATGTTCTTATCTCAGCGTAAGTATGCTACTGAGATTCTAGAGCGAGCACACATGGTTGGTTGTAACCCCAGTCGGACTCCTGTTAATACTGAGTCTAAACTAGGTGATGTTGGTGATTCAGTGTCTGATCCGACCTTATATCAGAGTCTTGCGGGTTCTCTTCAGTATCTCACTTTTACGCGACCTGACATTTCCTATGCAGTTCAACAGGTTTGTCTTCATATGTATGATCCACGGGAGCCTCATTTCTCGGCTCTTAAACGGATTTTGCGATATGTTCGGGGTACTTTAGATAACGAATTACAGTTGTTCGCATCCTCTACTACTTCCTTGGTTGCTTATTCTGATGCAGATTGGGCTGGTTGCCCTATTACTCGGAGATCCACTTCTGGCTATTTTGTGTTTCTTGGCAACAATCTGCTCTCATGGTCCTCTAAGCTTCAACCGATGCTTTCTCTTTCTAGTGCTGAGGCCGAGTATCGGGGTTTGCTAATGCGGTTGCCGAGACATGTTGGTTACGGAATCTTCTGCGTGAGTTGCATACTCCTTTGTCATCTGCTACACTTGTTTACTGTGATAATGTCAGTTCTGTTTATCTATCTTCTAATCCGGTTCAACATCAACGGACGAAGCATATTGAGATTGACATTCATTTTGTTCGGGATATGGTAGCTGCCGGTGAGGTTCGGGTTCTTCATGTTCCTTCTCGCTATCAGTATGCGGATATCTTCACGAAAGGATTGCCCTCTGCTCTTTTTGAGGAATTTTGCTCCAGTCTAAGCGTCCGGTGTCCTCCCGCTCCGACTGTGGGGGAGTGTTAACCGAGTAACATGATAAGACCAAATCATGCATTGTAATAAGGCCTAGCTGTCAATTAAATGTAGATTAGTTGTATAGCTTGATTTATGATATTTACCTAAAATATCCTATGTAATCCATCTATTTGTAGCCATCTGTTTGGCAGTAATAATCAAGCAATGATCATATCATCATTATCACAAAAACATTCTCTTATATTATCGATCAGTTTTAGGCATAAATTGCATTATTGATTTGATACTGAAGTCACGGCTAATTGCATTGTTAAATAGTATGCAGTCTACAAACATCAATCTAGAAGTCGACTACAAGTTCATATGATCTCAAAAAGTCAAATATAGATTGACTTATACATATGTTACCAGCCATATTATTAGAGCGCAATGGGCTTAATCCTCAAATAAAAAAGAAAATGTTTTGAATTTATGGGCAACAACTACCAAAGTACAAGATTTGCTGTATTTCATTCAATTTATGACCAACACTAACCAAACTACAAGGAGTTACTCGTATTTATTTGAAAATTCAGTTTGGTAAGATGTCAGGTCTTGAAACATATCCATTAAATCAGTAAGATAATCTGTCCAAAAACTTGTCTTTAATTGGGAATTCCTTAAAGAAGTTTTGGCATCCATTTTTGAGGATATCGTATCCCATTCTTTATGTTGGTGTAGATATAGATATAAGGCTTCGTTTAGTTGGATAGATTGTCTTAAAAACCATTATCTTGTTACTTTGTAATCTCCTAGCTCCTTGCCTTTTTTTATACATCCGCCGTTAAAAAAAAACATTAAATTTCAAACTCGTAATGAATATTTAAATCCGCAAGAGTACATTTGACTTAGAAAAATCCAATGGTTACAAAGATTAACCGTGTAAAAATCTGTATCTCAATGTAAAACCAAATTTTGTGAAGTGTATCTATCCTAGTGCTAGTAGTTAGTATAGTAGTAAAAGAGTGTACACAAGAACAAAGGCAAAGGAGTATTTTTATGAACGTATTCTTTATGAGGCAGTAGATGGCTTTTAGGTGACTCTTAAATTTTGAATTTGAAGATAAATTTGGAGAATTTCACAATGCTAAGTTAACTCATATATCACCATATAATTGAGTAAAGAACGAGATAACTAAACTACATTTACACACATTGTGGAAATTTTCACGGATGCTTTAAAACTAATATAAACAGTACAAAACATAAAAAGATTATCCAAAACACATGATTGATGATATATTGTGATAACTCCATACATAGTGTAGATTTTACAGTAAGTTGGTTCACTAGGCAACCCTAACTTGTGGTAAAATTTTTAATCCGATGCAATCTTTCTTTGAAGAACTCACCTCATGTTATATTCACATTTTCCTTGCCACCAGGGAGAGTTGCAATGAAACACATGACGTATGTTACAAGTTATTCAAGAAAAGGCTTTATACTTCTTTCTTACTAATAATACTAGAACCATGTCTTCAAAAACACTCGTTGTCATTCACTCAAGTCACCACGACACCCAGAATAAGATTCAACTACATTTTACCCGCACTCATAACAATGAAAAATCGCGCACTAAAACACATACACACATGCACATATACAACCAAACACACACTAAAAAGAAGCTTCTAAATGAAGCTAGCCAAACATGACACTAAAGGGAGGTGTGAACATTCAATGTCATCCAACGACACAATATTACGTTGTGATCTAGTGTCACATAAAGTTCGTTAAGATGATACATAAATATTACTGTAATATGTATTAAACATGAATATCATATATGTTAAAAAAAACCACTTTACTTATGGTATATATGATGCATGAATATATATTACATTGTACAAAAATTGTACTAAATCAGTAACACATGGTAAACAATATACGACAACCACATACATCTACGATGTAAGAAAGTAAATAAGTAACAGTGATTGTTTACAAGTAGCCGTGTATGATGTTATGATCTAGAGGTTCTTTGAATCGTCGTGTTTAATTAGTTTTATAGAACCTTGGCACGTCGTTTGGAATATCTTTACATTGTTTTTGTGAGGTCGTGATCATTAATATATTTGTTAGAATGTTTTCTGTTAGGATCAGATTTGAAGAGGAGAGTTGTGATTGTGCTAATTTCATATAACGGTCATGGTTCATGGTTTTGGTTTGTGCATGGCTTCTCCATTTTCATGTGTGAGTTTTCTCTTAAGCTTGTAACTATAAATTTGGTATGCCGAAAAAAAAAAAAAAAAAAAAAAAAAAAAAAAAAAAAAAAAAAAAAAAAACTAGCAAAGAGCTGTATTGACAACTTACAAACAAAAACAACATAGGCATTAGCACCTAGCTAGCAACCAAACATCTCAACATTCTACAGACATATATCTTGGATAACCTTTTTTTTAACGTCTTTCATTTGTAAAAAAAACTGTAGGAATTTGTAAAGGACAAATTCCATCATCTTACAATAATATTTCTGTTATATATTAGTAGTAAACTTAAATATAGATTAGGGACTTAATTGTACTTTGTAATAAGATTAGGTGTTAGACATAAACTAAGATTAGGTAGCTTGGAGTGCAAGCCAAGGATGTTTCCTATTTGAATTAGGAAAGGTTTCTACTCCCTCAACTCTATAAATAGAGATGAGAGGAGATGCTAGTTATTCATTCTTCTTCCTCGTTGTAATAGCTTTATTAGATATTTAATAAAGGTTTGGTACGAGGGTATATCGTGTGCAATATTCTTGTCGTTTCTTTGTAGCATATCGTGTCTCTCGTGTTTGCTACGTGTGCTTGATACAACTCGCGATCTAGCTTTCCGCGATCGAGCTTCGGGTTGTTGGCGGTTTTGTCCAACAAGTGGTATCAAGAGCCGCGGTTATTGTGGTCATCGAAGTTCGAGTACTAGATTGAGGTTTCGAGTTCGTTCGAAGTATCGAGGTTTCGGGATTTCGGGAAGTAGCAGTTGACGAAAGGTAGAAAAAGATCAAAGTATTTGGTTTGCAAGAATTGCATGCCTACGTAAATACTACAAAGTTAGCAAGTTTACATGTGTCTTTTTGTTTTATAAAGTCAACAGTATTGGTTTTTAAAACTTAAAAGTCGACACCAGTTTATTGTATTTTTGGTTTTAAAGTTCGATTAAAACCAAGGTTTTTGCGGTTACGGGTTTTCTTGTGGTTCAACTTTTGATCGTGGTTAGTTTGGGTTTTAAGTTTACGATCGGGTTTGCTTGTTCGAAATCGAGGGTTAGGGTTATTCTAATTAATTCGATTTGCAAGAAAAGATTTTTAGCAACAAGGGGGAATATTGCATACGGCTTGTGAGGCTTGTCGGTAAAGTTGGTTAATAAACAACTTGACAAGGTTTTTAGCAAGGTTAAAGAAGAATGGCTAGTTCGATAACTAGGTTTAACGTCGAAAAATTCGATGGGAAGAATGACTTCGGGCTATGGCAAATAAAGATGCGTGCTTTAATGGTACATCAGGGATGTGATGCTGCATTAGAGACATTACCCGGAGACATGGAAGAAGGAGAAAAATCTACCTTGATGAAGAAGGCATATAGTACCTTGATTCTATGCTTGGGAGACCGGGTTTTACGGGAAGTTACCAAGGAAACGACTGCTGCAGGAATTTGGACGAAGTTGACTAGTCTTTATATGACTAAATCCTTAGCAAACAGACTGTATTTTAAGAAGAAGTTGTACACATACTATATGAGTCCAGGTACGAAACTGGGTGATCATATAGATGAGTTTAATAAGTTGATACTTGATTTGGCGAATAGATGTCAATACTGAGGATGAGGATCAGACACTTATGTTACTTACGTCGTTGCCATCGTCTTACGAAAACTTTGTGGAAGTTCGCGGTTTAAGTCAAGAGGTGGAACTGGTAAAAGTGCTTCATATGTCATTCAGAGGGTCATTTGAAGAGAGACTGTCCAAAGAAGAAGTCTAGTGGGTTCGTCAAGAAGGGTAAGCATGATCAGGATTTTGATTCTTCTGATGACGAGGGTAACGCCTACTTTGGAGAAGCCTTGATGGTAGTCGGTAATGATGAGATGGCTGAATTGGTAATGGATACAGGTGGGTCTTATCATATGACACCTAGGAGGGATTTCTTGTATGACTTCAAGGATATTGATGGTGGTTCGGGCCGGTTAGGTGATAACAGGACATGCACTATCAGAGGGACAGGAAAAGTGAAGATACAATTGTATGATGGTTCAAGCTTTATACTGGAAGATGTCAGGTATGTTCCAGGGTTAAGAAGGAGCTTGATTTCATTGGGTACTCTTGAAAAAGATGGTTATACTGTGAAGATGCAGTTGGGTAAAGTCAAGGTGATCAAAGGTTGTCGGGTTATGATGACCGAGATTAGGGGAAAGAACTGTGTGTATACTCTTGAAGCAAAAGTGAAGACTTTTGGTGTACAAAAGCATGGAGGTTCAAAACAAGTTGGATTCAAACAACTTGGTAAAAAACAAGTTGGGTTCAAACAACTTGGTCACAAGCAAGTTGGGTTCAAACAACTTGGTCCTGGAGTTAAAACAGGAGTCCATGGAGTACATGTTAATGAACGTGTTTGGTTTGAGGTGGAACTGCAAGGAGCTCAGGAAAATCGTAAAGCTGAGGTTGTTCAGGATAGTAACGATGATGCTGCAGTGGCTCACAGAAAGTTGGAGGACAAGCAACTTGAAGAAAAGACAAACACGGACTTCTTGGTAAAAGAGCAGGAAAAGGTACACCTTGGTATAAAGGTGGGGCAGACATTATGGTAACCGGAGTACCTGGTCAAAGGGGTGCAGAGGGTAATGCTGCTGAAAAGAAGAAAGTGAATGAGTCTATGAAAACTAATCCAGGGAAATTACTAAAGTACAATATCTGGTCGACAAGATGGTCCCCACTTCGAGGTTCCAGTACAAGGAAAAGGTGCTGAGTATCGGTTATATTTAAGTGTTACTACTAAGGTGGAAATTGTTATATATTAGTAGTAAACTTAAATATAGATTAGGGACTTAATTGTACTTTGTAATAAGATTAGGTTTTAGACATAAACTAGGATTAGGTAGCTTGGAGTGCAAGCCAAGGATGTTTCCTATTTGAATTATGAAATGTTTCTACCCCCTCAACTCTATAAATAGAGATGAGAGGAGATGCTAGTTATTCATTCTTCTTCCTCGTTGTAATAGCTTTATTAGGTTTTTAATAAAGATTTGGTACGAGGGTATATCGTGTGCAATATTCTTGTCGTTTCTTTGTAGTATATCGTGTCTCTCGTGTTTGCTATGTGTGCTTGATACAACTCGCGATCTAGCGTTCCGCGATCGAGCTTCGGGTATATTATCAATAGCCTTTGAATGAAAACAAAGAACTTCTGTCACCTTTGTAGTATTTAACCCAGGTGTGAGATAATATAGTCCTACTTTCCCACGTATGACTTGAAGCCTTCTTCAACCTCTCAACGGACCTGCTACTTTCCCGAACCGCCAACAATTTCGAATCGAAGGTGTAGGTATACGGGTATATGGGTGCAAAGGTGGATCATGACCTACCCACGTCCCACAAAGCCTTATAAATTGTATAGTTATCATATCATGTAGCCCAATATGTTAATATTGTATCTTGTATTCACCTTTGCCCAACCTTAAAAAATGATATACTTTGTTAGTCAATTTAAAAATTATTATGTTGGAATTCTTATTGTTCTACAATTGTCTATCACTATATATTAAGTCTTATATATATGACCAAATTTGTTTCAAGTTTTTTACATAGTTATAAATTATAATCTTCTTTTAGCACTTAGTAACGCACTTAATTAAAACTTTTTTTTGCCTCCCACCCCCGCAAAAAAAGAAATAAAAATAAAAAATAAGTTTCTTACTTTGAATCAGGAAAATCTAATCTAACCACTTTGGTTTAAAGTTTCTATGCCTACTAACGATCCATAAATGAGAAAAAGAAAACATTTATATCTCCACTGAGCAACAGTTTTATCTTGAAGGTTTCAAGTTGAAGTAAACTTGTTTTCTAAACCTCAAAATAAATCAAACCATATTTTGCACCACTACATCAAATAAATTGCTAAAGTTTATAGCATGTATAAACAACTAATACGATGGAATTAAGCCTTCCATATTATAAAACAACTTACATTTAAAATTTTGAAAGATATATTTTATCTATCTCCTATATCTAAACCTATAGCGATCATTCAATGGGTTATATAACACTAGTTCTATATATCGTACCTTGCTAGTTTGCGGTGGTTTTAATAATATTTTGTTATTCAAAAATGTTAGAGGTTGTTGTGTTATTTGGTCTTAACGAGTAATTGATCCACACCAATGCTTGTTTTGTAATGCAGCTGGTATAGCCGGTTAGGTCCATGTCCATTTAGTTTGTTTGTTAATCATATAAAACAGTCAATTAAAGCAAAAGAAATGAGTTTTATGTAATCGACAAAAAATTAAAAAAATGAGTAACCATATAGAAAAGGTTTTGATCAGCTTTTATTTTCCTAATCTGACCAAAACAAAACATCCCTTTGTTTTAAACTTTTGTATGTCTTTTTCATATATCTTTATAAAAGAAAGTATAAAAAAATATACTAATGTAGAAGTACTTATTAGGGAGTAAATGATTTCACCAAACTTAGTTCATAAAAGACAAACACAATACACAAACATCGGTCAATGAAGCTATCCTAACTTAGTACAGTAATTCGAAGTTAATTAGTAAAGCCAAATGAGTTTGATAGACTAAAATGCAATGCAGGTGACTACTTCCCACACCTACCTCCAAATTAATGGAGCCATCGACTAACATGAAATCTTTACCGTCCACTTCATCGATCCGCATTGACGTATTCAAATAAAAGGCCAGGATCATTCTTGAAGAAACACAAAGAAACACAAATAACCACAAAGAAACACAAAATGTACCGCAAAGTTTAGTACCTTAGATGACAGGAATGAAACATTAGTGACTTAGGACAAATTTTTCGCAAAGTTTAGTACCTTAGATGACAGGAATGAAACATCGGTGTGTATACACGTCAGCATTTAACCGGCAACAGTAGGTCGTCTCACTATTGGTATCCAAGATAACCGGTTACGTAAAGTATAGTAACCTAGATGACAGAAGATAAACATTAGTGTTAATTATCATCCATTATACCGTACTTTTGCATAAGTGTAAACACTTAGTGTTTCGGATAATTACCACCTAAGTGGCGCATGGAATCAACACGAATTCGCCCTTAAGATGAGCTTGCACATTTAATGACTTACTAAGTAGCTCCACTCGAACTTACAGGGGGCAGAGGACCAGGTACGCGCTAAAGCACAACCTTAGACATCCATTCAGTGTGTCTGTGCGCACTTCTTTAAACCCCTTTTATTAGTTCATTCTCATGGGTGAGCCGTTCAGTCATTTGTACCAAAGTCACCAATCAATTAAACGATTATGATTACTATTCTTAAAAATACATGTTTCACCATTGTTTAGGTCAGTTTATTTTTCTTGTAAAAATACCCTTGTTACACATAACAAACAAGCAAGTATTTGAAAAAATAAACAAATAAACAATGAATGCATAACAAAAAAAAGTCATGCATATCAAATAGCCACATGCAAACTGTTTTGATAAATCCTATTAATAACCAATTCTATATCTGTCAATATGCATATATTTAATTAAGACTTCCACCCGTTTTCATCTATGTACAAGGTGAACCACATGCATCGATTCATCGATTGCGTAAGTCAAAACTAAATATATACCACATAGCACATAATTGATTAAATTAATAATTATTGAGGTCTTCCCCAATTTAAGATCTATCATAATTTAATGTATATCACTTAAAACATGAAATACATACAATAAAAAAACAGATCCATGATAAAACATGCAGATAATTATCATGGATATAAATTACACTTAACAATTAATGCAATTAAACAGAGTTACGCATATACACATAAAGTTGCATGCATCTTAGGGTTTCTAATCCAATTAAAACAATAGTTTACAAAACCCTAATTAGGGCACCCAAAAAACGCCCCCCCTCAAAATTAGGGTTTAGGTTTTGCAAACCCTAGATCTAAGCATACAAATAATAACACATTCATGTTTATTTTAATTATGCGTTTTAGTAATTAATTACTTGTTATACAAGGCTCGTGATGCCACTGTTAGGTTTATGATATATAAAATACAATAAAACATAAAGACATCAAGAGTACACAGCGGAAGACTTAAAATCATAACAAATAAATTAATTAACTGAAAGTATGCGTAACGTACCTCTTGCGAATGTCAAATCCCTCGAGCAAAACAAAACAACCCTCGAGCAAAGCAAAACAAAGAAGTACTTGTTGGTGTAAGAATAATGTCTTACAACCACGTTCTTGTACACACGAATTAACCAAACGAATCAAGCGATTGCTAGATCTAACACAAGTCCTCGTTTAAGAAAAACGAAACCAAACTCCCTTACAATTGGGGTGTTCGGCCGAATATTGGACTAGAGAGAGGAGAGGAGAGATCTAGGGTTAATTCAATGCACAAGTGTATGAAACCCTAGAACCTAACCCTCCTTATATACTAGTAGGTAAACTTAGGGAACAAGTTAGGGAATTTAGGCCTTGGAGAGGCCCTATGGCCGGCCATGTACACAAGCCCAAAGCCAAACCCATAACTTTCCAAGTTTTCCATTTCTAGTCCTTCTCTTTTCCATTTAACGGTCGTTAGTCATTTTTCCGTTAAATACTTAACGATCGTTAACCGGACTTAATGTGCAATAATTAATCGTAAACATAAACATTAATTATTAACTTTAATTCTCATTCGCTAATGTGTGCAATCCCGTGGTCACGAGTTCGAATCCGGACATTCACATGTTTATAAATGTAATACCTGGAATTTCTAAAATTCACAAAAAGACCCAAATACCCTTATGATCAAAAGCAAGAATAATTAAATAAACAGAATACCAAATGAGCTATGTAAATTCATAAAACTTATAAGAAAATCACATATGATCCAAATAAATCTTGAATGACTTTGTAAAGTTAATTTTTATAGATTATAATTTTATAAAATCAATTATGTATTTTAATAATTAGCCGAATATATTAAATAGTTTTATAAAAGAAATTAATTAATAAAAGCCCAATATAAATTTATATTATTAAGAGTCCATTTATTTTAAGTCCAATACATTATGAAGCCCACAAGAAAAATTGGAAAAGTATATATATACATATATTCGGTGCACATTTATCCCTAAATACCGATTTACACCAAACCGACTTCAAAACCCTCAACAAATCGACTTCCAGTTTCCAGAGCTTGAGACCAATTTTCTTGGACAAGTTTGAAGGTAAAGAAGGTGGTAAAAATAGTGTTCGAAGTCCTAAGTTGCTGTGGTGATCGTGGAGAGTTTTTGAGTGAATTAGGGTTTCGGCAAATAGAGATTTTTGGCTTCTTTTGTTCTAACGATTTAAGCTCATCAAGGGTAAGTTCCTAATGTTGATTTCAGTCCTATAAGTCATATGGAACACATAAAAATTAGCCATGCATGTTTAATATGTCGTATGAAATTATTTGAAATCCAAAACCCTAAAATCGTATTTTAGTAACGAATGAGTGTATAATATTTTTAGAGATCACGAATTGATTTTTCCAGAAGTTATTACATGTTATAAGACCTGAATAAAATATGTATTTAGGAATTCGAAGCTTGTATGAATTGTTTTGAGTTTTAGGGTTCGATTAAACATGGGAAAAAGGAAAGAATTAAAAAGGGACGATTAGGGTTTTGCATAAACTAGGGTTTTCTTGTAATCATTAAAGGTAATTAATGAAGTAGTAATGATGAGCTAATGATTGGTTAAACTTAGGTTTAGGGTTTGTACTTAAATTATACTTATTCGGTTTTTAACAAAAGTTTTGGGTTGGTTTTGTAAATATTGAAACTTAAGGGTTATTTTTGTGAACAGTAAAATGGAGGTACTAAACGTATAAAAATGAGTATGGGGGTTAAACGTGTAATTTTGGATATTTAAAGGGCCATTTGAATTGTATTTAACTTAAAGGGGTATGTTTTGTAAATTCTAAAACCTTTGGGCTAAAAGTGTAAAATCTGATAATATAAGGTTAGATCGTATAATTAAAGATGTTAAGGGTGTAATATGTAATTCTGAGTAATTATGGGTCGACATGTGTAAACAAATTACGTAAGGACATGCATAGGTTAAGTTAAATTCCGTTTGAGTTTTTATACGTTCTAGGTCAAAGTGGAAATCATTAAAAGAAGTGACATGTTAATTAAATGCGTATTAAGTAATATTAAAAGTATGGAAACCCTAGAACATAAATAGGAAGTTGATTAGGGTTAAAAGCTAAGTGTGTAATTTCGTTATTTCATGTAAGTTATAGAAGTTGTGTAAACTATTTTGAAAGAGAATCTAAAATCCGTCTTTGACATTTGTAAACCCTATACTTTGAAAGAGGATCATATAAGTCCTTAAATAAGATAATTGTCATATTAAACCCTTAAGTTTACCGTTTGTCATTTGTAACCCATAAGTTTGGCTAAGTAATGACTAATACTCTAAATGTTGGAATTCCGTCCGTCACTAAAAATGAGAATAATCTGACAACTCTAAAAGTATTAATGGGATTAATCCGTTATACTAATAAGTATTAAATAAATCATAATCCGTGTAGATTCGTTGGAGGAGACGCGACGTTACATCTTCGTATTCGTTCATTCGTTTGCTTTTCTCTCATTTGCTTTAAGGTACGGATATTCTGTCTTACTTCAAGACACTTGTGTTATCGTTCAGATATTCTGACCTTTTCAGTAAAGGTCCCTCATGTTTTACTTCTTCATCATATCTCTCAAGCTTATTAGGATTTCCAATGCCATTGCTATGAACCCTTTTCTGAATGTTTGATCTGTTACTTATCTGAACTATGTTCTAGTGAACTATGAAATATCTGATGTGAACTTATGTTAGGAAGATTGTGATATGCACATTTGCTGAACTTTGCTATGGTTGATTATGAACCTCTGGTTATGAACTTCTGTTTATGAATATATGATATGCTACTATGATATGAACGTATGATTTCCGACTATCTGAATATGGACCTTATGGTATGAACTATCTGATATGATTCTGTGACCTTGTGTGTAACTATGATATGTGCCATATTTGAAAATCTGTTTGACTTAAGTTGGTTGATAATAACCAAATATTTAACTAGTCATGGGGGTTCCATGTCCATATCAGTGATGCACCTCTGATATGACTCTAGGGCAGTAGAGTGATGTTCTGCCACGTCTCTGGATGGTGAAGCATATTTTTGAATATGTAGGAAGGGGCGTATGGATGCATCCTAGATCTGATCTGTTATCTGATATGTTATCTGGTGAATGATGTCGTGTGCAATACGCGTCTTCACAAAATCTGGGAGCTAGCTACTCCATGTACATTTATTTTATGAAGTTACTTTTGAAGAAGAAAGATATTTCTGATATGATATGTTTGTGAATGTGCTTATGACGTATCTGTTTATGTGATTATTAGTTGCCATGCTAGGTTAAGATTGTTACCTGATTCGTATATCTCTGATATTATGATTTGTTATTATTACTTGAATGCGTTGACCTGCGAGATGAATGTGCTAGTGTATAATTGAGTGTTTTGAAGGTTTAATTATCTGGCTGCATATGTGACTTGCCATGTTAAACTCTGCTAAGGTTAGGATTTGATCTGAGAACTGGCTTAGCTATTATGTCTGCCATGACCTGTCTGCCATTTCCGCTGCTATAATATTGAATTGAGTGCTTTAAATGTTGATTAATTGATTTGTATGAATGCCATGTTTATTTTCTAGAAACTGTTTCCGTTAGCTTTTAGACTTTCCGTTTGGCTTATACGTAATCTGTTATTTTGGTATGCTATGTGTTTGGTTGTTCTGATATGTTTGTGTTTGTATCATTGATGTGCTATGTGATGTTTAAACTGTTATGTGGTTGTTTGGATTTCTGTATATTTGTGCTTCAGCAGAATCCTAAAAGATCTCTCATTATTTCGTTGTGATTTCGTTATTCGTATATTTGTTCTGTTTTAGCTTTTGTTTCTGTTATATCTGTTCACTGGGCTTTGTAAGCTCAGCCGCACTTTTCTTTTCCTGCGGCAGGTATTTAGCATTTGAGATGAGCTTATGGGATAGCTGATCTGGGTTTGAGAGTAGAGCTGAGAGCAAGACGTTACCATAGAGATCTTAGATTTATTTTGGAAGATTAGTTATTTCTGTTTTCTTTTTGGATATTTTGTAAAGGTTTCCGCTATTGTATAGTTATTAAAGTTCTGATATGAAACCGTATTGTGATATCTTTACCCTTTGTCGGGTCGGGGTGTTACAATAAATATATACATTTCCAACAGCTCCCACTTGGATATGTTTACAAAACGTGAAATAACATTGGTTAGCGTCTAGCAACACGCCAATGCCCCCGGTACAACTCGTGTATGGTTTTCTGGAGAAAAACCAAGTTTGATGATTCATCATCATATTAATTGATGAGTGTCTAAATACTCATCATTTTTATACTATCTAGACTACAAAAACATCTGAAAACACTCATAAATGCTTCAAAATGATAAAAATATCACAAACAAGTGTTTTATGTGTTTTAAATGCAAAAATACCAAAATCTGGTGAAAAACGTATCAAGTTTGCATAATTGGCAGTTTTAGTCCCCCAAGTTACAAAAGTTGTCAAAATTAGTCCCTGGTAATTCAAAAACTTGTAAAATGTCATTTAAGGTCCATGGGATTCATAAAGTTGTCAAAACAAGTCCTTAAAGTTTAAAATTTACAAAATTACAACTTTAGTCCCTCAACTTTGAAAAATGTCAAAATCAGTCCTTGGTGAGTTTAAAAATAGAAATTATTCAAACTACACCTTGTACTATTCAAATATGACAAAATTGGTCCTTATGATGAACTTTTGGAAAATTACAAGTTAGGCCCTTAAAGTTTCAAAATTAACAGTTTTGGTCCTTGGAATTATAAAAAATTGGATTTTATCAAATATGGTCCTTGTATTATTAAAGCTTGGCAAGTTTGACCCTTGTGATAACTTTGGAAAGATTACAGGTTCAGCCCCTTAACTTTCAGAAATTACATGATTGGTCCTTGTGTATTAACAAACCAAACGGATCCTTTATGTTATCCAAGCCCAAATCCAATCCATCCAGTCCATTACCCAAACCCGGCCCAATATTTAAAATAAAAGAAAACCGCCCTACTGTAGCACCTTCTCCCCCATGGCTGTTTAAGCCAAAACCAGTGGTTTTCACCACTTGTTCTCCACCTTTCCACCTCACCACCACCCTTATACACTCTTCCCCAGTTGTCCCTCCACCTCCACATACACCAAACCCCATTAATTGAATTAACCTGCTCAATTGAAAAATGGCGCCAAAATTGCCATTTGGCAATTTTGATGATCTGGACTAAATCAACGGTTGGAATGAAGTGGGAAATACTCAGAGGTGTCGACATAGATGAAAAGATCTTTATATAACAAGTTGGAAGCAATGGGAAGACTTATCTAGTGTATTTTAATTTACTTTATGTCGTTTTAGTTAAAATTTGAATTTCAGTGTAATCTTAAGCCTTCAAGTACTGTTTTTATCTATCTCAGAGTATTGTGAATCCTTTCTAATAAGTAATTTCAAGTTTTAAGTTCTATTTCTGTTTATGCAAAAATTTACTCTTGTTCAAAAATTCAATAAGCTCGAATGTTATTAGCAGTTGTTATTATGGACTCATAAGCCTACATAAGCTCCCAAGAAAGCTTATTCAAGCTTTTAGAAACTCTAAAACTTTGTCTAGTATCAAAATCAGAAAATTCACAAAAATACCAAGAAAATAGAGAGAAAATAAAAAATCAATGGTGAAACATGCAAGAAAGCTGGAGCAAGGTAGATTCTGGATGGCCTTGGTATAGAGCTTATTGGTAAGCTTTAGGAAGTGTTTACAAGCCCTCAGTTCTCAGTCTTGTGCTTGAATCACTTGTAAGCTTTTTGATTCAATTTGGCATTTTACTGTGTAAGACAGTTATAAGCTCAAGTCTTTGTGTTTTTGTGTTTATTAGTTATAGTTAAGTCTAATTATCTAATAAAACCATTTGCTTGTTCTTCTTAATTTATAATTGTTCAAAAGTTTAGTTTGACAGTAAAATTAGCTTAAGTTTAATCTCTTGGTCTTATGCTGTTATTGTTGTTATTAAATGTTTCTTTAGTCTTAATTAATGATAATATAAGGTCTGTACCTATTTGCATGGTCTGAATTTGTGAAAAGTTTTGAAAAACCTCAAAACAGTCCATTAAAGGAGTGTTTGGATCTGCTAGTTAAACTGTGCTATAAGTTGTTTGAGTTGTTGTTTGTACTTGTTCTGTGTCACTTTAGTATCTAATATCTCAAAGAAACAAGAAAAATCAGTGGTCATGTGGTAAAAAGTCAAAATTCCTTTTGATCTCCTCTTAGTTCTTGTCTGTTTGATTTCCATGTTTTATAATCATGATTCCATGTTCATAAGTTGTTACCATTGATCAAATCACTCTTATTTAACCTTAACTTAACATAATCAGTGTTTAGACTTGAATCAAAGTTCAGTTTAGTCAAACTTTCAGTTTAATAAAAAGTCAAATATGTGCCCTGTGCACAGGTTTATAGTTTTTTTTAACAAGCTTGTAAAAATCTTGTTAGTTGGTCAAAGCTTGTGATTTTTAGTTCTTTGGAAAGCTAACCTGGTCATCTTTAAGTTCCAAGCTTAAAATTTCAATTTGCAGCTTATTTGCTAAGCCTGCAAGTGCTTATTAGTTTGTCCAACATCAATCATCATACACTGAGTCATACTCAGTGTTTTTCTAGCTTTTTCAACAGCTTCTCACAAGCTCATTTTAGCTTATTTGGGTCTCATCTTTGGTTTATAGGTAGCCAGCCAGGTCTAGTATAGGATCCAACTTTTGGTTTTGAAGCTCAGCTTATTGAGTAGCTTATTCTTGGTCTTAAACCTAGTAGCTGGAAACTGTTTTTGTACTTGAGATCAAATCATCATATCTGTGTAATCAGTACTTAAAAGGTTTAGAATAGTTGTTTTTAGTTGCTTTTGAGTATTTATAGCTTATTACAGGTTCTGTGATAGTTTGGTGCTTATCTGTAGCTTTTTGGCTTATTTGGAGTGCTTATTTATAAGCAGATTACACTGCAGTCTCATATTCTCAAACATAAGCATATGTTGTTATATTTTTCTTAGACTTAGAATAATATTTTAGTATTTTCCTGAATTTTTCAGATTTTTCCATCACTATTTAGTATTTTTCCTTATTTAAAACAGTTTTTAAGTCTTTTTAAATAGCTTTTAATACAAATAAATCAGAAAAAGCTTAAAAAAACATGTTTTCAATTTTCCTAGATTAAGATAAATATAAAAGTCATAAAAAATATTTTTCCATAATTTTCTTAGCTTAAATAGTATTTTCTAGCATTTTAATTAGTTTTAAATAGTATTAAATTAATAATAAATACATAAAAAGTCTAAAAAATATATTTTCAGTTTTAAAATAAGTTTTATCATATTTTAGATTTTTCTAAGTTATAATTTCATTTTTCTAGGTTAATTTTGTATTTTCTTGTATTTTAGTACATTTTAAATACTTAATAAATAGTTTTTAATTAATAATAATTAAATAAATAGTTTTAAAAATAATTTTCTTTTTCTAATAATTTTCTTTTATTATTAGGATTGTAAAAATATCATTTTCATATTTGTAGGCCTTTTATTTCTTAAAACTCACGTTTTATTTTGTACGTTTACGTAATTTTATTTAAACATACGTTTTAGGTTTTAAACGTTCATCGACTTTAAAAATAGTGATAGCGTTTATTTAATATATTTTAACTTTTTAATTTCTTTTAATTTGCATTTAAGTCGCTGTAATTTGTAGATCTTTTCTCTAGGTATAATTATCCATCAAAATCCTTACTGATCACTACCCTTAGTGATCATTCTATCATCTGATCAAGTGTTTATACACCAATTCATCCTCCGTGGGACTTAACGACCCAGGAATATACTATATTCCTCTGATCTTAATTGCATTTGGTGTGTGAACTGTTTTGAGTTTCTTACGGTTGGTCATTCACAAGTGGCTAGCTTGCGTGAGATAACTTGACGGTTTTGCACCAATCAAATTTTGGCGCCACTGCCGGGGAGGCTGTAAGCGTGTTTTAAGTATTTCCAGACCCGTACTTGCACATATACCATCGTTTGTAAACAGTTTTTTGTAAGTTATTAAAAAAAAAAAATCAAAAAGTTCATTAACACTTTTCCTAAAGTGTTAACAAACCCAAAAACAATATAAAACAACAAAACAATCGTAACGTTTTCTAGCTTGTGTTTCTTTAAAGGTGATTCTTAAAGAAATACGATTTGGTTAAACGAGATGATACCGAAAATATTTTCCAAAAGTTTTTAAACCCCTTTGCACAAATCATACCTACGTCTTTTCAGTGGTACTTAATATATACATAAAAATCAACCACCGCAAATCAAGGCAGTACGCCTACTAACTGGGGGTGTGACCATAATAAGTTCCCGAACATCAGATTTAAAACTTGCCTTTGTGTCACTTGTGATTTGGTGTACCTTTTTCAAAGAAGCCATTTCATTTGTGATTATTGGTTAAGTTCACTTGTCGTTTTGTCTCACTTTTGTTTTGAAAATTGATTTTTATACTTAGTGCATGCGCACTCGTTCTTCCAGTTCTACAAGTCCACTTTCTGAGCTTGCAAATATTCCTCGTAGACGTAGAGGACGTTCTGCTCCTTCAGCCGTGACTGAGGAACGTCTACCACCACCACCCCCTGTCGAAATGGCAGAAGACAAGCCGATGAATGAGCTTCTCCAAGCACCCATCGAGGGTTACGGAGATGCCATTAGTGTCCCAGCCATCGTGGCTGATACTTTTGAACTCAAAACCGGGTTGCTTAATCTGGTAACCCAAAGCCAATTCTATGGTTTTGAGCGGGAT
Source organism: Chrysanthemum seticuspe (assembly GCA_019973895.1). Taxonomy (NCBI): domain Eukaryota; kingdom Viridiplantae; phylum Streptophyta; class Magnoliopsida; order Asterales; family Asteraceae; genus Chrysanthemum; species Chrysanthemum seticuspe. The sequence goes on along the minus strand of BPTQ01000004.1, from coordinate 318,114,614 downwards.
GATCCTCATGCACACATTCGATGGTTTAATAAGATTGCATCTACCATCAAATACAAGAATGTCCCACATGAAGCTATCAAGCTTCTTCTGTTCCCATTTTCTCTAGAGGGACAAGCCCGGAATTGGCTTGAGAAACAACCCCCTCGTTCCATTGAGACATGGGAAGATCTAGTCACTAAGTTCGTTAACGAATTCTATCCTCCATCCCGAACTACAAGTCTTAAGAATGAGATAATGAAATTTTCTCAGAGATTTGATGAATCATTCGGGGAGGCATGGGATCGTTACAAAGAATTGCTCCGCAAGTGTCCGCATCATGGTTTTACCGAATTAATGCAAATGGATACTTTCTACAATGGTCTGAGACAAGCTGACCAAGACTCTTTGAATGCCTCCGCGGGAGGTAATTTCCTTAGCAAAACCACAAAAGAAGCCTTACAAATCATTGAAAACAAGTCCCAGGTCCGTCCTTTCCGCACAAAGACATATCAGACTCAGTCTAATGCTGGACCTTCTACTTCATCTCCTGTGAGTACATCTAGCACCGATGCCAAGATTGATAAACTCACAGATATTGTTCAGGCTTTGGTTCTTGCTAACCAAAAGAAAGTCACTTTCACTCAAACACCATCACATGGTGAAGTGAAGAAAGTTGAAGTTTGTGTTACTTGTGGTGGTCCTCATGCATACTACAACTGTACTGCCACCGATGGTAGTCCGTTTGAAGCAAATGCTATAGCCGGTACTTCACATCAGGGAGGTAATCAATACCGTCCTCAGAATGATCCAAACTACCGTGCTAACACTTATCAGGCACCACCCGGTTTTAACCAGAATCCTAACCGGAATCAGAATCAACCTAGAATGAACCAAGGTTATCAAAACCAAGGTAATTTCTATCCTGGACCCAATCAAGGTTTCCAACATCAAGGAAACCTTAATCAAAACAATTTCAATCGAGGAAATCAATTTCAGGGGAATGTGAATCCTAATCAAGGGAATTTTCAACAACAAGGTCCTAATCAAAACATCCGACCTCAGAATTTCCCTCCACATCCTCCAGTACCATCATCTGATGAGTTATTGAAGCAGTTCATGAAATCCCAAGATGAAATGAACAGGTTGTTGGTCAGCCAGATCGCTGATCTCAAGAAGTCTTTAAATGATCAACCCTCGGGCTCAGGAAAACTTCCGAGCAACACGATCGCTAACCCGAGGGGCGATGCAAAGGCGATCACAACCAGAAGTGGTGTTTCATATGATGGACCTGCTATTCCTACTACCTCTTCTTCTTCTCTCCCTAAGGTAGTAGAAAGTGAACCTAAGATACACAATGGACCTACAACTCCAATGCCTCCTCCACTAGGAGCAATGAGTCAAGTTACCAAGGATACAACGGACAAGGTACATTTTTCAAGCCCACGAAGTACCGCACACGTCCCACCTTCGGTAGTCCAACCTCAAGTTGTCCAGAAACCCAAGTCTAATCCAGGAGTTGTTTTTGAACCACCAGTAACTCCCGTTGAAAATACCAAATCCAAATCTTCTATTCCTTACCCATCACGTTTGAATGAGCAAAAGCTCCGCGAAAAAGCCAGTCATCAAATGGATAAATTTTTTCAAATTTTCCAAGAATTACATTTTGACATAAGCTTTGCGGATGCTATCATGCTGATGCCCAAGTTTGCATCGACTCTCAAACACATGTTAAGCAACAAGGAAAAGCTGTTTGAAATGGCTAAAACTCCTCTTAACGAGAACTGCTCTGCAGTTATCCTGAAGAAGCTTCCAGAAAAGCTTGGAGATCCTGGAAAATTTCTCTTACCTTGTGTATTTCCAGGAATGGTTGAATGCTTTGCCTTAGCCGATCTTGGTGCAAGCATCAACCTGATGCCTTATTCAGTATGGAAGAAACTTTCTCTTCCGGAACTTACTCCTACATGCATGACTCTCGAGCTTGCAGATCGTACAATATCCCGTCCTCTTGGCATTGCTGAGGACGTATTTGTGAAAGTAGGAAAGTTCCATTTTCCAGCTGACTTCGTGGTTGTTGATTTTGATGCCGATCATCGGGTTCCTCTCATTGTTGGTCGAGGATTCCTGAGAACGGGCCGTGCTCTCATTGATGTATTTGAGCAAGAAATCACATTACGTGTTGGTAATGAAGATGTCACCTTTAACCTTGATCAAACTTCGAGGTACTCCGCAAACTATGATTCTGAGTCGGTTAACCGAATAGATATCATTGATGTTGCTTCTGAAGAGTATTCTCAAGAAGTTCTTGGTTATGATCACAATTCTTCGAGTGATAATCTCACTCATTCATCTCAACCTATCATTGCCAATTCTACTCCTTCTCTCACCTCATTTGAGGAAAGTGACTTCATCTTGGAAGAGATTGAAGCTTACTTGTCTAGTGATTCTGTTCTATGGGAAATTGATCACGCTCCCATCGACATTGAGGGGGACATACTTCTCATTGAGAAGTTGCTTAATGATGATCCATCATCATCATCACTCCCTCCCGTCGAACTTCATAACAAGGAAGTCAAGTCAGTTGAGAAAACTGAAGAATTTCCTGAAGTCGAACTTAAGGACTTACCGCCTCATCTCGAGTATGCATTTCTTGAAGGTGATGATAAATTACCAGTCATTATTGCTCGAGATTTGAGTAAAGATGAAAAAGCTGCTCTCATAAAAATCTTGAAGTCACACAAGCAAGCAATTGCTTGGAAACTCTCCGACATTAAGGGTATCAACCCTGAATTTTGTACTCACAAAATCTTGATGGAGGATGACTTCAAGCCAGCAGTTCAACATCAGAGAAGAGTAAATCCAAAAATCCATGATGTTATCAAACAAGAGGTTATCAAACTTCTTGATGCAGGATTGATTTACCCAATCTCAGATAGTCCTTGGGTTAGCCCAATTCATTGTGTTCCTAAAAAGGGTGGCATAACTGTTGTCACGAATGAAGATAACGAGTTAATTCCAACTCGTCTGGTTACGGGATGGCGTGTTTGCATTGACTATCGTAAGTTGAATGACGCTACCCGTAAAGACCATTTTCCTCTACCCTTTATGGACCAAATGCTTGAGAGATTAGCAGGGAATGAATACTATTGTTTCCTTGATGGTTTCTCGGGTTACTTTCAGATTCCCATTGATCCAAAGGATCAAGAGAAGACTACATTCACCTGCCCATACGGAACTTTTGCCTACAGACGTATGCCTTTTGGCTTATGTAACGCTCCTGGCACGTTCCAACGATGTATGATGGCCATTTTCCACGACATGATCGGGGAAACAATGGAGGTGTTTATGGATGATTTCTCGGTCATTGGGGATTCGTTTCAAACATGTCTCTCCAATTTAGATAAAATGCTCAAACGGTGTGAAGACACCAATCTTTGTCTAAAATGGGAGAAAAGCCACTTTATGGTCAAAGAAGGCATAGTCCTTGGCCATAAGATTTCAAAAAACGGGATTGAGGTAGATAGAGCAAAAGTCGATGTTATTGCTAAATTACCTCATCCTACTACCGTCAAAGGTATTAGGAGTTTTTTAGGTCATGCTGGTTTCTATCGCAGATTCATACAAGATTTTTCTAAAATCGCCCGGCCTATGACCCATCTTCTTGAAAAAGATGCTCCTTTTATCTTCTCACCCGAGTGCATAAAAGCTTTTGAAACATTAAAGAAAAAGCTTACTGAAGCACCCATTCTCGTTGCTCCCGACTGGGACTTGCCTTTTGAGCTCATGTGCGATGCAAGTGATTTTGCTATCGGTGCAGTCTTAGGGCAACGTAGAGCTAAGCATTTTCAGCCTATCCACTACGCAAGTAAGACTATGACTGAAGCTCAAACTCATTACACCACCACAGAAAAAGAATTACTAGCCGTGGTGTATGCATTTGAGAAATTTTGGCCGTACTTAATCTTGACCAAATGTGTAGTGTATATGGATCACTCGACTCTCAAATATCTCTTTGCAAAACAAGATGCAAAGCCGAGATTGCTCTGTTGGGTTCTCCTTCTCCAGGAATTTGATATCATTATACGTGATAAAAAAGGAGCTGAGAACCTAGCTGCTGATCATCTGTCCCGTTTAGAAAACCCTCACCAAGATGTTTTCGAGAAAAAGGAAATAAATGAAACATTTCCTCTCGAGACACTCAATGCGGTTTCTTTTCGTGGAAACTCTTCTACCCCATGGTTTGCTGACTTCGCAAATTACCATGCGGGTAACTTCATAGTGAAAGGGATATCGACCCAACAGAAGAACAAATTCTTCAAGGATGTTAAACATTATTTCTGGGACGACCCATTCTTATTCAAAATATGTGCGGACCAAGTCATCCGACGGTGTGTTTATGGACAAGAAGCTCTTGACATTCTCAAAGCTTGCCATGCTGGACCCACCAGGGGCCATCATAGTCCAAACTACACCGCCAAAAAGGTGTTTGATTCCGGGTTTTATTGGCCCACTATCTATAAGGATGCCCACGATTTTGTCAAAACCTGTGACGCTTGTCAACGTCACGGAAATATCTCGCAAAGAAATGAAATGCCACAAAATGCCATTCAAGTTTGTGAGATCTTTGACATATGGGGCATTGACTTTATGGGGCCATTTCCATCTTCTCGAGGTAACAAGTACATACTCGTGGCTGTTGACTATTTGTCAAAATGGGTTGAAGCGAAAGCTTTACCTACAAATGATGCATGAGTTGTTGTGAAATTTTTGAAATCTCTTTTTGCCAGGTTTGGAACTCCGCGAGCTATAATCAGTGATCGTGGTACACATTTCTGTAATGACCAATTTGATCGTGTCATGCAAAAGTATGGTGTTACCCACCGTCTATCTACTGCATACCACCCCTAAACAAGTGGGCAGGTGGAAGTTTCAAACCGTGGTATTAAAAGAATCCTTGAAAGGACAGTAGGCGAAAACCGTGCATCTTGGTCAGATAAACTGGATGACGCACTCTGGGCCTTTCGTACAGCTTACAAAACACCAATTGGGTGTACTCCATACAAGCTAGTGTACGGAAAGGCATGTCATCTTCCGATTGAGCTAGAGCACAAGGCTTACTGGGCCTTAAAACATGCAAACTTCGATATACAGACAGCTGGTGATCACAGAAAAGTTCAAATGAATGAACTAAATGAACTCCGTGATCAAGCATACGAGAACTCTTTGATCTATAAACAAAAGACAAAGAAGATTCATGACTCTAAAATCAAGAACCGCGTTTTTAACGTTGGTGATCGAGTCCTTCTTTTCAATTCAAGATTGAAGATTTTCTCGGGAAAGCTTAAGTCCCGTTGGTCTGGTCCATTTACTATCACTAAGGTTTATCCTTATGGTACCATTGAGTTATCTCAGCCTGATGGTCTAAATTTTAAAGTAAATGGTCATCGATTAAAGCATTACTTTGGAGAGGACATTCCACCCGTGATTGTCCCGGATCTACAAACATTCCCCATGAACCAATGAATGCGGGGATCGAGTCAAGCTAGTGACTCGGGAATCAAAAATAGTAGCACACACCATATGGGTTTTCACCCATGTTTCTGTCTTCTTACCCCTTTTCTACCACCCTAGTGTGGGGGAGTTGCCCCCCGCTGTTGTATATAAAATCTCAAAAAAAAAAAAAAAAAAAAAAAAAAAAAAATGTGTATATATCAAAAACAAAATAATGGCCGTAGTATTTCCCTTTTATGTTCTATGTTTCGGCATAACCGCCGGTACTTTGAATATTGAGGGCAATATTCATTTCTAAGTGTGGGGGGGAATTCTCACGAATTTTATCATGTAATTATTCCACCCAATTCCCCCGTTTTTGGCCAAATTTGTTTTTTGGAGTAAGTGTTTTTTACTTACTCAGCAAATGGTAATCAGTCCGCCATGTCTAACCCACATAAGGATTGGCTAATCCAGGAGCAAACGGCTCTTGGTAAAGATATCTCAAATCCGTTTATGGCTTGCAATTTGCCCAAAATTGTATGGTGTTCAACTCACCATATCTTTAAACTAGTGAAAAGTTGGCTAGCCCGCAAGTTTATGGCTTGTGGTAAAGGCAGTTAGAAATCCATAATTGGTAATCGGCTCACCAAAGATAATATTGATAATTTATCTAAGAGTTGGCTAGTCCAGAAGCAAACGGCTTCTGGTAAAGACAAATCAAATCCGTTGACAGCTTATGATTTGCTCAAAATCATTTGGTTATCGTTGTACCAAGGTTCTTACTTGAATCAAAACAATTGGCTACTCCAGAAGTGATGGCTTTTGGTAAAGAGTTTTTAAAATCCATTAAAATTTCAAAACATTGCTAGGGACTAGCAATATCTTAGTGTGGGGGATGCCTTTTGTTTCTAATACCATGTTAATAAGAATATGGATCTCACTCATTTCTTAATTTAACTATTCTGTTTCTCGCTTTATATGATTTATTAAGATTACCAATTCTTCTGAACAGAAGACCTTGGGTATGGCCATACAAACATCTTAACAATCCTACGAGGGGCCCAGTAGTATTATACTTCAAAATAAATTTGAAGGAAACAAATCCCATTTTAACTACAAGCAGGATTCATAAATTTCGCAACACTTCTGAAAACAACCCTTATAACTACCAGTTACGTGTAGCGTTAGATTGCTTCACAAAAATGCACTACATCCATGACATATCTCTTGTATCTCAAGTCAGAGGATAAATATCCATGATATACTTAATGACAAAGATCCATAAAGTATTATCATGCGGGTGGGATATGTCCTATATTCAAATTATTGAATATCATCTGAAATTAGTCATGCTACGCATCAATATACTTTCAAGTATATTCTAACTAATACTCAGATTTGTCTTAATTCAATATCATTCCATGTTATTGATTGACAACGGACTATTTAGAATAACTTAAGTTATTCAAGGATTTAAACATGCAAATATAGGACAACATCATAATAAATGAATAATAAACATAACAAAATACTTTATTTCATTTCAATAATAATGTTTACAATATCCTTTATCTAAAATACTTAGTCACAAATAGGCATGAAACTACTAGCTAAACGAAGTCCAAACTTATCAGACAAATGATTAAGTTTCTCACCAGGCAAGGCCTTCGTTAACGGATCTGCTAGGTTATCATCTGTGTGAACTTTGAGCAACTCAATTTAACCTATCTCGACTTGCTCTCGAACATAGTGATATTGTCTAGGATAGTGTCTGGTGCCCTTCATGACTCTAGGTTCATGGGCAAAAGTAATTGTAGCTGAATTGTCACAATATACTTTAATAGGATTTTCAATCGACGGCATAACACCAAGCCCCGAAACAAATTTCCTTATCCAAACAGCTTCCATGGCAGCCTCAGACGCCGCTATGTACTCACTTTCTGTAGCAGACATCGCAAGTGTTGTCTGTTTCTTACTCTTCCAATCCACAGCACCTCCATTGATGACAAAAATGTAACCCGTTTGAGACTTCGTATCATCTTTGTCACACTTCCAGGATGCATCGCAGTAACTTGTAACAGACAGTTCTGCTTCTGGATTTCCTCCATACACTATGAACATATCTCTTGTAGCCCTAAGGTACTTGAGAATATGCTTAACAACAGTCCAGTGAATTTCACCCGGATTCTGTTGATACCGACTGGTCAAGTTTTGAGCAAACGCAACATCAGGCCTTGTGCATCGTACCGCGTACATGATAGATCCTACAGCCGAAGCATAAGGAACTTTCTTCATACGCGCCACCTCTGCAGGTGTTGAAGCACAGCCTTGGCTGCTCAAACCATGATTCACTTGCATTGGCAAAAATCCCTTCTTGGAATTTTGCATATTGAATATCTTCAATATTTTGTCAATGTAAGCACTTTGGCTTAAACCAATTAGCCGCCTTGATCTATCCCGGTAGATCTTGATTTCGAGTATATATGCTGCTTCCCCTAAGTCTTTCATCGAAAAACATTTACCAAGATAGGCTTTCACCTCATTTAGACTTGGTATATGATTTCCCATGATTAATATGTCATCGACATACAGAATAAGGAAAGTAACACGACTCCCACTAGCTTTGTGATATACACATGGCTCATCAAGATTCTGAGTAAATCCAAAACTTTTGATTTCTCCATCGAATCTTTTATTCCATTGCCTTGATGCTTGCTTCAGTCCATAAATGGACCTCTTAAGCTTGCATACACGGTTAGGAAATAATGGATTCACAAACCCTTCTGACTGTGCCATATAGATGTCTTCATCTAGACGGCCATTCAAAAAAGCGGTTTTGACATCCATTTGCCAAATCTCATAGTCATAGTGTGCAGTAGCTATGAGAATCCTAATAGCTCTTATGTCCGCTACAGGAGAGAATGTCTCCTCGTAGTCAATGCCATAGGTTTGAGTAAAACCTTTAGCCACCAGACGAGCCTTGTAGGTGTGTATATTGCCATCCATGTCAGTTTTCTTTTTGAAGATCCACTTACTCCCAACGACCTTAGCCTTGGGAGGAAAGTCAACTTCAATCCAGCCATCATTATCTTTCATGGATTGCATTTCCCCATTCATAGCAATCTGCCATTTATCCTTTTCAGGATCAGCCATGGCAGCCTTATAGTTGGCAGGTTCATTAAGATCCCCAACTATATTTTCCTCCACCTCTACGTTAAGACATAGACGGTCAGGTGCACGTATGGTCCTTTCAGACCTACGAATGGGAACAACTTCAGGAGGAGCGCCTAAGCTTTCAGGTTCTTCTTGAAGTTGGCTAGTATTTTCAGAAGGTGTTGTATCTTCTTGATCATATTCCAGATCAAATACTCTCCCACTGAGTTCTTGAGATATGAGATTCCTTTCAAGGAAATCTCCATACCTAGCCACAAAGACTTTGTTCTCAGCTGGGTAGTAAAAGTAGTAACCCATAGTTTCCTTAGGGTATCCTACAAAGATACACTTAACAGATCTGGCTTGGAGCTTATCAGGTGTGTCACGTTTAACAAACGCTTCACATCCCCAGACCTTTAAGTAAGAAAAGTTGGGAGCTTTTCCAGTCCATATTTCATATGGAGTTTTAACAACCTTCTTCGTTGGAACCATATTCAAAATGCGAATAGCAGTTTCAAGGGCATAATCCCAAAAAGTAAAAGGTAGAGTCGTAAGTTCAAACATTGATCGTACCATGTCAAGTAAGGTACGATTTCTCCTTTCAGATACACCATTTTGTTGTGGAGTATAAGGAGATGTGAGCTGCTGGATAATTCCATACTCAACTAAGTAATCTTTGAACTCTTGACTTATATACTCACCACCTCTATCAGATCGAAGAGCTTTAATCTTCTTTCCAAGTTGTAATTCTACTTCACTTTTGAAAACCTTAAATGTTTCAAAGACTTCATGTTTATGTTTAAGTAAATAAACATAACCATAACGACTGAAATCATCCGTAAAGGTTAAGAAGTAGACAGCACCACGTTTTGACACATGTCTAAGTGGACCACATACATCAGTGTGTATCAATCCAAGTAGATCAGAAGCCCTTTCCACTTGTGGTGAAAAAGGTTTCCTTGTCATCTTCCCAGCAATGCAAGACTCGCATTTGTCAAATGATTCATCATTGACCGTTTGTAAAAGCCCATCGTGTTGCAGCTTTTCCATGCGTTTCTTGCCAATATGGGCAAGGCGACAATGCCAAAGATAAGAAGAGTCACAGTTCGACTTGCTCTTCTTATTGCTAATGCTATACAACGAATTATTTTCATTGGATATACAACCATCCATATCAATTTCAAACACACCAAGCATAGGAATTGCATTAAAGTAAAAAACATTATTTAAAGAAACTGAAATTCCATAACTGGTAAAAGTGTGCACAAAACCAATATCTTTTAACAAAGAAACTGAAATGACACCCCTAACAATGGAGGGTGCATAATGACAATTATTTAGTTCTAAAATTAAGCCCGAAGGCAACACTAAATCAAAAGTCCCTATGGCTTCGACAGCTGCACGCTTTCCATTTCCAACGTACAAGTATCTCTCTCCACAGGTTAGCTTCTTCGCTCCTCTAAGTCCCTGCGATGTATTACAGATGTGAGTACCACATCCTGTATCATATATCCAGGAATTTAACTTATGAGGAAAAGAAAATAATCAAACATAAAAATACCTGATGAGCTAGGCACCATCTTATTTTTATTCTGAAGGCACTCATTCAGATAAACTGGACAGTTCCGCTTCTAGTGACCCGGTGAGTTGCAGTGGTGACAAGACAAATCCTTCTTAGGATTCTCCTTTTTCTTTCCAGGGTTCTTCTTAGGAGCTGGTGGGATGACAACTTGTTTCCCCTTTCCTTTTCCTTTCCCTTTCTTATCTGCTTGCGGCTTAGGCTTATTCACCCTACCACCCTGTATAGCGAGCACAACAGGTGTAGGAGCCTTCTTTGGCAATCTCTTCTCGTAGTCTACAAGCATTGCATGTAACTCATTCACTGTCTTCCCCGTGCAATGCATGTTAAAATTGCGGACAAAATCACCAAATCGTTCCTGATTAAGGGAATGATTGATGAGTCCGACACATACATCGTTCGAGTAACCACAGCCGAGCTTCTCCAATTGGTCCAAGTGATGTTTCATCTCAAGGACGTGGTCGGAGACAGATTTGCCAACCTCCTGCCTGCAGCTGTGAACCTTTTCAATTAGTTCATACAGTTCAGCTGCCGGTGGCTTCTCAAACATACGTTTGAGTTCATCTAGCATGCTCATAGGCGGATAGTGCTCAAATTGTTTTTGCAATTGAGCAGACATCCCCGAAAGCATTAGACACGCCACATCATTATGCTTCTCATATTCAACACGATATGCCTCTTGTTCAAGAGCAGTTGACGTGTCGAGAGGAGCATTAGGCAGAGGTGTAGTCAAAATTTCAACCCTTTTGGCAACACGAAGGATGATCCTAAGTGAACGATGCCAATCATTGAAATTAGGGCCAGTCAGCTTGTCCCTTCCAATCATATCTTTGAAAGCGGCACTCAGTAAGCTCATAGTGTTATCAGATTGAGCCATCTACAGAAAAAGTTCAAAAAACCATAATTAGTATTTTGATAATATTCCTTTTCAATAAACAATTAAATACCCAAGGTTCATATTCATATAACCAATTAATATTTATTGAAAACTAGGATCCAAATTGTCATAATCTCATCACATCAGTTGATCTGTTAGTGATGAAACTTATACAGAATGGTAGAGCTTTTGCTCAATTACCAATATCAATTGCAATTCCTAGATTTATGGGATTTACATATAGCCAATATCAATCGCCATGTAAACATGTTTTATCCCATCTTATGCCTTGAGTTTTCAGTTTTCACCGCCTAACTCAATTAAGTTGTCCAACTTAAGAAACTGCAAAATCGTCCATGCCCGTTCTCACGACACGTGGACATTTTACCCTTTGATTAAGATCTAAGTCACGTTCTCACGCAAATAGAAAGTAATCTTAGGAGTTTCCGTTTCGTTGGATGGCATATAACTTAAATTTAAAGGGTAATAGTTTTGATGTTAAATCAAATATGTACAAAAATATCATGCATTCATCTTTGTAGCATAGTTTTTATTAAAACATTTATATCTTGTTTTAATGTATAAGCTTTTCATCATCAAACTTTAATTGAGGTATTGGGTTCACCAATCAAGGAATTAGTGTTAATTATCATCCATTATACCGTACTTTTGCATAAGTGTAAACACTTAGTGTTTCGGATAATTACCACCTAAGTGGCGCATGGAATCAACACGAATTCGCCCTTAAGATGAGCTTGCACATTTAATGACTTACTAAGTAGCTCCACTCGAACTTACAGGGGGCAGAGGACCAGGTACGCGCTAAAGCACAACCTTAGACATCCATTCAGTGTGTCTGTGCACACTTCTTTAAACCCCTTTTATTAGTTCATTCTCATGGGTGAGCCGTTCAGTCATTTGTACCAAAGTCATCAATCAATTAAACGATTATGATTACTATTCTTAAAAATACATGTTTCACCATTGTTTAGGTCAATTTATTTTTCTTGTAAAAATACCCTTGTTACACATAACAAACAAGCAAGTATTTGAAAAAATAAACAAATAAACAATGAATGCATAACAAAAAAAAGTCATGCATATCAAATAGCCACATGCAAACTGTTTTGATAAATCCTATTAATAACCAATTCTATATCTGTCAATATGCATATATTTAATTAAGACTTCCACCCGTTTTCATCTATGTACAAGGTGAACCACATGCATCGATTCATCGATTGCGTAAGTCAAAACTAAATATATACCACATAGCACATAATTAATTAAATTAATAATTATTGAGGTCTTCCCCAATTTAAGATCTATCATAATTTAATGTATATCACTTAAAACATGAAATACATACAATAAAAAAACAGATCCATGATAAAACATGTAGATAATTATCATGGATATAAATTACACTTAACAATTAATGCAATTAAATAGAGTTACGCATATACACATAAAGTTGCATGCATCTTAGGGTTTCTAATCCAATTAAAACAATAGTTTACAAAACCCTAATTAGGGCACCCAAAAAACGCCCCCCCTCAAAATTAGGGTTTAGGTTTTGCAAACCCTAGATCTAAGCATACAAATAATAACACATTCATGTTTATTTTAATTATGCGTTTCAGTAATTAATTACTTGTTATACAAGGCTCGTGATGCCACTGTTAGGTTTATGATATATAAAATACAATAAAACATAAAGACATCAAGAGTACACAGCGGAAGACTTAAGATCATAACAAATAAATTAATTAACTGAAAGTATGCGTAACGTACCTCTTGCGAATGTCAAATCCCTCGAGCAAAACAAAATAACCCTCGAGCAAAGCAAAACAAAGAAGTACTTGTTGGTGTAAGAATAATGTCTTACAACCATGTTCTTGTACACACGAATTAACCAAACGAATCAAGCGATTGCTAGATCTAACACAAGTCCTCGTTTAAGAAAAACGAAACCAAACTCCCTTACAATTGGGGTGTTCGGCCGAATATTGGACTAGAGAGAGGAGAGGAGAGATCTAGGGTTAATTCAATGCACAAGTGTATGAAACCCTAGAACCTAACCCTCCTTATATACTAGTAGGTAAACTTAGGGAACAAGTTAGGGAATTTAGGCCTTGGAGAGGCCCTATGGCCGGCCATGTACACAAGCCCAAAGCCAAACCCATAACTTTCCAAGTTTTCCATTTCTAGTCCTTCTCTTTTCCATTTAACGGTCGTTAGTCATTTTTCCGTTAAATACTTAACGATCGTTAACCGGACTTAATGTGCAATAATTAATCGTAAACATAAACATTAATTATTAACTTTAATTCTCATTCGCTAATGTGTGCAATCCCGTGGTCACGAGTTCGAATCCGGACATTCACATGTTTATAAATATATACATTTCCAACATAAATGACATTTCACGAAAGCACGGTAATGAAAGTTATCTTTCTTAACCGTCTTGTATTTTTTATTTATGTTTATGTTGATGGCACTTTGCTTATCACTTGATTTTATTATTTAGAGCTTATTCAAGTGGAAAAGCGATCAAATTAGCAAATTGATATGGTCAAAATTGCTTATAACAGGTGAAAAAACTGACTTTAAGGTGAAAACTGATTGTTTAGTCAAAACAGTTTTTTTTCAAAAAAAACTGTTTTAAGGTCAAACTGCCTATTCAGTAATCAAAACAGTGGTCAAAATGGGTTATTTTTGCATTATAAGTGCTAATCAAAGAGTCTAAAAGCGGATAAAACTAGTAATATTACGGTCAAAGTTGATTTTTGTGGTGAAAAGTGCTTAAACAGTTTAAAACTCAAAAGATAAGAGAAAAAGCATAAACATGAGATCCTTCAAACAAATAACAAAAAGATGTTACTGGGATAGCGTGGGCTGTGCATCACAAAATATTAATCCATCATATCCTGCGGCAGTTGGAGATGGAGGAGTGCCTTCTTCGGACCTCATCTGAGAATTGGTGCATTATTAATGATGGAACAGAGAAACCTAATATTGTCTTGGGATAGCGTGAGCTGTGCATCACAAATCTTCTACTGTATCACAAAATCTTAATCCATCCATATCCTATATTGGCATAGCTAGTCACATCTTTTGGAAACACCAAATTTTCATTTTTCTCCATTTCTTTTGTTCTGCTTCACCCCCTTCTTCTCCATTCCTTCGGGGAAGCTCAAAACCCTAAAAACAAAGCAACCAAACACCAAATTTTCATTTTTCTCCATTTCTTTTGTTCTACTTCACCCCCTTCTTCTCTAATCCACTTCAGGGAAGCTCAAAACCCTAAAAACCAAACAACCAAACACCAAATTTTCATTTTTCTCCATTTCTTTTGTTCTACTTCACCCCCTTCTTCTCCATTCCACTTTAGGGAGCTCAAAACCCTAAACCAAACAACCAAACATGAAAAATAACCCGAAAAACCCACCAAACAAAACCGTGAAGACAAAAGAAGAAAAAAAGACCACAAATGGAGAACTCAAGAGGTAAAATACCGCAAACCACATCTATGTTTTAGATTATATAAGGAATTTTATCCAGCTTGGGAGTGGATAATAGAAATCTGAGTATGAATGAGGAAATAGAGTTTACAACACTAAATGACAACCTAACAATATTTTATTGTTAGTTTAGAAACTAGCAAATAAGAAGAGGATGAAGTCCTTACTTATTGGAAAAGATTCGATCTTTACATGCTGGTGGTGGTGTAAAGAACCACAGGATTTACTATATGGGCAATTCCAATTTTATTACAAACGCCAGACCTCTCGGTGGTATGTCATACGCTGATCTGACCGGTCAAAAGGGTATCTTGGTTGGTGTAGAATAATACATAAAATATGTTCTAAATCTTTTACATGGAATAGTTTCGCACAAAGAAGAGACATTGTTATTGGGGCACTTCATAGGGACGATTCTTCTTTTCTTACCGGAAGCGGTTAGAAATAACTTTTTTTTCTTTAATGTTTGCAAGATATGTTGACGAACTCCTATGGGATCCTTGCTATGATTTAGTCCAGTGTTGGGAGAATTTTTGGGTAAGTGCATATAAAAATGAGCCGGAGAAGGGGATGGACTAGATGTTGAAGATTTAGCCCTCATCGATAGTTTTAAGAAGCATGATCCCATAACATTCAAGGATACGAAGAAGCTCCTTGATGACCTACATAAAAATTCAAAAGTTTTCCAATTTATGCTTCCGGTCCCTTGGGATTACTTGGCAGTCGAAAGATATTAAGTGTTTTAATTCGAAATTCAAAACACAAATTCATCTACCAATCAACATCTTTACGCCAAGAACATAAAAATACAAGTAATATACAAAAGTAGATTAAAGACCTTTCCTTTGCGATTTTTTAAAAATAAAAAACTTTTTGATATTAAAAAAAAATATCGCAAACTTAGCGATACTCCTTTAAAAATCAAAAAGTTTAAGGATTTTATGGGTATTTTGGCTTTTTAGGAAAAAAATTGGGTATTTTGCATAGTAGTTTTGCATGGTTTTAATTGATAAAAACACTTACCCAATATCTGCCAAGTAATCCCAAGGGGCCGGAAGCATAAATCAACAAACTTTTAAATTTTTATGTAGTTCATCAAAGAGCTTCTTTGTATTCTTGAATATTAAGGGATCCCCTTCTCCGGGTCATTTTTATATGCACTTACCGAGAACTTCTCCCAACATTGGACTAAATCATAGCAAGGATCCCATACGGGTTCGTCAATATATCTCGCAACACTCACATTAAATAAAAAAAAAGTTGTTTCTAACCGCTTCCGGTAAGAAAAGAAGAATCGTCTCTATGAAGCGCCCTAATAACAGTGTCGCTTCTTTGTGTGAAACTATTCCATGTACAAGATTTAGAAAACATCTTTTCTATATTGTTCTACACAAACCAAGATACCCTTTTGACCGGTGAGATCAACGTATGACACAACACCGAGAGGTCTAGCGTTTGTAATAAGATTGGAATCACGTGGTTCTTTACACCAACCGCGAGCATGTAAGGATCGAATCTTCTCCATTAAGTTAGGACTCCATCCTCTTCTTCTTTGCTAGTTTCTAACCTAACAATAAAAAATTGTTGGTTGTCATTTAGTGTTGTAAACTCTATTTCCTCAGTCATACTCAGATTTCTAATATCCACTACCAGGATAAAAGCCCTTATATATGTTAATACATGGATGTGGTTTGCGGTATTTTACCTCTTGAGTTCTCCATTTGTGGTCTTTTTTTCTTGTTTTTTTTTCTTCTTTTGTCTTCACGGTTTTGTTTGGTGGGTTTTTAAGGTTATTTTTCATGTTTGGTTGTTTGGTTTAGGGGTTTTGAGCTCCGTGCAGTGGAATGGAGAAGAAGTGGTGAAGTAGAACAAAAGAAATGTAGAAAAATGAAAATTTGGTGTTTGGTTGTTTGATTTTTAGGGTTTTGAGCTTCCCTGAAGTGAAGTGGAATGGAGAAGAAGAGGGTGAAGTAGAACAAAAGAAATGGAAAAAATTGAAAATTTGGTGTATGGTTGTTTTGTTTTTACGGTTTTGAGCTTCCTTGAAGTGAAATGGAGAAGAAGGGGGTGAAATAGAAAAAAAGAAATGGAGAAAAATGAAAAATTGGTGTTTCCTAAATATGTGATTAGCTATGTCAATATAGGATATGATGGATCACGATTTTGTGATACAGTAGAATATTTAGCCAAGACATTTTTCTAAAAGACCTTGATTTTTTACATGTTGAGACTTATGTTTTCATTATCCGGTGTTCGATAAAGACATTTATGTAATATTGTAAACTTATTTTTTAAATCAGGTATGGTGTTGTTCTACTATCTTATGCAATGATCCAAACCGTCGCACCTCATGTTTCCGCCTCAGGCGGGGTGTGATAGAATGGTATCAGAGCTTAAGGTTATGGAGAATGCCGGTTTTTCTAAAAATAAAAACCTCAACTATAACCAAACTAGAGTTTTCGTAAAACCCCAAACATGATACGAGTCGACTAGCCCAAGTATTTCATCATTTATCCTAAATTATGCATAGCCCGATCAACTATGCCTAATTCAGGAGGGATCATAGAATGATGGGGGTAGCTACCTTGGATCGTGTTTGGATGGACCCAAAGTCTATGATGTGTTACTTGTGTACAAGTTTTAAATTTATAAGAGGTGAATTACCAAATCTATGAATAACACATATGAGCAAGTGAACTCGTCCGTTATAGAAAGATTATGAAGGTAAGTCGGGATCGTTCGTAAAGATTTGTGAGTGAATCGAGAAATAAGTGATAAAATCTATTATAATCAATCGAAAGGTATCAAAAACAAAGATGATAAAATTCAAATGATTAAAGGCTACACTTGCTTAAACTAGTTTACTACTTATGATGAGCATGATTGTGATAACTCTTTTAACACGTTGGTTGTGATAATTAGATGGTGTTCTAATCTATTGTTCTTACAAGTTAAACCTTCGTCAAGATTTTAGTTCATAAAAACAAGCTTTAAGTTTAACCAATCAATTCAAGATCAATTCAAGTTTCATAAGTTTGTTCCATGTTATTTTCACAAACTTAAACACAAAAACAACTCTTTTTTTAATCAAATTCTCTTAAGAAATAATCAATGCAAAAGGTAACCAATCATAGACAAAAAGGTTACAATTGATTATCTACTACCAATATTTCGATCACAAAGTAGTTTCTAATCAATCCGGTTTGACAAACAAAAGCATTTTAATTAAGGCTAATTGCTTGAAAATGTATCATAATTGCCACTTTTTGTTATTCTGTGTATTGAACTTTATTTTTTCTTATTCTGTGTACTAAACTTTCAAATTTCAATTATTGTGTGTATTTTGTGACCATTTTACCCTTACTTGTTTCAAATTTCAAAGGGTAAAATGGTCATCTTACATGGTTAAATAGTCACAAAATATACACAATAATCGAAATTTGAAAGTTCAGTACACACAATAAGAAAAAATAAAGTTCAATACAAGTATGATACATTTTAAAATAATTAACCCTTTTAATTACAACCATATTCAAGTTCCTTTGTATAATCAAGAATAATGGGTAAAAACAATCATTTATAGACAAATGATTATGAGTAGTTGAATAACAATAAACATTTCGACCTTTAGAATTATAAACAACTAGTCAAACTTGATTATCAAATGTTACTATAAAACTTAAACACAATTGGATCTTAGAATCAACTTGAAATTGAATTAAACATGTTTTCACAATCATAAGCAAATCATAGTATAACAAACATCATTTAAGTAAGTGCACAAACGCACTAGCCACTCATAGCAAACATGAACACAAACTCAGAATATTGAACATTAGAAATCATAATTGAAAGTCTTACAATGATTGAAAAGAGATTAAAAATGATAAGGCAATGATACCACAAGTATTGGTGTCTCCTACTTGATGTTTTGGCATCCAAATGTGACTCCTAGCACTTCCACACTTTCCTGGACTTCTAAGGACGAAAATTAAGAGCTTGAGAGAGTATTTGAGTATGGTTTAGGGATTAGATAGATTGATGATTGGTGGTGTGTGAAAACAAGCACAAATGGGTTCTATTTATACTACTATAAAGCCCTAGAGTGTTAAATGCTCCTCCTTGGTCACCAAGCAAATAGAATGGACTAGAATGCTCAAAAGAAGGGACTAGAATTGTTGGTGGAATGCAGAATATTACTCTTGGAACTTTTAACGACCTGCCCAGCTGATTGGTTTTCAGTCCAGCCGATCGGCTGGTGCCTTTGTACCATTCCCTACCCGATCCGGTTACGGGTTGCGACCGATCGGCTGGTGCTTGCCAGCAGCTAGATTTCTTGACTTTTCTTTGTCATTTTTATTCCTTGATTGGAGCTCTTTTGTTCTTAAGCCATATTTGATATTTTTCTTCCTTGGACCTTCAGATAAGTTCATTCTTGGATCTTCCTTTGCTTGGAATGTCTTTACGTGTGGCACTTGATATGGAAATCTTCAAACAATCATGTAAACTTCATTTGTTCATCATTTCTTCCACTTTTTCATGCACTTGGCTACATATACTATGCAAACAAACTTTTGGCACAATTAAGTAAAAAATTGCATAAATATGACCAAATACTATACACAAAGTAAGGATAACGCTACTTAAAACATGCACAATTTGAGCGTTATCAAATTCCCCTACACTTGAACTTTGCTTGCCCTCAAGCAAATCTAGAAGTGAAAAATATAAATCCCCATGGTACATAAGTATGATTGAGAAAATTGTGATGCAAATCTACCAAGTACAAGTACAAGATAAGATTCATCATTTAGCTTTAATGGTGCAAAATCAAGATGTTTAACAATACCCTAATGATTTTCTTGCATGATGAACATTTCTACTCACCTAACAAAAAATGAATGAAATATAATTACTCAAATCACTCATTATTAGGTGGAGCAATTAATAGAAATTACACTCATTGCTCAGTCATGATCTTAATATTACCATAAGCTTGTACAAGAAACAAAACTACACCGACATAGCATGAGCACCAAGCATACATATCAAAGAGGTCTTTTATTCGGGTTTTACTTAAGGGTTAATTGGGCTTATGTTCAAACATTACATACAAGAATATAATAGATCACTGGCGCGAATTCTTGATTAAGTCAAACAACGGATGGTCACTAAAGTATACCTTGGATCGCTGGCGCTTTATTCGCATAATGGATGGTCACAAAAAATATGCACTAGATCGATGACGCGTCATTTGATCCTTCAAGAATTGGATGGTCATGAAAATATCCGTGCACTTCATATTTTCACAAAGCCAACAGGGAAGGGATAAAGCATGGGAATCATTTATGAAGTGAAAAAGGAAGAATATAACATAGTCAAAGTCTCAAGTGTTGCTAGCTAGTTCGAACCACTATCACATCACTTTGGAAAGTCTCACACTTGATCGATTGATACATACTTCATAACGACTTTATTCTTGTCACCTTATAATTGCGATGAATACTTTTTTTAACACACAACTTTTCAACAAACGATCATAATTCCAAATAGAACATCCATAGAGACATGGAGTTTGCAATTTTCTCCAAAATTCAATTACTTCCCACATAATTCTATCTTGCCACGTAACAAGTAACAAACCGAGACTTGACTATGGGTACGACTAAGGTTAAAAGTGTAAAATCTTTTTGTGTTTTTCTGAATTTATCAAAAATGAGAAAGAGAATAGGCTCAGACGGTGAAACTAATGGTATCTAGTGCTAAAGATGAGCTCTAACAATTGAGTTTATAATGGAAAGCAACTAACCAATGCGACCAACTGAATATATGGAAAATAGAAGGCTATTTGGGTGAATTCCTAAGGTGCCTCTTATCACGTATATATACTTATATCACACAAGAGTGCGATCTCATAGCGGTCTCGTAATGATTTACAAGCACACGTTCTAGAATAAATAAAATCACTGGCACACTCATAAAAAGATCTAAGCATATGTATGCTGAATACTAAAAAGGCTCAAATCCTCACATTTAGTGGAAGGGTTACAAAATGTGCTAGCAAATGTTATCGATCCCAGAATGGATTGCAATATTAATCGGGACACATCTCAATTTTTCAAAAATTACAGATTTTACTAGTGGATTGATCTAGTTATTTTAATATCTTAATCCTAAAAGCCTGAAAATAACTAGATCACGAGGGCAAACAAAATTTAAAAATTTACTCTTATTTTCCTATTCAACTCCCCCCCCCCCCAAAAAAAAATTAAGTTGAACATTGTCCTCAATGTGATAAACGGACTCAAAGTATAAAAATAGGGAAATGAGAATAAAACCAGATTTTTTTTGATGGTACATTCTGCTGACGTTTCAATGATCCAAGTGTCCATGAGAAGCAATCATTACCTGTAGTAATCTAAAACAAAACAAAACAAACAAAACAAAATAGTTTTATTAAAAATAACATCACACCCTTACACTTAAGTTCAACCATCTGTTTAAACTTTGGGGTGTGATTACTGAAAATAAAAATGAAATTTGAAAATAACACGGGTTGCCTTCCGAGAAGCGCTTGTTTTATTACCGAGTCATCAGCCTGACTCAAAATTCCTTTTAATTACGTAGGTGCACTTTTTGGTTTTTTCCTCGAAGATTTGGGAATATACACTACGTTTCCTTTAATTATTCCTTCACCAGTGTCATCGATATCAGAGAGTTTTGCAGCATTGCTGGATCCAAGGAGAACATCCTAGATAAATCCAGCCCAAGGTGTGTTCTTTTTGTAATCTACTGGAAAAGGTGCCATGAACGTAATAACTTCATATTCAGGTTTCAGGAAAAATTTCGTTGATTGAAATTTCGTTCATTTGCTCCTTATTATAGTACAACTTAATTCGGTGTCCATTGACAATGAAACTTCCACCATGTTTGTCATAAAGCTCTACATATCCGGATGGTAATCCATGTTTCACTATGTATGGTCCGAACCATTTTCGTTTGAGCTTAGGAGTTTTGAACTTGTACTTCATATTGAAAAGCAAAACTTTGTCTCCGGCTTTGAATCTTTACGAATCCTAAGCTTTTTGTCATGATAAGCTTTGGTTTTGGCTTTGTAAAGCTTTGAATTCTCATAAGCTTGGAGTCTTAACTCATCGAGTTCATGCAATTGCAAGAATCTCTTTTCTCCAGCTACTTTGAGATCAGTATTACAGCTTCTGAGGGCCCAGTAAGCACGATGTTTGATTTCGAACGAAAAATGACAAGTTTTTACATACAAAAGTCTGTAAGGAGTTGTGCCAATTGGAGTTTTATAAGCAGTATGAAATGCTCACAGAGCATCATCAAGATTTTTGACCAAACTGAAGGATTATCCTTCACTATTTTTTTAAGTATTCTTTTTAAAGCTCTGTTGGTATTTTCGACCTGGCCACTGGTTTATGGATAGTAAGCTGTAGCTAAACGATGATGAACTCCATATCGTTTCATGATTTTCTCTATTTGTCTGTTACAAAAATGAGTTCCTTGATCGCTTATCAAAGCTTTAGGAATTTCATAACGAGTGAAAAGCTTTTTGAGAAAATTTATACAACTCGTGCGTCGTTTGTGGGTAGAGCCTCGGCTTTTGCCCATTTAGAAACACAATCGATAGCAACGAGAATGTATTCGTATTTGTGCGATTTAGGAAATGGTCCCATAAAATCGGTTCCCCAGATATCGAATATTTCGTAGACTTAAATGCTTTTTTGTGGCATTTCATCTGTACGAGAGAGACTACCGGATTTTTGGCAAGCATCACACTTTTGAACGAGAGTATGAGCTTCTTTGAATATTGTTGGCCAATAGAATCCAGCATCAAATTTTTCTTTAGCTTTGGTGGAAGGACCATAGTGTCCCCAGTTGGGCCATGATGGCATTCATCAAGAACTTTTCGGGTTTCAGAGCCAGAAATACATCTTCTGATCATGCCATCAGGAAACATTTAAAAAAGATAGGGCTCTTCCCAATAATAGTGTCTTAGTTTTGAAAAGAATTTACTCCGTTGGGTATGAGTTAATACTTTTCTGAGGATTTTCCCAACCAGATCATTTGCATAATCTGTAAACCATGGTGATTCTTTATCATCATTCATGTTAACCATCATGAGAGTTTCATCTGGAAAGTAATCGTGGATTTCTTCTTCCCTCAATTCCTCCAAATTCGGGTTTTCAAGACGTGACAAATGATCAACGGCTAGATTTTTTGCTCCTTTTTTTATTTTTGATTTCAATATCAAACTCTTGGAGTAGTAAATCCATCGAATAAGACGCGACTTTGCATCTTGTTTGGTAAACAGATACTTGAGTGCTGATTGATCTGTAAACACAATTGTTTTTGAAAGCACGAGATAAGATCTGAATTTGTCGAAAGCAAAAACAACGGCTAATAATTCCTTCTCTGTAACCGTGTAATTATGTTGACCATTATTTAGGGTTTCGCTTGCAAAATAAACAGGGCGAAAGTAGTTTCCCTCTCGTTGACCTAAAACAGCTCCAACAGTAAAATCACTGGCATCACATATAAGCTCAAACGGTAGTGAGCAATCTGGTGAAACCGTAATTGGTGCACTAGTTAGTTTCGTTTTGAGGGTTTCGGATGCTTTAATGCAATCTACACTAAAGTAAAAAACAAAATCTTTTCCAGAAGTCTTGTCATAGGACGAGATATTTTGGAAAAATCTTTGATAAATCGGCGGTAAAAACCAGCATGTCCTACAAAACTTCTAACGGCTTTAACGTTAGTAGGAGGTGGTAACTTGGTGATTACATCGATTTTTGTTTTGTCTACCTCCATTCCTGCACTGGAAATTTTGTGACCCAGCACAATTCCTTCAGTCACCATGAACTGACATTTTTCCCAATTAAGAATAAGATGTGCAGATTCACACCTTTCGAGCATTTTATCGAGATTAGATAGAGAAGCATCAAATGAGTCTCCGAAAACTGAAAATTCATTCATGAAAACTTTCCATGGAGGTTTCAAGCATTTCTAAAAATATTGCAATCGTACACCTTTGAAAGATTCGGGTGCATTGCAAAGACCAAAAGGAATACGCTGGTAAGGCGTAGGTTCTAAAGGGACAAGTGAAAATAGTCTTTTCTTGGTCGGAAGGATCAATTCGAATTTGGAAATATCCTGAAAAGCCATCGAGGAAACAGAAGAACTTGTTCGCTGCAAGCCTTTCAAGCATTTGATCCATGAAGGCCAAAGGAAAATGATATTTTCTGGTGTCTTTATTTAATTTACGATAGTCAATACAAACGCGCCATCCAGTGACAGTCCTAGTTGGAACTAATTCATTCCGTTCGTTAGTCACAACGATCATTTCTCCTTTCTTTGGCACACAGTGAACGGGACTTACCCAAGGGTTGTCCACGATGGGGTAAATGATACCGGCATCAAGAAGCTTGACGATTTCCTTTTTAACAACTTCTTTCATGTTGGGATTAAGTCGACGTTGTCTGCAAAAATCGGGGCTAATCCCTGGAATATCATATCAGAAGTCTTCCAAGCGAAGGCTCTTTTATGATTTTTGAGGGTAGAAACAAGGCTTTCTTTCTCCTCATTTTTTTGCAACAAAGATATGACTATAGGGAAAAAAAAAACTCTCCTCCCTTGTGTGGGCATTTTGGCTCTTTAAACCCTAAATCGGTTTTCTTATCTGATCGATCCCTTCTCATTCCTAACACAACCTGGTATTAAGGTCGATTATCTCTTATTTAATCTATCTTTAATCTCTGCTTGTTCTGGGTTTTGATTTGCGATTGATTTGGTGTCGTTTTAGGGTTTTTTCAAATCGCACATAAGGTTTTTTTAATCGGTTCACTGTTTTTAATTCTTAATCATTCACGTGATTATTATTCAAAGACATCATAATTATTATGGGTTAGTTCAACATGCTTCATAGCTTATAAACCCTAGTGTTATCCTAGGGTTTAATCATCTTGCTACAGATTTGGCGTGCTACTTGGCTGTGGTTTTCTACTAATCTGCTTGTCGAAGGTTTTAGGGTTTAGTGTGATGTCGAATATAGGAGAGAAGAATATTACTATGCCGGTTACTGGTTTGGTTGACAACAATTTGGATGTGGAGAAGGTTGCGCAGTCTACTGGTATTATTGGTGGTATGGATTCTGATAGTTGTGCTGCGTCCGACATAGGTACACCTTCGTCTATTCTTGTTGGTACTGATGGACAAGTGGAGCCGGTTTCACTTGGTTCGACCCCTAGTCATGATGCACCAAGCCATGACGAGCCTGAGGGTCATGATACTTTATTGAAAATTCGTGATATTGAGAAAAATTTTTTGGAGGGAAAACTTGTTTTTGTGGGTGTTGATGGGCAACCATTAAAACCAGCTGTGACAGTGGATGCTACTACTTCTATTGGGACTAATCCATTTAAGCATCTTAAGGTGCCTCAGTCACAGAAGGAGCTCGAAGAGATGCTTACTGCTATTGGTTATTATTCGAAATCTCCGCATGATACGAGTGGTCCTATGGCTTCTAATGTTAATGCTACTAGTAGTCCTACTAATGCTAATGTTAAGGTTGATACGAATGCACATGGGGCAGTTGGTATTGAGAAGGTTGGTGCTTTGAAACAACCTTCTTCATCGTATGCTGGTGTTACTTCTACTGAACCAAAGAAACACACATCTAACTTTCGTAGGTTGGAATGTAGTAAGAAAGCAAATGGTGTGGATCTTTCTGTCCCGATAAAAGTGGGTGAAGAGGTGAACACTAGGTTTGAGAATACTTTGTATGGGTATTTCCTTGGTCAACGCCTTGCTTTTCCTGTTGTTGATTACTTTGTACGCAATGCGTGGGCTAAGTTTGGTATACAAAAGGTAATGATGAATGCAAAGGGGTTCTTCTTTTTTAAGTTTAATTCGAAGAAAGGTGTTGATGATGTTATTGAAAACGGTCCTTGGTTGATTAGAAATGTACCTATTATTCTTAAACCATGGACATTGAACACCAACTTACTTAAATAGGATTTGACCAATATCCCGGTGTGGGTTAAATTCCATGATGTTCCTCTTGCTATGTTTTCTGATGATGGCCTTAGTCTCCTTGCCACATTGATAGGTACGCCCAAAAGGTTAGATGCTTTCACTAGCCAAATGTGCAAGAACTCGTGGGGACGTAGTAGTTTTGCTAGATGCATGATTGAAGTGAAGTCGGATGAGGTACTTAAGGACAGCCTTACTGTTGAGATTCCGTTACTTGATGGGTCGGGTTCGACTATCGAGACGATACGGGTTGAATATGAGTGGAAACCACCGCATTGTGATAAATGTAAGATTTTTGTCATACTCCTATTGATTGTCCTAAAGTTGTTGAACCTCATGCTCAGCCTACTAAGCGGGCTAATGATGGTTTCAAGACGGTTAATAACAAGAAGAAGGGAAAGCAAGGTGGGTCTTCTATTCCGGGTCAAGGAGGGTTTTTCAAACCTGTTGTGGGTAAACAATTTCAATACCAACCTAAAAAGACTCCTCCTGAACCTAAGAAAGTGGAAGTCACTAAGAAGAATGCTTCTGATGTGGCTAGTTCGAGTGGAACAAAAATTGCTACATCTAACCAGTTTGATGCTCTTAATATGGATGCGTCTGGTACTCCTTCAAATGACACTAACAAGGATGTGGATTCTGGTCGTACAATGGAAGTTAATGAAGATGAGTCTACTAAGACAGGTACTGCATCACAAAAACCCCTTGTGAGTGATTTGAAAGAGATGGAGTCGGGAGTGGCTCCTCAAACTAGTGATTCTTGTATACCGCCTGTCTCTTCTACTAAGAGAGTTAACCCTTTTTCTAAAGTGGGAGAGATCGAGGTGTCTGATTCTGAAGATGAGGTGGTTGCTAACCCATTTGATGAGTCTGCTAATATATTTGGTGATGGCCAAGAGTTTGAAGATGAGTATGATGACTATGCGAAACAGGTTCGTGATCTTCCAGGGAATTTGGATGCCTTTAATGCCATGTATGGCACAAAGTTTCAAGGTCCTAGGAAGTAATTTTATTTCGTTATGTCCTATGTTATCATTTGAGTAGTGGTTTGTTTTCTTGTTTAGAAAAATTATGTAAGCTTTATGCCTATGTAACGGGCTGTGATATGGGATTTCACTCATATCCATTGTACTTAAACGTTTATTTGGTTAATATATTTACCAGGGTGCAGGATTACTCCCCTTTACCCAAAAAGATATGACTATAGGAAGAAGTGATTTTTTTTTCCAGATAAGCATATTTCAGATGATTGGGGAGTGGTTTAAGCTCAAGATCTGTTGGTGGTTTTTGAAGAGAAGATTTTATCCTCATTTGCTCATTGAAAGTTTTTTCCTCAAAATTATCTTCCATTATTTATCCTTCTTCAATGTCCTCGACATCGTCTTCCTCAAATTTGACTTCCATAAAATCACTGAATTCTTTGTCAAGATTCGTTTCACTAATATTTTATGAAGTAGTCATGAATGGATCAAAATCGTCAAGTAATGCATTTAATTCTTCATCAGTGACTTCATCAATAATATCAACATTGAAGCAAGTGTCATAACTGGAATGTGGATATTGCATTGCCTTGTCGATCAAAAAGGTAATTCGATCTTCTCCAACTCAAAGGTTGAGTTCTTTATCTTTTGCTTTAATGATTGCATCAGCGGTATAGAGAAAAGGTCTTCCTAAAATGAAAGCAACTCTAGTATCTTCCTCCATCTGTAAGATCACGAAATCTACTGGGAAAATGAATTTACCAACTTGAACAAGCATCTTCTCAGCAACTCCAACGGGATATTGGTAAGAATGATTAGTTAATCGAATACTCATCTTTGTAGGCTTCAAAGTATTGACGGATAGTTTGGAATACAACGAACAGGGCATCATAGTAGCTTCTTTTTTGAAAATTTCAAAAAAATCTGAAAAAATTAAAAAAAGAAAGAGGATAACAAAGAATTAAGAATTGCCGAATTTTAAAAAAAAAAGAATCATTTTCATGGTTAAAAGGTATTATGATACTATGATTTTTTTTAATGTCACTGTAACTATCATACATTTTAATTTTTTTTTAATATCACTGTAAGTTTTTTTAATATCGCAATAAAAAAACAATGGTATTAACTTTTTTACTAATATAAAATTAACTTTTTCAATAAAATTGTTAATATCGCAGTTTTTTTTAAACAACTTCTTTTTTTTTTTAATTTTTTTTAGTATCATAGTAACTATCGTGTGTTTTTAATATCACGATTTATTTTTACATGTAAAAAAACTTAATATCACGGTAGGTCTCATAATATCGTTAATATCACGGTAGGTCACATAATTAAAAAATAAAAAAGTGCTCATAAAAATCTGAAAAAAGAAAAAAAAAAAAAAAAAAAAAAAAAAAAAAAAAGATAGCAATGGTAAGGATCGCTCAAAAGGAAAAAAAATTAAAAAAATAGTTTACATGGTTAATTGGTACCGTGAGGTTAGCGCAGATCTTGACACTTCTAAAAAAAAGTCAATATAAAATCTGTAATGGGCTGTCCAGATCCATTCACACGAATTAAAAATTCGCACCTGATCCTCACACACACTCTCTCTATATATATATACATACTAAAACACTTATATTACAAAAATTTGAATTTTTCCCTCCCACTTTACTAAAAATATTCTAGTTGAGATGGGTATTATTTATAACTTGAAGATTTATCGTTAGTAAGATATATTATTTTAAAAAATTGTGAAAATTGAGTTTTATTGATAAAAAAAATAAATGACTAAGATTCACCCGTTGATCTTTAAAGAAAAAATAATCTATGTCCACCTCATTGATCAACATCTAGCGGATAAGGTTTACACAAAGGGTCAAAGACTATCGTCATATCATTTTAAACGTTTATTACATGTATTTACCTTTTTAACGTTGCATTATTTATTATTCTATTATTTTAATTCAACTTTATAACCCAATCTCTTAACAAACTTTTCATCACAGAAAAATGGAACAATATGACTTGATATACTATGCAGCTGCATTGCTAGCCACTTTGGTACTCCTCCTCTTTGCCCGCCACCTCCGCCAGCCCACCACCAAGCTCAACTTTCCTCCCGGCCCCAAACCATGGCCCATTATCGGCAACCTCAACCTCATGGGTCCACTTCCTCATCGTTCAATCCATGAGCTCTCTAAAAAATACGGACAGATCATGCACCTCAAATTTGGGTCAAAAAGCGTGGTCGTGGGATCCTCAGTGGAGATGGCGAAAGTCTTTTTGAAAACAATGGACGCCAACTTTGCGTGCCGCCCACAAAATGCTGCTGGAAAATACACAGCTTATAATTACTCTGACATCACATGGTCCCCTTATGGACCTTATTGGCGACAAGCTCGTAAAATGTGTGCTGTGGGGTTGTTCACTGCGAAAAGGTTGGAGTCACATGAGTATATTAGAGTAGAGGAAACAAAGTCTCTTTTAAAGACGGTTTATAAGTTGTCAGGTGAGGAATTTGTGTTAAGAGATGTATTGTACACGTTGAGCTTGGATGTGATTAGTCGGATGGTGTTGGGCAAGAAGTATTTAGAAAAATCGGACATCGGGGAGTTGATGGAGATTAGTGGGGAGGAGTTTACGAAGATGATTGGTGAGTGGTTTGTATTGAATGGGGTGCTTAATATTGGAGATTGGATACCATGGATAGGTTTCATGGATCTTCAAGGATATGTGAAGAGAATGAAGGCGGTGAGCAAGAAATTTGATCAGTTTCTTGAGCACGTGTTGGACGAGCATGAAGAAAAGAGGAGGGTGGAAGGGGAGAGTTTTGTTCCTAAGGACATGGTTGATTTGTTGTTGCAGATTGCTGATGATCCCACTATTGATGTTAAGATCGAGAGACATGGTGTGAAGGGTTTCACTCAGGTACTATACACCCTCCGGAAAATATGTGTCGTCAAATAATCAGTTTTGACCCAACATCGTTAACTTATGTTTTCATATCAGAATTATTAACCATTATAAACACAAATATAAAGCCAATGATATATCTGTTAGTTTATATATCTTAGCGAGCAATGAATACTTTTCCACATGTATAGGACTTGCTTACCGCTGGAACAGAAAGTTCAGCAGTAACAGAGGAATGGGCAATTGCGGAACTCCTAAGGAAACCAGAAATTTTTAAAATTGCAACAGATGAGCTCGATCAAGTGATAGGTCGAGATAGATGGGGGGAAGAGAATGACATGTTGAACCTTCCGTACATAAGGGCAATTGCTAAGGAGACAATGAGATTACATCCAGTGGCACCATTGTTAGCTCCAAGAAAGACAATCGAAGACTGTAAAGTTGATGGTTATGATATTCTAAGAGACACGTGCGTGATGGTTAACGTATGGACCATAGGAAGGGATCCGCATTTGTGGGATAAACCCGAAGAATTTTGTCCAGAGAGATTTATTGGAAATGATATGGATGTGAAAGGTAATAATTTAGAGTTCTTGCCTTTTGGTGCAGGGCGAAGGATGTGTCCTGGTTATAGTTTAGGACAAAAAATAATCGAGTCAAGCTTGGCTAATTTGCTTCATGGGTTTAGCTGGAAACTGCCCGGTAGAATGACAAAAGAGGATTTGGATATGGATGAAATATTCGGGTTAACGATTTCTAGAAAAAACTCACTACTCACAATTGCTAGTCCAAGGCTTCCATTAGAAATGTACTCGTTGTGATCATATATAGATCTGGTTTTAGAGGGTTGAAACTAAAGTTATCACACTATATATCACTAAGTACAATGTGTTTATGTATAATAATGCTTTGCTAATAAACTTTATAAATTATCAGTTTTATTTGCTCATTTTACTAACTCAAGATCTGTTATGAAGTTTTAGTATCAAGTGATTATTGGTAAGGTCTTGATTGTATATTGGTCTCAAGCCAGAGACGACTATCCCAAAAAAACCATCTAACATTAGCCATAATAACATTGTCTTATCTCGAAATCATTTTCTAATCTACACTAACTTATTATCATTGTGGCCTTCTAAGAAAAAACAAACACACGCAGGATTCGATACACTCACATAAAAATTGAGTGTATAAAACCACATTAATATGTTGTTAATATATGAGTCATTATATATTAGATTAGGTTAATTCCCATATTCTCAATAATCCAATCCAAAAGTATAAATACAAAACAATACATTAAAAATATGCAAGCTTAAAGGGCTAAAGCCTAAAATATACTTAATAATTAATATGGGCTAAAGCCACGTATATTGATCGGCCAATACACCCCGCAATTTGAACAGGAGGCTTTCAAACGTTCAAATTGGAGCAAAACTCAAGAAATAACGCAATAGGCAACCTTTTTGTAAAAATATCACTTGTCTCGAAGCAACATAATCACGTATAAAGTTAATATCAATCTTTAGTGCTGAACAAGATTAGTAGACAAATATACTCCATTTTCATTATCACAATATACAAGAGTAGCAGTAAACAACGGAGTATGTAATTATCTTAACAAATTACGGATCTAAGTCGTTTCCGCAACCACATTCGCGACCCCGTGATATTCAACTTCAGGGCTGGAACGAGACAAAGTAGCATGTTGTTTAGGAGACCAAGATAAAAGATTATCGCCAAGAAACACACAATAGCCAGAAGTAGACCGACGAGTAACCAGACAACCGCTCAGTCATCATCAGTATAAGCAACGAGGTAAGTCATTGACGAGGCATGTAGTTGAAGACTATGGCTAGGTAATCGTCCTTGAAAAAGGAAAGAGTACTTACCTTGGTGATCAAGTTAAGAAAGATCTAGAATAAGTGTGTTTATTATAATACAAAGGCATTGTTCATGATTCACATAACTTAACACAAAACTCTTTTTCTCCTCTCACTTTTCCTCTAGGCCGATCAACCGAACATCCTATATAGGGTTTTCAGTTTTCGTCTTTTATCATACTTGAACTAAGCCATAAGGGCATAAACAATCATGCTACGTTATTCATCTTTTATGTTACATGCATGCTTACATCATGCTACGTTATTCATCTTTTATCTTGCAACTTGAGGTAGCCAACTTTTTTTTTTAACACAATGATCATTTAATAGACCACGTCCATGCTAAAGATACATATTGATTAATATTTTCACATTCATATTAAGGAATGGACTAATAGTTGAACGAGTTTCATATTTCTCATCAAAAACTCATTGTTTCGTTTCGTTCAACAAATAAGAACATATATTAGTTCATGAAACTTTTTAAAATCATATTCTTGATAATGCTGCTATGGAAACATATTTGAGGCATAAACAATTGAGAATATTTTCTCAAACATGTATTCACTACTAACCTTCACGTTGATATTTTTTTTTCCTTCAGATTTCTGAATAATACGGAATTGTACTCGCTTACAACATTAAAATATTGCAACATAAGGTGCATTCAAATATAGCAAACTTTTTGGAAGGATTACTAAATTTTGTGTGGTAATTTATATTTTAGATTTTGCCATAATTTAACGGATCTTTCACCGTTAAGTATTCCGTTTTGAGGCCCTCATGAAGAAAAGACGGGGGAATACCTATGTTGTGGCGCACTCTCGTAAGGATGCTTTATAATTTTGATTGATTCTCCCAGATTATGACTAGTAAGATGAATCTTAGCATCAAGAGTTCACGGCAGCCAACTTTTTTTCTTCTACGGAAATAAATCCCGATTTTGTTACCTTTGACATTATATATTCAAACAAAAAAATTTAGTTATTTAATAACATTTGTACAAAGTGTTCCAAACTACCATGACTCAAAATATTTACATGGAGTTGGATGATGCTACTAATAAAATGCCTTATAGTTTTGATTGATTCTCCCAGATTATAAGTAGTAAGATGAATCTTAGCGTCAAGAGTTCAAGGCAGACAACTTTTTTTTTTCGATGGAAATAAATCCTGATTTTGTTAACAATTGTACAAACAACTACCAAGACTTAAAATATTTACGTGGAGTTGGATGATGCTACTAATAAAATGACCATGGTTAACCAAATTATAATTTTAATTCCAAGCAACTGTGCTTCTTGTGATCTATATTATCTTTTTGTTTAGAAAAAGGTAATAAAACATTTAAACTAAAGCTCCATTTTGAAAGCTATGTCCTCCTTTGTTGGAAAATTTAGTGCACTTGTGGGATTAGTTCACACCTTGAAATGGGTTAGGAGGTACGGAGTGTACACCCATAAGGTCCATGAACACCCTGACTCTTATAGTGGTTTGTATTGGTAGTACTGGTGAAAGTACTGCTTGGTGAAAGTACTGTTGGTGAAAGTACTGCTTGTGGTTTCTACTGATAAGCAGTGCTTCCACTGATAGGAAGTGTTTCCACTGATAGCACTGTGAAAGTACTGATGCTATGAAAATACTGATAAGCAGTGTTTCCACTGATAGGTTGTATTTCCACTATAAGTGAAAGTACTGCTAGTGGAAAGTACTGCTTATGGAAAGTACTGCTAAATGACAGTTACAACTTCTTTATGACCACGTTTAATTGGTCATGTAACCACTAACGGCTATAATGGGGATAATTATGAGGCTATTAATGGGCCGATTAATACTCATAATTTCATTGGAATAGCTCAAGAGTAACTTCCTATATATAGGAGATCTGAACATGCATGAGGGACATACAGAAAACACTAAACACTTCTAAGCGAAAGGGTTATTGAATTGTGCCTAATTCTATAACTGCATTTGGTCTTATCCCAAGTAGATATTCGTGATACCCAGGCATTAGGGTCGAATAGTTT
Source organism: Chrysanthemum seticuspe (assembly GCA_019973895.1). Lineage (NCBI taxonomy): Eukaryota > Viridiplantae > Streptophyta > Magnoliopsida > Asterales > Asteraceae > Chrysanthemum > Chrysanthemum seticuspe. The sequence continues at coordinate 318,081,173 of BPTQ01000004.1, read as the reverse complement.
ACTTTGGAAAGTGATCACACGATTCCAAGTGATATCCGGTAACCACCTAGTGGTATTGCTACTGTCATTGATTTTCTTAACCCTGTTCTGGGAGATATACTCCAACAATCAAAGTAAACTATTTTGTGATAATCAATGGCAACTGCTGCAATGAAACACATGGCTTCAAACTTTGCTAAGCTGGACAAGTTTGAAGGGGTGGACTTTAGGAGGTGGCAGAAGAAGATGCACTTCTTGCTGTCAAGCATGAGTGTGGTCTATGTGCTGACTACTCCAATTCCTGATGATGGTGATGATGCTACTGTGGAGCAGATCAGGAGGAGGAGCAAGTGGGAGAATGATGACTACATATGCAGAGGTCTTATTCTGAATGGTATGTCTGATTCTTTGTTTGATATTTATCAGAACTTTGAATCTTCCAAAGAACTGTGGGATTCCTTGGATGCCAAATATATGGCTGAGGATGCATCAAGTAAGAAGTTCCTTGTTAGTAATTTCACAAATTACAAAATGACTGATTCAAGACCAGTTATGGAACAATACAATGAACTTCTTGGAATACTTGGAAGGTTTACACAACACAATATGCACATGGATGAGGCTATTTCAGTCTCTTGTGTTATTGACAAACTCCCTCCTTCTTGGAAAGATTTCAAGCATACCTTGAAACATAAGAAGGAGGAGTTAACTCTGGTTGAGTTGGGCAGTCATCTGCGCATTGAGGAATCTCTCAAGGTGCAGGATAATGACAAGCCAAAGAGTGGCAATGCTGCTGGACCATCTGATGTCAATATGGTGGAGCATAACAACTCCACCAGGTACAATGACAACAAAGGCAAACGCAAGTATCATGACAACACAAGGGCAGATCCTAACAAGAAGGCAACACCTACTTGTTGGAAATGTGGCAAGACTGGTCACATTAAAAGGGACTGCAAGGGTGTTAAAATTGGTGGTAAAGCCAATGGATCAGGCACTAATGGTTCAGGGAGTGGTGGTTCAGCCAACTCACTGAAAGGTCAGAATATGTTTAATAAGTCTTTTCAGATTTATTATGTTACATATGTATCTGAATCTTTTTATGTGCAGGATGATGATGTTGCGTGGTGGGTTGACTCTGGTGCAACAGTTCATGTGTGTAAAGATAGAAGTTGGTTCAAGACTTATGAGTCACTGAATGATGGTTCTATTCTTCACATGGGAAATGAGTCAACAGCCTTGGTGCATGGTCGTGGTTGTGTAGATCTTAGGTTTAGTTCAGGAAAGATTGTAACTTTGTTTAATGTTATTCATGTTCCTGATATAAGGAAGAACTTGGTTTCAAGTAGTGTTTTGAATAATCATGGATATAAACAAGTTATTGAGTCTGATAAATTTGTTCTTTCTAAGAATGGTGTTTTTATTGGTTTTGGTTATTTATGTAATCAAATGTTCAGGCTTAATATTACCACTGACAGTGTTATTTCAGCTTTTGTGACCACATATGATTAGAGTGATTCTAACCTTTGGCATGCTAGACTTGGTCATGTTCACTATAAGAGGATGCAAGATATGTCTAGGGATGGTTTAATCTCTGCTTTTGACATGGACACTAAAAAGTGTAAAACTTGCATGTTGACCAAGATAACCAAGAAACCCTTTCAGGGTGTTAGTCGTGAGACTAAGATCTTGGAGCTTATTTACAGTGACCTGTGTGATTTGCATGCCACTCCTTCTTTGGGGAATAAGAAGTACTTTGTGACATTTATTGATGATGCTTCTAGATTTTGTTATGTCTATTTATTACATACCAAGGATGAAGTATTAGATAAATTCAAAGTGTTTAAAACTGAAGTTGAATTACAACTTGGGTCTTTAATCAAAAGATTAAGGACTGATAGGGGAGGTGAGTACATGGATACTCAGTACTTTCAGTCTGTTGGAATAATCCATGAAACAACTGCCCCTTATACTCCTCAGCAAAATGGTATTTCTGAAAGGAAAAACAGGGTGCTGAAGGAGATGGTTAATTCCATGTTGTCCTATTCAGGACTGAGTCAAGGGTTCTGGGGTGAAGCTATGCTAACAGCTTGCTATTTATTAAATAGGGTTCCAAACAAAAGGAACAAGGTTACCCCTTATGAACTCTGGACTAAAAGGAAACCCAACCTGAACTATCTCAAGGTTTGGGGTTGTAGGGCTGTTGTAAGACTCCCTGATCCAAAGCAAAAGACTTTGGGTGAAAGAGGCATTGACTGCATCTTTGTTGGATATGCTGAGCATTCCAAGGCTTTTAGGTTCTATGTTATTGAACCTAATGAACATGTTTCAGTTAACTCAATAATTGAATCAAGGGATGCAGACTTTGATGAGAATAGATTCCCATCAGTCCCTAGACCAAGTCAGAGGATTCCTAATGGAACTCATGACACTGGTGTATCAGAGGTCCCTGATGATGAACCATCAGTGGTCCCTGATGAGGTTGTGGTTCAGCAACCTGAACCTGTGCTCAGGAAGAGCAAAAGGGTCAGGACTCCAAAGTCATTTGGACCTGAGTTTCAACTATACTTAGTTGAAGGTACTAGGGATGAGGTCTCAGACCAATACTCCTATTGCTTCATTGTTGAGGATGACCCCAAAACATTTGAAGAAGCAATGAAGTCCCAGGACATTGCTTTCTGGAAAGAAGCAATCAATGATGAGATGGATTCCATCATGGGCAACAACACTTGGGTGTTGGTTGATCTACCACCAGGTTGCAAACCTCTGGGTTGCAAATGGATTTTCAAAAGGAAAATGAAGGTAGATGGAACTATTGAAAAGTTCAAGGCTAGACTAGTCATTCAGGGCTTTAAACAAAAGTCAGGAATAGACTATTTTGATACTTATGCCCATGTGGCTCGTATCAGTACCATAAGACTGCTGATTGCTATGGCATATATTCACAATCTGGTTATTCATCAGATGGATGTGAAAACAGCTTTCTTGAATGGTGAATTGGAAGAGGAGGTTTATATGAACCAACCTCAGGGCTTCATCATGCCAGGCAATGAAAACAAGGTGTGTAAACTGATTAAGTCTCTTTATGGACTTAAACAGGCACCTAAGCAATGGCATCAAAAATTTGATGAAGTGGTTTTGTCTAGTGGTTATGTTCTTAACCAAGCTGACAAATGTGTATATAGCAAATTTGATGAATCTGGTAAAGGAGTCATCATTTTTCTATATGTTGATGACATGTTGATCTTTGGCACTGACCAAAATCAGGTTGACCTGACAAAGGAATTTTTGTCATCAAGGTTCTCCATGAAAGACATAGGGGAGGCTGATGTTATCCTTGGTATAAGGATTAAACATGAAAGTAATAGAATTTCTATCTCTCAGTCTCATTATATTGAGAAGGTACTGAGGAAATTCAATTATTTTGATTGTACTCCAGTGAGTACTCCTATGGATACTTGTGAGAAGCTGATGCATAATCATGGCAAGGCTGTATCTCAACTTGAGTATTCTAGGGTAATTGGCTGCCTGATGTGTGCCATGACTTGTACAAGGCCTGATATTGGTTTTGCAGTGGGAAAATTGAGCAGGTATACTAGTAATCCTAGTGCTCATCACTGGCAAGCAGTTCAGAGGGTACTGAAGTATTTGAAGAGAACTATGGATTATAGTCTCTCATATACTGGTTACCCATCAGTATTGGAAGGTTACACTGATGCAAGTTGGATAAGTAACACTGAAGACAATTCGTCTACCAGTGGCTGGGTATTCCTACTTGGTGGAGGTGCAATTTTTTGGGCATCCAAGAAGCAAACTTGCATCACCAGTTCAACAATGGAATCTGAATTTGTGGCTCTAGCAGCTGCTGGTAAAGAAGCTGAATGGTTGAAAAACTTGCTTCTTGAGATTCCATTGTGGCCTAAACCTATAGCACCTATTTCTATCCGGTGTGATAGTGCAACTACATTGGCTAAGGCTTATAGTCAGATGTACAATGGTAAGTCTAGACACTTAGGTGTCAGGCATAGCATGATTCGTGAGCTTATCATGAATGGGGTGGTATCTATAGAGTTTGTGAGATCTCAACATAACTTAGCTGATCACTTGACGAAGGGTCTGGCTAGAGACTTGGTTATAAAGTCTGCTAAAGGGATGGGTTTAAGTCCAACTTAGTCACTGAATGCTAGGACACCCAACTCCCTCATGAGGAAACTTAGGAGCTGAGTTCAATGTGGAAAGCTGAACATTCAGTGGACTGGAGCACATGTTTTATTTACATCCCAAGGTTGTGCTCAGAACCTGCTGAAAGGAGGATGAAGTCATTACTTCTTAATGGTTAATTTTCTTTGAAAAAGTGCTTGGCAAGAGCATGACTAAAGAGGAACCACCTATGTAAATGTTGAAGTTTTACCGCTTCAGGAAGCTTTGGACTTTTAGCTTTTACAACATTTATGAATTTGGATATGGACACATGGCTTGTATAGTGTCAGGAGCTTTTAAGTGTTTGAAAACTTGTGTGTAGTTATCTTCAGGTATTCAAATGGGTTGAAGGGTTCAATTCTTAGAACACCCTGATTCTCGAATATTTGAACGTGTAATTACTAAGATGGAAATTCAATCCTCAGGACATTTTCATTTATGCACATGTTTTGATTGATGTTTATTTTTCATGCAAAGGAAGTGGACTAAATTTGGGGAGGATTGTTGGAAAATTTAGTGCACTTGTGGGATTAGTTCACACCTTGAAATGGGTTAGGAGGTACGGAGTGTACACCCATAAGGTCCATGAACACCCTGACTCTTATAGTGGTTTGTATTGGTAGTACTGGTGAAAGTACTGATTGGTGAAAGTACTGTTGGTGAAAGTACTGCTTGTGGTTTCCACTGATAAGCAGTGCTTCCACTGATAGGAAGTGTTTCCACTGATAGCACTGTGAAAGTACTGATGCTATGAAAGTACTGATAAGCAGTGTTTCCACTGATAGGCTGTATTTCCACTATAAGTGAAAGTACTGCTAGTGGAAAGTACTGCTTATGGAAAGTACTGCTAAATGGCAGTTACAACTTCTTTATGACCACGTTTAATTGGTCATGTAACCACTAACGGCTATAATGGGGATAATTATGAGGCTATTAATGGGCCGATTAATACTCATAATTCCATTGGAATAGCTCAAGAGTAACCTCCTATATATAGGAGATCTGAACATGCATGAGGGACATACAGAAAACACTAAACACTTCTAAGCGAAAGGGTTATTGAATTGTGCCTAATTCTATAACTGCATTTGGTCTTATCCCAAGTAGATATTCGTGATACCCAGACATTAGGGTCGAATAGTTTACTTTGGAAAGTGATCACACGATTCCAAGTGATATCCGGTAACCACCTAGTGGTATTGCTACTGTCATTGATTGTCTTAACCCTGTTCTGGGAGATATACTCCAACATCCTTTAGGACTTTTCATTTGTGCACATTTTTCGTTAAGCAAGTATTATTATATAGATATAGAGGAAACAAATATTGTACGCAAATAATAATAGAACAACTGTAAATATTAAAGTGGAACAATGTGATAAACACAATAATAGAATATATCATGAGATATAATTTTATATTTGGAAGAAAAGTCATCTAAATACATTGAGTAACTAGGAGAGGCTACTCCTTTAGGGCCAGGAAGTCATAATCACATGGATATAGCCTCTTTTTGCAAGATGCAAACCGAAGACTGCTTACGAAGACTTCCCTCCCCTACCCTTGCAAGGTTGGTCCCTTTGTTAACAGGTAAATTGCTGTGAAAGTGTAGGCGAAAACCATAGCAACAATATATTAACTGGTCTAGATCAATTAGGATGGTAAAAAAAATCCGAAGAGATAATTTGCAGGGTAACATAACTTGCAGTTAGATAACTGTAACAAGCATAAATGCCTAAATATGAACAGCTGTATATTTAACTTGGTTTCCTAAGATTACCGCCTGCAACTTCCAATATTTCGTTAGTCTATTCATTCCATCACACCTGCTTTACCGGGATCCAGGATTGTGAAGGAAGAGGGGATCCAGTAGCACAAATTATAATAAGGGAAACTTCATATGCTCCTCTAGAAAAGGGTGTTACTAATGCACTATAACATATCTAATAAGTCCATTCACTTTCAGACTTATTCCTAGCTCTCCAATCCCAAGTTTTGTACTAATCCTTTTAGTTCAATATAACACCATCTATGTACGATTCTTAACCAAAAGCTAATAAGTCCATTCACTTTCAGAGCGCTCTCGGTAACAAGTTCATAATGCGTAAGGAACATATACTCCAACATCCTTTAGGACTTTTCATTTGTCCATTCACTTTTCATTCACCTAGTGGTATTGCTACTGTCATTGATTGTCTTAACCCTGTTCTGGGAGATATACTCCAACATCCTTTAGGACTTTTCATTTGTGCACATTTTTCGTTAAGCAAGTATTATTATATAGATATAGAGGAAACAAATATTGTACGCAAATAATAATAGAACAACTGTAAATATTAAAGTGGAACAATGTGATAAACACAATAATAGAATATATCATGAGATATAATTTTATATTTGGAAGAAAAGTCATCTAAATACATTGAGTAACTAGGAGAGGCTACTCCTTTAGGGCCAGGAAGTCATAATCACATGGATATAGCCTCTTTTTGCAAGATGCAAACCGAAGACTGCTTACGAAGACTTCCCTCCCCTACCCTTGCAAGGTTGGTCCCTTTGTTAACAGGTAAATTGCTGTGAAAGTGTAGGCGAAAACCATAGCAACAATATATTAACTGGTCTAGATCAATTAGGATGGTAAAAAAAATCCGAAGAGATAATTTGCAGGGTAACATAACTTGCAGTTAGATAACTGTAACAAGCATAAATGCCTAAATATGAACAGCTGTATATTTAACTTGGTTTCCTAAGATTACCGCCTGCAACTTCCAATATTTCGTTAGTCTATTCATTTCATCACACCTGCTTTACCGGGATCCAGGATTGTGAAGGAAGAGGGGATCCAGTAGCACAAATTATAATAAGGGAAACTTCATATGCTCCTCTAGAAAAGGGTGTTACTAATGCACTATAACATATCTAATAAGTCCATTCACTTTCAGACTTATTCCTAGCTCTCCAATCCCAAGTTTTGTACTAATCCTTTTAGTTCAATATAACACCATCTATGTACGATTCTTAACCAAAAGCTAATAAGTCCATTCACTTTCAGAGCGCTCTCGGTAACAAGTTCATAATGCGTAAGGAACATATACTCCAACATCCTTTAGGACTTTTCATTTGTCCATTCACTTTTCATTCACCTAGTGGTATTGCTACTGTCATTGATTGTCTTAACCCTGTTCTGGGAGATATACTCCAACATCCTTTAGGACTTTTCATTTGTGCACATTTTTCGTTAAGCAAGTATTATTATATAGATATAGAGGAAACAAATATTGTACGCAAATAATAATAGAACAACTGTAAATATTAAAGTGGAACAATGTGATAAACACAATAATAGAATATATCATGAGATATAATTTTATATTTGGAAGAAAAGTCATCTAAATACATTGAGTAACTAGGAGAGGCTACTCCTTTAGGGCCAGGAAGTCATAATCACATGGATATAGCCTCTTTTTGCAAGATGCAAACCGAAGACTGCTTACGAAGACTTCCCTCCCCTACCCTTGCAAGGTTGGTCCCTTTGTTAACAGGTAAATTGCTGTGAAAGTGTAGGCGAAAACCATAGCAACAATATATTAACTGGTCTAGATCAATTAGGATGGTAAAAAAAATCCGAAGAGATAATTTGCAGGGTAACATAACTTGCAGTTAGATAACTGTAACAAGCATAAATGCCTAAATATGAACAGCTGTATATTTAACTTGGTTTCCTAAGATTACCGCCTGCAACTTCCAATATTTCGTTAGTCTATTCATTTCATCACACCTGCTTTACCGGGATCCAGGATTGTGAAGGAAGAGGGGATCCAGTAGCACAAATTATAATAAGGGAAACTTCATATGCTCCTCTAGAAAAGGGTGTTACTAATGCACTATAACATATCTAATAAGTCCATTCACTTTCAGACTTATTCCTAGCTCTCCAATCCCAAGTTTTGTACTAATCCTTTTAGTTCAATATAACACCATCTATGTACGATTCTTAACCAAAAGCTAATAAGTCCATTCACTTTCAGAGCGCTCTCGGTAACATTTTCTCATGCAGGCCTCTTGAGTTGCTTAACTTGTACCATGTTAAGGGCTGTTTTTTAGGCGGCTGTGAAACTGATATCCGGTTGACATCTTTTGAAGCATCAGTGTCATACAGACCAAGATGTTCACCTTCTAACCCAATCTGCAGAACGACCACAAAGATATAACGGGATTGGAAAAGAAGAGAGCCAAACCTATTATTTTTCATAATTATCATAACTTTTCACTACATATATGAGAATATGTAAAATGGGTCAAACAACTAAATTTCTAAAATGTGCCTTATGTTAACAATATGGCTGGTAGGTGAAGTTGGTTTAGCATAACCTGTTTTAAAGTAAGTGGAACCAAAAATAGGCATGTAACTAACTGCTTAAGCTTAGGTAATATCGCTATTAATTAAATCAACGCGCTTGTTGTATACACCTAAAGAAGGTTACCAAAGATTATATAGGTAGCTGCAAATCACATAATACAAAATGAAAATCCTAATTTCAAAAACTCATCAAAACAATGCAAACCCCAACTCTAAAAACAAAATATTAGGCAACCTAAAGAGCTTAAATTCAAAGTCTTATACGGAGTTTGGCATTGCGTTTTGAGAGTCATCTCTCCCTTTTGACACTCTGCCACAACAAATTGCCAAAAATAAAAGCCATATCAAGAAATTGCCAATCAACTAAAGCCTTAAAAAAATGATTTATGAAATTACTCAACAAAAATTACCTCAATATTTAGTTGTGGATTTTGTCGGTAGACACACTTCCCGGCACAGAAAAAACACCAAAATTGTTGATATACATAGATCTATAAATTTAAAAAAAAAAACACCAAAATTGTTAACATAAGGCACATTTTAGAAATTTACTTTTTCCAGCGAAAAGCGGCGGCACAGAAAAAAACACCAAAATTGTTGATATACATAGATCTATAAATTAAAAAAAAAAAAAAAAAAAACTTCAAAACTCATTGATCAATTAAAAAAATAAAAAGATTACCTCAAAACTTGAAAAACCGTTTTGATGGTCGTAGGTCTTAGTGGTTGCTCTCGGTGGTATCGCTACTGTGGTGGTGGGGGTGAACTTCGGTGGTACGTTGGCGTCGGGTGGTGGTGGCGTTTGAGCGATTGTGTGAGTAGCAGTGGTGGTAATAGGGGGAAGAGATGAGAGTATTTTGAGATAGGGTTTAGTGCGTGTGTGAGAGAAAGAGTTCTGCATACGTTTGTACTATTTTTCTCTCTCATCTGACTTTTCACTTTTTTCAATATTTGACTGTTTTTCTATTATATGTAGTATAGATAATGAAAACGAGTCTGTTGGTAAGCTTACTTACTTAACACACACTATTTTTATTGTCACAAAAATTCAAATACCATGCCGTCAGTTAATCTTACATTATATTCTTAAAATGCAGATGTCATTGGAGCTATTGTAGCAATTGGTGATATTATCCAAATACTCTTGTGAAAAAAGTCAGATGCACTATTGTCATTGAAGACACAGAGTATTAAATATTTTAAACATTCATTATACATTAAAACTTATATGCTTGATGTACAGTTTAATCAATAAGATTCCTAAAACTTATAATTGTTTGTTGTTCTATTTAAGGGGAACGAGAGTTAAATGTACTTTCTGGGACAGCTGAGCTGAAATGTTTAATCAGTATGCCAGCAATGATGATATCGGTCTGGTCATATTTGTGTTGCAACTTGCAAAAGTGAAATATTTCAGAGGTAACACTAACTATTTGTTTGAAACAAATAAATACTCCCAATTAACTGTATCATGTAAACTATTTGTAATTTATTAACCCGCTCATTATTTGTACTTTCTCTTCAGATGAGCCTGCAGTCCACAACTCACGTTTTGGAAGTAGGATTTTCATTAACAAGGAAATCCCGGCTATCACATCATTTAAGAAAATGTAATCTATTCTATCTTTTTGTTTAATTACCGATTATGTTTACCAAACGCTTCATTTAGTTAACAAAGATTTTGAAATCAATTTAGGTACACATCCAAAGAAGGTTACGCTGACGGTGACCATAAGATTGAGGTATTCACCCCTCCTGTTGAGAAGATCACACCTGAGATTTTTTTTAAACACACAGTCAGATCAACTATCGGTGGTATCCCAGCTCTCCAACCAGTAAGCAATCATTATTCGATTGTACAACCAAACTCTTTAGTCAGCATTTTAATAGCTTTTTGTTATTTTTCAGCCACAAAAATAACACTTATCTTTATCATTGACAGGGCACTGAAATCGTACTTTATGCAAAAGTTCATCGAATCCACAAAGAACACGGCTGGTGTTATGATGCATGTAAAAGGTGCAACAAGATGGCAAAACAATCTACATCTTCAGGTTCCAAAAAGGCATACAGTTGTGCTTATCTTGGTGTGATTTTCCAGGTGGTTCCAAGGTAACAATTTAAATCTCCCTTTATTATATATTGTTAAAACCATTAAATTTTAATTACAAATTTACTTTTTAATTGTAATAATACAATGTTTATTACAAAATTAGGTTCAAGTTGATATTGAGGGTTATTGATGAGACCGGATCAGCACCATTTGTTGTTTTTGATACAAATATTAGTAAGATGTGTAATGGTGTTTCGGCGTATGAATTAATGAGCAAACATGGGCAGAACACAGCTGATTATTTCCCTGATGAATTGAATGTTATTGTTGGAAAGAAATACCTTTTTAAGTTCACCTACACGCAACATAATGTAAACTCCAACAGCCAAGTTTACTCTGCCAAGTCGGTGTCCGATGATGTTGATTTAATTACTCATTTTAAGGAAGGATTTGCTGATGGACAAGTATCAATTTTAATTCCAAAACCCTTTTGCTCAATTTATTTATCCGTAATATATTTTGTTACGACGTTAATTTCATATTCTTGCAGGAGGTGGATGATCAGTATAAAACTCCTGATAACAGTTCTTCTGCACAATCTGTTGGCTTGGATACAACGGCTTTAAACATCAATAAGTTTTTACTTGAGACACCATATAATCAATCTCAATCTTCAACAACCCTTAGTACTGTAGCCTCTGCAAACATCCAGAAATTTCTGCTTGAAACGCCAGATAATGAAACTCATTCCACAACAAGCCGTACTGGTGCGATGCATTTGGAAAAGAAGAATGCATCTGGTAAAGCTGTTTGTGGTGAAAAGAACGATGAATCTTCAGGAAGCAAAGCAGTGAACAAGAAACGAGATATCATTGACCTGGATGACTTGCCAGATGAAGATGAGGCCTCAACAAGTGCCAAGAAACCCCTTCTTGCAACCGTCAAAATTGAGAAAGACGAGTGATTTCCGTTCTATTGATCGTCTCCATGTTTATTTCATTCCATTCGTACCAAATCTGTTTTGTTGTTCAGAATTTTCACATTTTATTTCCTTTGGTCGTATTTTACGGATTTGCTTAAGGTTTTCATTTCAATTTTATGTACAATAAGTTGGCTAATGCAGTATGTGCTATGCCATGGTTATCCTGTTATCAGTCATGGAGATTTTATCAATATATTTGTTTTCAGTATATTTTATTCATATATTATGCCTTATTATCTGTTTGATCTTACCCGTCTTTTATGCCTTACCTGTATATGTATACACTATCCTTGTGGCTCAATAGTACATACTACCTGAAAGTTGAAATGATGCATACAAAGTTACTACACAATTGAACACACTGTTCTTTTAACATCCTCATTTTAACTACTATTCCAGGATTATATTCAGGTATGTCACCCATCCAGCTGTGAAGATCACACCTGAGATGTTTTTGTAACCACACGGTCTGATCAGCGGTTGGTGGTTTCCGACTTCTCCAACCAGTAAGGATTTCCTATTCAAGTATTAGAATCTTTATTTACCTTCATGTATTACATACAATGTTAGTATACATCTTAGCATATTCTGATTTTATAAGCCTTATTTTTAGGAGTAGTCCTTGGTTACATTTACTGCACATATTCAAACAATCAAACTGCAAATCACACATTTCACTAAAGCAATAGCAGCTTCATTTAGATATTTGTCGTGTCCACTTCCATCAATCATACAACCTTATTCTTAAACTCTTTGATATTTTTCCTCAAATATCATAATTGTAATATACAATTACAAATAAAATAGAAATATATCTTTCCATTTTTTTGTAAACAATACTATATATATGCATCTTCAAAAAATCAAAATTCTTTTAATATAACTGAAAATTAAATATTTGAATCTTCATTTAAAAATAATAATACAAACATATCATTTCCAGCTATAACAATCACTCTAAGCATTATATAAACTCTCAACATCAACACAAAAAACACCAAACAAAACTGTTTTCTAAAACTTCCTTAGAGAATATCATATGGATCATCACAACTCACCAAAGGTAAAACTGCTTTTTACCAGTTTGTTACAATGTTCAATATTAGTCATACATAACTGCATTTTACTAATAGTTAATACTTATTCACAATCATTTATACATTCCATTACAATACAGAAAGAAGATATCTCAAACTCACCAAATGGATTGTGGATTGAAGATCCACCTGTTATCATTGTCTCAGATGATGAAATGGTAATATATAAGTTAGTAATACATAATGAATATTAGAACTGCATATTCACAGTAATTTATATTCGATTACTTCCAGGAAATCCCCAAGAAGATGGCATGTCACAGATTTATCAATGATTCTTCACATGAGGCTATCAATGGTGGTCATGTTGTCGATGCTCAAACTGACAAAGACAGTTTTATTTGTAACAATAAAGGATATCTATACCATCCTACGCAGGAAGACAATTATGTATTAAACAACATTGTTGATCTTCAAGACTCTGTCGATGAGGACAAAGATGAATGGATTTTCATTAACAAAGACTGCAAACATCACAATCATCTTATGGAGTATTATGATGACAACGAAGAATCCGGTGCATCAAATGTTTGTGAAGAATCCGGTGCATCAAATGTTTGTGAAGAATTCGGTGCATCAAATGTTTGTGATGAAGTTTTTCATCACAAATAATAGGCTTATAAGTTTGACATTATTATCAATAAGTTTATTCGTAAAATGTCGTTATAAACATATGTTAAACGATTATCATCAAAAGTATTTTTTTTATCTCAATTGTCATTACCTCTATTATTTCAAAACATGTTTGTTTCTTAATGCTTACTCCTTATCAGATAAGTGTTATATCTGAAGACATCAACAATACTTACTCCTTATCAGATAATGCTTACTCCTTATCACATTTTGGACATCACTGAGATAATATATCTGATAGAACAGTTACGAATACCCACAGATTAGTCACTTCATCCTAATGTATTTTGAAACCAATTTGTTATGCAATCTCCTACTAAAATTACTACTAACAAACTTTCCAACTTTGAATTAAATAATAAAAATGGATATGATATTCACATCATCACCAACAAATCATAAGACCAAAATTAAAAAATATGAATGGATCAGCAATCCATTTAACCATCAACAACACATTTCATGAAACATCTACAAACATAGAACTTGAAAACAAAGACACATCTTAAGGAACAACATAGATTAAAGTGCAAGGATATTGTTTTTACAAACCACTGATTTACCTAATCATAATAGGCTATTTGATAATCCAAAAAACAACAAATATCTTCACCATCCTAACATAACATAACAAAGCATATATCCAGAAATTAGTTCAGACCATACTAACCATCCAAAATAAACATAAGTTTTTATAGGATTAGTTTTTAACACACGTGGAACACAGGGTACACCTTCACTTCATCTCCTGCCATATCTGTGAGCAAATGCATGAACTTAAACCTTATCATTTTGTTGTACCCAAAATTACAATCACGTGCAAACTCCCTCCATTCACCAAGTATCTTCACATGGTTCGTACTTCCAGGATCCTCTTTATGAAACTCCATCTTCACCCTAAAACTGTACTCCACATCTTGGTGTATCATCAAAACCTTCCTATATATGTGCATCGGGTGGTACTCCAAGAAGTCTGCAGGTATGGTCTGCAATAAACAATGGCCAACATCTGAATACCTACTTCTTCATAAACATTAATAACGTGTTACAATAAATATGCTTCACCTAATAATAATACTTACGAGTCTTTTCAACACTGTAATCATAGAATAACTCGTATAGAAAGTTTCACCGACTTCACCAAAGTGGTCTTGATGTCCTGCCCATCGACAGATGTGGTGCATCCTGTCATCATCTGACAATACATTTAACCTGTTAGAATACCTCCTAATACTATCGAACTACACTTTTCTGCCCTGAAACTAATTAATTATATAAAGACATATATAATTTGCAACTAAATAAGGATGTAAATATTTATATCACCTTTGTCGTCAAACTCTATAGGAGGTTGCATGTGATGGATTTGTGTTGCACCATAGAAATGCATCGGTGTATGCGGACTTCCATCAAAGTTAAACGCCACAAATATATATAAAATAAATAAATTACTAATCGATTCTTAAAAAAACCACAATATATAAAACCCCCACGCGCGCGTGGGTTACAGGCCAACCATCACGGTCCTCGGATCGTGCTTGTTCAAGCGAGGGTTCCGACTACCAGATGGGACACACCGGTTCGGTTGATATCCGATTAGTGGCCAATCATCGCGACCTATCGGTTCAGGCAAGGGTTTCAACTATCATGAATGGTTGTGTTGGTTCAGGAAAGGATCCGACCATGGTGAATCTTCTAGGGTTGTGACTGGTGTGTGTTTGGAAATGGTACTGTGACTTTTCAAAAGTCACGACATACCTTATATAAAGGGACACATGGGCTAGCCATTCAAAAAATACCACATTCAAAAACATCTCTTCCAATATACCCGATTACTATAAGTAATATTTCTACACGAATATTATTTGTAGTATATAGGAATTCTCGATAACTCAGTAGTTCATTCGGATTATCACCACTTCGTGTAGTGTTGATAATTGATACATATGTTGCTTCATTATTTCTTGGGAGGCAATTCGTCGGTAACCCAAACCACGATTATTTGAAAGAACGATGGGGCGAAATTGCTTTAAGGACAATGAAAACTCGCCTTGAAGTAACAAGTAGTAGTACGAAACACATTGTCATAAAATCATCTTAATTAAACCCCATGTAGCAACTCGCATTTTTCAAGTTCATATTTGACCATTAACTCAAAACGTTTCACTCTAAACACGTGAATTTTTGAATCAAAGTATAACCGTTACGTTAAATCGCGTACGACAAAAAACAACTTTAAACGTAAATCGGCACTAAACTAAGTTTAGTATACTTTAGTTATATAATATATGACTTTTACATGCATATTTATAAATCAATTATATTTGGTTTTTATAAATTTTACGTAAGTCGTTTAAACTCGCATTTAATCTCATGCATGCATGCAATAACCAACCCAAACCACCACCTTTGTAATATAGACACACTAACACACTTATATTACAAAAATTTTGAATTTTTCCCTCCCGCTTTACTAAAAATATTCTCGTCACGATGATGTATTTTTTGTAGTTTGACGATTACTGTTTGTAAGATATGTTGTTTTAAAAAAAATGTGAAAAATGAGTTTTTTGTTTGATGAGAAAATGAATGACTAAGATTCACCCATTTAAGAAAAAATAATCTATTAACATTTTTTTTTAAAGGTGAATTTCTTATTAAGTGCTTCGTGTCGCGGTTCGACAGCGGGAGGTCTAGACTACGTTGTCTAAACCGGGTCCGCGCTAGAGAGCTCCCTCGAAGCGGAAATGCCTATTTCAAATACCCGATGGGGGAAAACCCCCTACTAATCTGCCCGAAGGCACGACAATTAATAGGGGTAAACCCTTGTCTTTTTCAAGATTCGAACCTGGGTTTACCAGGACCAAACCCCTTCATTAAAGAACTACCTTGAAGGAAAATCCCTCATTCAAACCCCTTGCAGGATTTGAACTCAAGACCTCCCTCCCCCAAGAGCCTCTAAGGACTCCAAGGTGGCCAACTGAGCTAAGCCAATTGGTTCTATTGATCAATATCTAAGGATAAGGTTTACAAAAAGACTATCATAATATCATTTTAAACGTTTATTAAATATATTACCTTTTTAACGTTGCATTATTTATTATTCTATTACGTTAATTCAACTTTATAACCCAATCTCTTAACAACTTTTCATGACAGAAAAATGGAACAACATGACTTGATATACTATGCAGCTGCGTTGTTAGCCACTGTGTTACTCCTCCTCTTTGACCGCCATCTCCGCCAGCCCACCACCAAGCTCAAATTTCCTCCCGGCCCCAAACCATGGCCAATTATCGGTAACCTCAACCTGATGGGTCCACTTCCTCATCGTTCATTCGATAAGCTCTCTAAAAAATACGGACAGATCATGCACCTAAAATTTGGGTCAAAAAGTGTGGTCGTGGGATCCTCAGTGGAGATGGCGAAAGTCTTCTTGAAAACAATGGACGCCAACTTTGCGTGCCGCCCACAAAATGCTGCTGGAAAATACACAGCTTATAATTACTCTGACATCACATGGTCCCCTTATGGACCTTATTGGCGACAAGCTCGTAAAATGTGTGTTGTGGAGTTGTTCACTGCGAAAAGGTTGGAGTCACATGAGTATATTAGAGTAGAGGAAACGAAGTCTCTTTTAAAGACGGTTTATAAGTTGTCAGGTGAGGAGTTTGTATTAAAAGATGTATTGTACACGTTGAGCTTGGATGTGATTAGTCGGATGGTGTTGGGCAAGAAATATTTAGAAAAATCGGACATCGGGGAGATTAGTGGGGAGGAGTTTACTAAGATGATTGGTGAGTGGTTTGTGTTGAATGGGGTTCTTAATATTGGAGATTGGATACCATGGATAGGTTTCATGGATCTTCAAGGATATGTGAAGAGAATGAAGGCGGTGAGCAAGAAATTTGATCAGTTACTTGAGCACGTGTTGGACGAGCATGAAGAAAAGAGGAGGGCGGAAGGGGAGAGTTTTGTTCCTAAGGACATGGTTGATTTGTTGTTGCAGATTGCTGATGATCCCACTATTGATGTTAAGATCGAGAGACATGGTGTGAAGGGTTTCACTCAGGTACTATAACCCTCCGGAAAAATATGTGTTTATGAATATTTGTTGTCAAATAATCAGTTTTGACCCAACATCGTTAACTTATGTTTTCATATCAGAATTATTAACCATTATAAACACAAATCTAAAGCCAATGATATATCTGTTAGTTTATATATCTTAGCGAGCAATGAATACTTTTCCACATGTATAGGACTTGCTTACCGCTGGAACAGAAAGTTCAGCAGTAACAGTGGAATGGGCAATTGCAGAACTCCTAAAGAAACCAGAAATTTTCAAAACCGCAACAGATGAGCTCGATCAAGTGATAGGTCGAGATAGATGGGTGGAAGAGAATGACATGTTGAACCTTCCATACATAAGGGCAATTGCTAAGGAGACAATGAGATTACATCCAGTGGCACCATTGTTAGCTCCAAGAAAGACGATCGAAGACTGTAAAGTTGATGGTTATGATATTTCAAGAGACACGTGCGTGATGGTTAACGTATGGACCATAGGAAGGGATCCGCAGTTGTGGGATAAACCCGAAGAATTTTGTCCAGAGAGATTTATTGGAAATGATATGGATGTGAAAGGTAATAATTTAGAGTTCTTGCCTTTTGGTGCAGGGCGAAGGATGTGTCCTGGTTATAGTTTAGGACAAAAAATAATCGAGTCAAGCTTGGCTAATTTGCTTCATGGGTTTAATTGGAAATTACCCGATAAAATGACAAAAGAAGATTTAGAGATGGAAGAACTATTTGGGTTAACGACTCCTAAAAAAGACCCACTTGTCACAATTGCTTATCCAAGGCTTCCACTCGAATTGTACTCGTTGTGATCATATATGAATATGGTTTAGAAGGTTGAAATTATAGTTATCACACAATATATCAATATGTACAATGTGTTTGCGTACGTATAATAAAGCTTTGCTAATAAAGTTTATAAATTTTCAGTTTTATTTGCTTATTTTAGTAAACGCCTAACTAAGATCTGTTAAGAAGTTTTAGTATCAAGCGATGATCAGTAAGGTCTTGATTGTATCAAGGTTAAATCTATTCAATAACAACGTACTCTTTCAATTGGCCAATAATCAAACGTACCCATCAATTTACCATCACCATCTCTCCTTTTACACTCATTTTCTCTCAAGCTTGGTCATTTTACATTCATATGTAACTCTTTCTCTATTTACCTTATCTTTTTTCTTATATCATATTCTCATTGTCTTGATATCTCTATTAAGTTGTAGCTTTTGAACCTAACATACTCTAGGTTAGTTTTCCATCTGAGTTTCTCTTCATTCTATTTTTGTGTCGATATTTTTCTATTCACGTAAATTCTCTAACAGATATAACTAAAAACTTTGAAGATTAGCTACAAAAAGGGGAAAAGGAAGGTGTGTGGAAGAAATGCATAGGTTCCTAAGAAGCAGACCTAAAAAATATGGTTAGTCTTATTTTGGGTTAGCTTCCTTTGATTTTACACGTATCAGTTAAGAATATGTTTGCAGTTTTGTGTTTATGGAACTGACTTTGTTTCGGTTCTAACTCTCAGGTTTTCATAAATAAGATGTTGATGATGATATTTTACATGTAACTTTCTTTTGTTAGATATGATTAGACAACTAATGTTGGTGACCAAAAGCCCTTAAGGAAAGTAAGTTGAGTATATTAATTGTAAAATTCAGTACATGATACTTGTGTTTGTGTTTAATCAATATAATGCATGTCGTTCATATTTGAACAGGGTTTGTGTATGATCATCGTTGATGTGTAGATTGATGAAAAAAGTTGCTGATAAGTGATAAAGGGTCTGACTCGTGAATGTGGGTTCAAAGAACATAAATGAACCAAAGTATTCATTTTATTAATACATTAATACGTGCTCAGTGGGCACACGTAGCAAAATTCATTCAATATTACATGCGAGAAATATTCAATTTATGCTTTAGGGTGCAAGTCGGTCATGTAAAATCAAAAATTAGAAAAGAGGATAACGTTACGTTTTAGGAATGTAATGTCAAATGGGAATAAAGATAGTCTATCTTGTTTCAAAATGACTATTACATTAATACAATCAAGAAGATTTAACGAAAGTTAACATAACAATAGTTTGTTAAAAGATCTAATGTTCTAAACCAAAAGCTTGGTGAATGATAGATTGTCCTTTTGAGAAAAAGATGATCAAGAATATGATGTCAAATAAGCTTGCTGAAAAGTAAACAATACTAAAAATATTTGACAAAAGGGAGGGTGAAATGGTGGATATGATGGTGATATAATGTTTCTTTTCCTCACATTATGTAGGTTACATTCTTTATTTTATCTCATCTCATTTCTAAATTAAATTATGTTTAAAGGCGTGCTATGCACAACCTTAAGGCCTTTCCTATGATGAACTTAAAAAGCATGAATGCTTTTTTAGAAACCTACAAATATTACTCTTGAAGATGCCAAATACGAGTATAAATTATCATGGGCTGTACTAAGCACGGCCTAAAAGAACTACCTAGTAATTATACGCATACAAGATTATGTAAAAATAACTAATGCCCATATTGAATCTTGAAGACACACAAAAAATCCTGAAATTTACCAATGAGTAGTGGCAAGAGATGGTTGCGGAAGAGCAGTGGACGACGATGTACCTTACTTCGATCTTCACTAGCCATGGCCGACCTCCGCCTCATGTTTATTGCCATTTACCAGTTTTTATTTCTCTTGTTATACATACATACGATCTGCATATACAAGCTGGAGATGTTAAAAAAAGATAATAAATAAATAAAATAATAATAAAAAAATAATAAATAAAAAATTAAAGTTCGTAGACAACTACCACTTCATTGACATATGTTACATTCGAAGAGTTTTCATCTAAAGTTTTTTGTATTTATTCTCTGGCTGTGATAAAAAAAGACTAAAATAAATCTATATCGCAATTTAAGACTATAAAATGTCTGTCATGTGCTAGACCATAAGGTTTTGGTAATTTCAAAAGTCTTTATATTCTAACCAGTAATTTCAAAAGTCTTTTTAAATTTTTAGTTTAATATACGGATATATTGGAATTTGATAATCTTTATTGTTCTGCAAGTATGAATTTACACTACAAGTATAACTAATAATTATATTTTAATTAAATTTGTTTGATGCATACTAATAAGTAGTGTTTTATTTTGATACTTATAATCTCGTGCATCTACACAATTTTTGTATTACAAATAATTTAATTTATCATTATCCGTATTCTAGTTTTTGACCAGTATATACACATACTATTAAATGCTGATTAAATTCAGACAATAACTACAACGAATAATAATATTTCAAATATATTTGCTCGGGGTTGAAAATCTTGTTTAATAATCTTATTGTTTGAGTACTTTAATTGGATATTTAGCATAACTCAAATTCATTGAATATAAATCTTTATTTATGTTATATTTAATCTCGTCCATATACTTAATAATATGTTGGTGTATGTTGGTGGTGTTTTTATTATTACGACTGATGATGATAATGATAATGATAATAATAATAATAATAATAATAATAATAATAATAATAATTGTTTATAAATAAAGTTTAAAGTATATGGGATTTTGTAAAATATATGATTTTTTTTTAATTTGTTAAATTTAAGGATTTTAAACTTAAATTTACAATTAGTCTTCTATTTTATTTTATTTTATTTTTCTTTTAATTTAAGGTTTGATTGTAAATTATGTTAACCAATCAAAATATAAAGTTTATTTACATTTAAGTCTGAAATCAAAAGAAAAATTTCACAAGGCCATGTGTATTTTTTTTCTCCACCAATCTCCACCGAATTTATTAATAGTTTCACCAAACTAATTTAATTTTGACTTCTATTACCCGATGTTGATTTTGCAACTAAGCTCTCCTCTTGTTCAATAAAAAATATAGATTGCAACAAAAAAATTTCTCTTATTATATACAACTATACAAGATTAAAGACAATCACGATCTGATCACTCAATACATGCATCAACAACCTGATCACAAATAAAATGAAAAATGAAAAAAGAAAAATAACTAATTTTACAAACATATTTCATCACGTACTCAAAACTTTATCCTAAAGACAAATTACTCATGAAACTAGCAAGGTTTGCTACATTTTGTGAATTTTTTAGAAAATCGCAAGGTCTTACTAGTTTTTTTTTAAAAAAAACGCAAGGTCTTGCTATTTTCCTAAAAAAAATGCAAAGTCTTGCTAGAATGTTGCCATCCTCTCTTTCCCATTTCTAAATAATGTCGTACATTTTACATAATCTAACGGCATATACTCCAACACACCATCCACTCTTTCCCACACACCTTCTTTACACACACGTATTTTTACTGTTTGCTATGGATTCCATGGCAAAATTGAGTTTTTTTTTAGGTAAAAGGTCAAAGACCCGGTAAATATATTACTCCAAAAAACGTTTAAGTACAAATGATATGGGTGAATCTCATATCTCAGCCCATTACATAGGCGAAAAAGCTTAAATAACAAGATACTTCATATTATCTAAACAAGAATGGCAAAATTGAGTTTTTAAGTGAAAGAACAAATGAAATGAGTTAAAATCTAGCCGTTTCGTGGTATTGATGTGGGTAAAGGGGCTAAATTTAGCCCTTCTAAACCTAAGCAGGTGTTTGTACCTGTTTTGAAGAAGGCGGTTGCTACTAAGGAGAAAATCGCTAAAGAGACAAGTACGAGTGGGACGACAATTGCTACATCAAACCCATTTGCTGCTCTTGATATGGAAGATACATATGAGAATGGTATTCCTTGTACTACTCCTATTGTTGAGAAAATTGGGAAGATTGAAAAGCTAATTATTGATGGGAAAGCTACCCTTGTGGATGATAATGGTAATCCTCTTAAAAAGGTTGATGGGTTTCAAACGTCTAAAAAGGAGTCACAAGATCAGCTTGTTAGTGAGTTGAAAGAAAAGGAGCAGATTGCGGCTTCTAAGCCTAGTTCTTCTTCTTCTCTGTATACTTCTTCTACCAAGGTGGGTAACCCATTTTCTAAGGTGGGGGATGTGGTTGTTTCTGACAGTGATGATGAGGAGGTGCTTGAGCCGGATAATCCTATGGCTAAGTTTCTCGCATCTACAGACAACGGTCACGAGCTTAAAGATTATTATGATGACTATGCGGATCAGGTCTACGATTTACCAGGGCAATTGGATGCCTTTTGTGACTTGTATGATATCAAGCTTCAAGGTCGTCGTAGAAAATTTTTTTTGTAGGTCATAAGATTGGCATGTCTTTCTTATGTAGTGTTTTGGTTGTTGCACAATACGTGCTGTTTTGTGCCCATATAACGGGCCGAGATGAGAGATTCACTCTCATCCGTTGTACTTAAATGTTTTTTTGGAGTAATATATTTACCAGGTCAATCCTCTTTTACAAAAAAAAAGAAAAAAAAAGAAAAAAAGAAAAAAGAAAAAAAGAGTTAAAATCTACAAGAATAACAATCCAGCAAAATATAACGTTTTATCCTAAATCTGCATGAAAATCTCGCAAGATTATCCGCAATCTTGCGATTTACTATTACTATTACTATTACTATTACTATTACTATTACTGGTACTGGTACTAGTACTGGTACTGGTACTGGTACTGGTAGTGGTAGTCGTAGTCGTAGTGGTAGTAGTAGTAGTAGTAGAAAACCAAAAAGATTTTACAAGAAATTGGTGGGAAGCCGAGACACTAGTTGGGCTTCCACTCCTTTCTGGATACAAAAACTTAGTCTATGAAAAATAACAGCGCCACTCTTGACGTTATTCGAGTGGCTAACAACAACGGTCTTGATGCGTGAAAGTGTGTCCAAAGCTTCCGCGTCAAGCTCCCCAAATGTGGTAAAAGCAAATGGAATGAACTTGTAACCGTTTTCTTCACATTTTTTTTGAACGATAATTGTGGCTACATGGCTCCTAGCCCAGAAGGCGTAGCGAGCCCACACAACCAGGTTGGGTCCAGCCCAGGAGGCAATGGCACCCTTCCCTTTACACACGCGAGAGGAAACCCCTATCGCCCTAGACAAGACTCGAACTTGAGACCTTGCCTAGGAAGGTAAAACCTCCACGAATATCACATTTAGATACATATTTCCTTTTCTTCTTCTCCACAGGATTATGTAAGGCCACCCCCGGAGTCCACGAAGTAGCATCAATACCCGCAAAGGGAAATATCCCAATCACATCCAAACATGCATCCTTACCTTGGATCCAGTTGAATAATAGCAAATCTGTCGGACGTAACTCTTTCCCATCCCTCGAAAGAAACCCCATTGGGGCCTCCTTTTTCATCATAATCCCAACCTTGGATCATATATCGACAAGAATATCACGCACCGGGTTATGTCTGAACTTCACCCCCACTTCACTAGAACAGTGAACTGCATGGTCTCCCCATTGGTCCATACGATGCTTGCAGCTCGGACAAGGACTACCTTCAGAAAACATAGGTATGGTAAGCCTATAACACAATACCGACCAGAATTGGTGATGGTTCATCATTTGGCCTAACCCATCAATATGTATGGTGAATAGAAAATCTTGTGCATGTGGAGCCCGGGTACAACTGAGGATAGCCACTTCCCTTGGGCTTAACGAATACTTGGAAACAAGATCTTTCTCGATGACACCAAAGTAACACTTTGCCAAGATTTCATCATATGAGGGGCAGGAGCGTCAAAGGCGACAGAGAACATGTCTGTGTTACAAGCAGTGTTAAAAGTATCGAGAGGATGCTGAAACGAAGGACCATGAGAATTAATGCCCGTTTTTACCAATATCTTATCCTGCATATCACTAGTTTGCAAACGAGAGGCGAGGAAAGCATATTGGATAATGTCACTCGCCGGATGGATGCCAAGTGTGACAACAGGCAATTAGGGAGCCCATTTTAGGTAACCGCATTACGCTAAGTTAAACCGAGTAATTGCCTTTAGAACCATTCTGATTAGCCATGACTTGTTTTGATATCGATTATTGGTTTTTATGATTTATTTTATTATCGTATGAGTTGTCATATGAGTTTTAGCCCTTTTTGTTAAGCACTATGTGATTCGGCACAATAAAATCCTATAACGAGAAATAACGTAACTTTTAAACCGTAACATGAAACTTGTCAAATAAACAATCAAAACTCGTGGAAAAACGTAAATAAAAGCGATAGAAAGTCGAAGGAACGTCGTAGGACACTCGTAGGACAATATATGAGCTCGGGAAAGGGTAAACGGGATTGTTTTACAAAATTTACGGGTTTGGCCCCTAGTTTCCCCTAGGCCGGCGCCCCCCTCCTCCCACTTTTATTATTTTTGAAGTCCCTAGTCCCATATATATATACCCCATCCCACCTCATTTTCCTAGTTTCTTTCTCTTACTAAAAACACACACACACACATCACTTTCTCTCTCTAAACATCTCTCTCTCCTCACAAACTCTAACCCTAAATATACCACCTAGCCGCCGCCACTGCCGGCCATATTCCGGCCAAACGCCGGCGAGTCACCCTACACCGCCACCACCATCTTCAAGATCTTTTCTTCCTCTTTCCAACCATATAGGGCACGCGCCCCATAGCCTTCATTAACACCTCCAAATCGTCCATATAAGACGCGTAGATCTAGGGTTTCAAGTGGGTTTTGTAGATCGAGTTTGAAAAAGGTAAATGGATCTTGGTTGTGACTTGTTTGGGTCATGAAAGGCCACGAACGTGACCATGGTGTCATGTAAGGGTGGCGACTTTAATGGGTTTTGATGAACATGGGTCTAAAACGAATTTATAATTAATTAAACATGTAAACAAGTGATTTGGTATCGTGTGTTGTGTCATTTTATTGTGTTTTTACATTTTTATTATTGTTTCATGTTCTTGGTCTAGAATAGTTGATAGGTTTGATGATTGTATGTTGTTTGGAGGTTGTTTGATTGTGTTTGGTTATTGGAAAAACCATTTGGGGAGTGTTTTGGATGGATTTGGTAGGTCGAACGAGCCACTAGGGACTCGTTCGTGGGTTATTGGAGGCGTACGTGACCCATGAGGACCAAGGGTCCGGGTCGGGTCGTTGTGGTAACTTGTTGGTAGTTGTTGTTGGCGTTTAGAAGAGACGCGTGGAGCCGAAAAGCTTCTAGAGCTTTTTTAGTTCACGTGGTCTTAACCGGGACCGTGTCAAGACCATTAGTGTCGCGACATTCGTTACGGGTATTTTTGGTAGATTGTTTGGATGGCGAGATTGATATGGGTTGATTGGAGATTGATTTGCGCTATTGTAATTATTTACTTTGACTTATATTATAAATTGTCAACTTTGAGAAGTTGCACCCACACTGATAAATCCCCCGGACACGCAAGGACCTTGTCTAGTGCATTACGAAAAATCTTAGTGAACCCGAGACGTAGCCTAGGGGGGATACATTTAACCGTACGCAACTTCTTCAAGAAAACCCGACTTAGTAAGTTGATGTCAAAGAAAACTTACCCACCCTCCTGTTAAGGTACCAACAAATTGACCCCTCCACCAATATCACCAGCAATAATATCCGATGCAACAACAACGCCATTCACTGCATCTAATACTAGTATAGGAGGCGCAGTGATGCCATAGATCGCAACTTCATGAAAACCAGGTGCTAGAGCCACTTCCCCGTCGGCATGTTTACAATTTTTACTAAAAGTGTGGGTGCAAAAACACACCCCACAAAGCCAAACACCCGCCGCATAAAGTGCCTGATCAAGCGCGGAAAATAAGGACAAATCTTTTGCAACCAGATCCTTGTATGAAGCTTTTAAAACATCCGTTTTAAAATGGAGAGTATTCAAATGGTTAATAAAATATTTCTTAGTGAGCCCTTTACCATTTCCCCCAATGCACCCTTCACAACCTTGTAACAGACAAGAAATCCGAGATACCTCGCGACTCGCCATGAAAAACAAGCCAAACCGCAAATTGATTGATTTTTTTTTAAGTCACATGACCATGCTAGTATTATTTTTTTAAATATCAAAGTGAACTTTGCTGGTTTTCAACCTTGCGAATATTTTAGAAATACTAACAAGACTTTGCGGTTATTTAAAAATCCGTAAAATGTAGCAAGATCTTGATAATTTCATTGGTAGTTTGTTTTTTTGATAAAAATTAAGTATTAAGTGATATATATTTGTAAAATTGATTATATTTGTCATTTTCTAAAAAAAATTATAAATAATTAGACTGTCTAACAACTTTGGTAATAAAACAAATTAGTGATATAGTTGTTCGTCTTAGGCGTCTCAACTGAGTGGTAGTAGGTACCGATACTGATTCTTTGTAACTTTGTTGCACCAATAATGCAATGTAATTTATTTAATCGCTCACTAATAGAATTATTAGAAAAAGCTGAGTGATCATTTACACATTCTAAATTCTAATTCACATGCAAACTCCATTTAATTGTAAACACTTACACATCTACACAGAATATTTTTGTATTTATACATTGATGTGTGTCAATTAAAATCTTAAGTATGCAAATCATTTCTCTTAAAATAATATGTCTCGCTAACTAATATAGGATAACTTTTTAATATAACATTTATGTCAATAAATTATCCAAACTTATTTTGCAAATCTAAATCCTAATACTTAATGACTAGTTTCGTTTCAACATCAAGAACATGAATTATTCGTTTGTCTCTTTGTCCCATACGTATTATTTTTCTCGTCGCTTTATATCCCCATGTGGCAAGATGACGAGTTCCCCATGGGACGGGTCTACATTGATTTGTTTTCAACGATTGAGTTCATGAAGAAGGCAAAATGTAGCGTTGTAGATTCATGGAACCGTTAGAAGTTGTTTGTCTTTTTATAGAAACGTCGTTGACATTGTCATAAATACCTTTGATCGATCGATGGTTCTGGATGATAACGATCTTTGCATTATCTCCGGAAAATTGTCCTTGTAGTACCGACATGGTATTCAACAAAATTCTCAATTGACAGATTCATGCAAGTTGGGGACTTGCCCACTTTCCCATCGCTATATGGCCCCGTTTAATTAAGATACATGTACTATTCGAAGCAAGTAGTAAATTTTATGAATTTTGTCGTCGAAGGGTATGAAAAATGTGATTAAAGATCGCACATGCATGCTAGATAGATGTTTAAGTGAGTTTTGGAATTGTATGGCATATGCAGCCTGAATTTTAAAGATCATGACCCCAAGTGAAATTTCGAATTGATTATAAGCACGTCATAAGCTGATATATGTTGTATTTTGTGTTTAACATGGATAAATCTTTTACATAGTACTCTAATCATTGTATTACTTTCTTATTAGGTCATCTCTATCACTCGATCACTACTTATGTTTTATCAATGGAGTAAAGTATCAGATTTTCCTCCATAACTCGATCACTACTCATGTTTTATCAATAGAGTAAAGTATCAGATTTTCAAAGCCCTCTCGATTAATAAACTGTTGGTTTTATGGATATAAATTAGTAGACGTGAGTTAGGATCGAACTCGAGACTATTGGATTGCACACTTTACGTATGAGAATTTAAAGTTAAATAATTAAATATAAACGTTATATTTATTTATTTATTAAACGAAATAACTAACGGACGTTAAGTAATTAATGTAATGGACTAACATTCGTTAAATGTTTATGGAAAAGGACTAAATTGCAATAGTTGGGAAGGTTCCGGAATCCCTATGGGATACCATGAACCGATCGGCCAAAGGAAACAAGGAAACAAACCCAACTTGTTCACCAAGTTAGCTTGGGTATATATACAAGGCTAGGGGTTTTGTTTTTCCATCTCTTGTGCTCATTAGCTAAACCCTAAAAATTGTTTTGTGTGTTTTCTTGTCCAAACCGATCGTACATCAACTTTGGGTGTCGATCCAAAACTTTTCCAATAACCAAGTTATTTTGTTTGATAAAACTAGCATTACTTTAATTCGGTTTAGTACGTGTGTACAAGAACATAGTAATAACATACTTTTGTTATTATCTTGGATTGAATTACAAAACAGTAAGGGGTAATTCACATAATCCTATAAACCCTAATTAGGTTTCATCATAATTGCTAGTTTGTGGATTTGATTCTTGTTCGGCTAGAATCAAGAAAAGGTACGCATATTCTTTTATGTTAATTAATTGTTCATTAATAAATCATATACGCTTCCGCATGTTTCTTTGATGTTTATTGTTTATATTTATGATTAGTCATGTTATATAATTCCAACAGTGGCATCACGAGTCATTGGTTTTAATGAGTAATTAATTACATAAACGTGTAATAAAACATATAATTGTATGATGTTTGATATGTTTGATCTAGGGTTTATGTTTTATTTTGTTTGGTCGATTTTTTTTGTTAATTGGGGCGTACCCCATTTTTTTTAAGTCGACATACACATAAATTTATTAGGGTTTTGAAAATTGTTTGCTAACCTTATTAAAACCTAGAATTAATACATTATTACGTGCTTAATTCATGAATAATTTGTTATGTGTCATGGAATTTTATATGCGATCTTGTGACTATTTGTATAATTGTTATGATGTATCCATGATTATACATGCATGTTAGTCACGGATAAGTTGCGTTGATAATTGTTTAATTGTTATGACATATTTATTTGCGATAAATCTTGAATTGGGGAAGACTCCAATTATAAAAATATTAATGAATCAATTATGTGCAATTTGGTATAATTTAATTAAGGGTTTACGCAATCGTTTCATCGATGTATGTGGCTCACTTTCTAATGTTGGAGTGAAAACCCTAAATTAATATATACATTAATTTAACCTAGACATTGATTATTAATAGGGTTTTTATCGAATAAGTTGCATGTGGCTACTTGTTTACACGTATAAATTGTTTATTATGTGCGCATTGTTTTTTTAGTAGTTTATTTTTTATTTGTTACTTGTTTGTTTATTATGTTAGACAATTTTAAGCAAAGGGTAATTTTGAATAGAAAAATAATACGGACTAAACAATGGCGAAATTTGATTTGTTTTGGAAGAGTTAAGTTTTCAATAGTTTAATTGATTGGTGACTTTGGTACAAATGGTCTTAACGGCTCACCCATTAGAATGAACTATAAATGGGTTATTTAAGAAGTGCGCACAGTTACACTGAAAGGATGTCTTAGGTTATGCTTCGCGCTTACCTGGTTCTCTGCCCTCTGTAAGTTCGAGTGGAGCTACTTAGTAAGCCATAAAATGTACAAGCTCATCTTAAGGGCGAATTAGTTTTAATTCCATGCGCCACTTCGGTGGTAATTATCCGAAACACTAAGTGTTTACACTTATGCAAAAGTACGGTATAATGGATGATAATTAACACTAAATTCCTTGATTGGTGAACCCAATACCTCAATCAAAACTTTGATAATTTGATCTTTATGAATTGGTAATAAAAAGTTTTTTTTATTAAATTTATGCTACAAGATGAATGCATGACATCTTTGTACATATTTGATTTAACCACATAAAATCAAAACTTGTACCCTTTTAAATTAAGAATATGCCATCTAATTAAAAGGAACACTTGAAGTTGCAATTTACGTCATGACAGTACTTGGCGAGATTGTGATGGAAAGGTAAATCTCTATGTAAAGTCAGACCTTACATGGACATATTTGCATTTCTTTAAGTTAGACACTTAAGTTGAGTAGGAAGTGAGACCTGGACTCAATGGCATAAGATGGGATGAAACATGTTTATATTTGCAATAGCGTTGGAAAATATAAATCCCATAATGATCTAGGAGTTGGAAATTGTTTGCCAATTAATGTTCGACAGATTACCTTATTATATGCGTTCGTTGCTAGCAGATCAACTGATGTAATGAACCTATGATAATTTGGATCCTAGTTTTCGAGAAAATTCTATGGTTATATGAATATTACCTTGGGTATTTTATTTTCTTGAAAAGTTTAATTATCGAAAATACTAAAATTGAATTTTGCTAATTCTTTAAATGTATGAATGCAACATTAAACCGTAAACGTAGGTTATTCCTATATTGGTAAAATTGATCTACACCTGTAAGGGTTTTAGTAGAGTCATCGTTACTAAAAGAATAAACCTAGTCCTCTTTTCACGCGAAAGAGTGAGATTCAACCCTATCCCTTTTCATGAATGAAGAAAGATATGATAGGACAATTAGAATTGTCTAAATTCTAAATACATAACTCGTAAGCAAATTTTAATAGTTAAGAAAATTGCATATTTTCTGAGTTATTAAATTAGAAGCTAGACTAATTTACTGCAAAATTGGTAAAAGACTAACTAGTATATTTTATCTAGTTGTTTTGTTTTAAAAGTACTACTTACAATTGTTGGAATAGTAGAACTATTAAGAAAGAAATTGCATGCCCAATTTTTCAAGTTAATAGCGATGATGGATAGTTCATCATCTACATAGTAGAATATATTCTTTTAAGTACATAAGTAATTGTTATGTATGGACTTTCTCAAAGGTGTAGGAAGTAAATAGTACACTATTTTCTTTCACTGGTTAATGAAACACTTACAATGTTGTCAAATCCAGTGGGAGTATGTTGTTCTTATTACTGAATAAGGAATTAATGTAATGATCTCTTATTCAGTGGGAGTTACAAGCTTTGTCATCTTGGTAGTAACCCAGATTATCTCTAGAATGTCTTAAGATAATTACTTTCTACTTGTAGACACTTATGTTTTCAAGGATAGTCATGTACGTTTCCTGATTAGACAATGAAGTGGTTCTACATCTACTAGTTATGCTAATATCAATGACACAATCATATTAGTCACATAAACAAACATATGTCGTGTTGTTTATCTGCTACATGATGTTGTTTCATGCACAAGTGGGAGAAATCTATATTGTGTGCAAGGTACAACATATAAGTATATGATTTAATGAATTCTCTTGACTGCAAGGTAAGAGACCAATATTCTAATATAACTTGTACATATCAAATTCAAGAAACACTTGGTGTTGCAATTTACGTCATGTCAAAACTTGACGAGATTGCAACAACAAAGTAAATCTCTATGTGAAGTCAGACCTTGCATGGACATATTTGCAGTTTCTAAATTAGACAAGTATTTAGAACATGTGTCAAAATGATATATAAGACTACTTCAAATTAAATATTTATGTATTATTAGAATGACATAAAATTAAATGAAGTAATCTAATCATACTTCAATTTGTTTATGAATTTTGGAATGACATAAATAAATGAATAAATAATGTAGTCCTACATTATTGTGAAGTAAAATAAATTAACTTGAAATTACTATTGAAACCAAGAGTTGTGTTCATAATTACTTTAGTTAAACATGTTTATGATTCATTGTAAAGACATAAACATAAAGTCTTTTAAGACTTATAATAAAGTAAGACGTTAACTTGTTATGTTTTTTAATTAAGACATATACAAGACGTCATTGAGTTGATCAATGATTGATAACGTATAATGGGATTATAACAGTTTATGTTTCTTGTTGAGACATGGATATGAAGTAACTTGGTTAAAAGGTACTTGTGTTATAAAGCATGTAATTGGCTTGGAAAGTCTATTATACCATTAAGTTGACTTAGTTGGTAAATAGGTAAACCAAAAGGAATATGTTTATCTTATATATTGTTAGATTGTCTTACAATATTAAATTCTAATGAATACCACAAGTTGATGGTATGTTCAGTTAGGAGAATCAAACTCTATTTGATTTGTTTGATTCAAGATAACCATAATTTTTTTCTTAAAAGGTAACAAGGTTAGAATATTGAGTATGGATTGAATATACTCAATATGACTCCGACTTAGAATATTAATAAAACACCATTTCATTATGGAATGTGATGAATCACATTAAGTTTTAAAATTGAAGATTCTGAATTTGTTAAACTACTTATGAATAGGTTATTAACAAACTAATGTCAAGAATTATCAATGTTTATTTGTAATGTCCCAATTAGAGAACAATGTAGTTTTGCTCTAATTGCTAAGTATATATAGATAGTCTATATATTACAAAAGGCAAGTGGGAGTTTTTTATCTTGAAAGATAAAATTACAATATACATAATCTTCTAAAAACACACTAGTAAATATCATGATGAGGTTAGACATGTAATTGATAGACCTCATGATGATGGAATTTTCATTCATAGATCTGCAAAGATATCTCAGATATTTGACTTATATGCTGAGAAATATGAGTTACAGGATTATAGTAAACCTGATAATCATTATGATGGATTACCAAATATTGAATTGGGTAAATTACTCATACTATGAATGTTAAAGATGTTGTCCATAAAGATAATCAATTTTGAAAATTTGGTTTATCTTAATAGTTAGACTAGAGAATGGAAATGAGTTCTTCAAGAGATGAAAAACCCTAGTGGTTTGAATTTTTATGTAGAAATCATATGGACAAAATTTGTACACATATTTAATGCATGTTTTATGACAAGACTATTAATCATACTTAAGCAATTAATTATGATTGAATATTCTTTTCTAGACACATTAAATATATGAAGATGATAATTGTCATACTTGTTTTCATTAATATGAAATATGACAATGGAATATCAAAACTTTTTCTTGAGAAATTACTTGAGCGAGGACGGTAAGTAATTGAAAGGTTTTTTTAATTCATATAATCTTTGAAAGTGTACGAAGTGCAAATAATTCATGAATGGATAAGTGCATGCATCTATGAAATTATTCTTATGTTTAATTATTAAATCCCATTTTCGATTTATAATTAAAGTAAGATAAATTTTAAGTATTCCTGAAAGCTAGTGGGAGTATTATGTTAAGTTTCTTAAATCTTATATGTTGTATAACATATAGTAAGTAACATTCCTTGTAAGCTAAATGTTAAGTCTTAGATTGGAATGAAACTTCACTTGTAAGATTTAAGAATTAAAACATACAACCTTAGAATATATGTTTATTATTAATAAACATGTGCAGTAAAATAAATGATTCTAATAAAACATGATATATCATTTGGGAAATTGATAAATATCTTTTGACAAGATAGAACATGAATGAGATCTAAGGTTGACCTGTAGATTCATCATGTACATCATGTTGTGTATTAAAATTGTTGTATCATTCTTGAATAAGAAGTGATTTGACAACATTGATATCTAACTAAAAGTTATTAGATAGCTTGTGTAATGAATATTCTAAAAGAATTACATCCTCAGCCTTGAATTACTCCTAGATTCTATGGATGAACAATATGTCAAATGTTGTGCAAATTGTCATCAGCTTTAAACTTGAAAGTTAGGAAAGCATCAAACATTACACAAGGATATTAAAGTTTACGGAGTTTTAATGAGCATATTGTTGTTTGTATACAATGATGTTGGTTTAATTGAGATGACACTCAATACTAGTCATGGTAGGATTTCATCCTTGTTAATGGCCATGTGAACTATTTGTGCTACTAAAAGCACAGTTGCATTATACATTAAAAGAATAAGAATACTTTAAACTTTAAAATGTTTGAAAGTTTAAATTGTCATAAATTGGTGATAGAGGATGTCACACATTTTATGAATTATTATGTGGATTGGTGAATGCACACATACAAGGACTTCATTAATTGAATTCTTGAAATAAGTATTCTCAAAATTACGATAGATCAAGTTGGTTGATTTATGCCTTGTCAACAAGTATGATTGTCATTACTTGAGGCATAATTCATCAACTGGAATTTTCATGCATTGATCTATTTGGTATTTGGATAAGGGATGTTAAACAATTGTTATAATAAATCAAATACTTGGTATGTTTGATTTTATAATATATTGTATCCTATATTTGCATGTTTAATCCGTGAATAAATTTATTTATTCTAAATCGTCCGTTGTCAATTAATAATATGGGAGTATCATTAAACTAAGACAAATCTGAGAGATATGGTAGAATATACTTGAAAGTATATTGATGGGAATGCATACCAATTTCAGATGATATTCAATGAATTGAATATAGGACTTATCCCAACTACATAATTTACTTTGTGGATATTGTTATAAGTAAATTATGAATAGTTATCCTCAGACTTGAGATACCAGATAAGTGTCATGAATGTAGTGCACTTCTGTGGAACAACTTAACGCTATACGTAACTGGTAGTCATAAGGGTTGTTTTCAGAAATGTTACAAAGTTTGTGGGTTATTCTTATAGTCAAGATAGAATTTGTTCCTTCAAATTTATTTTGGAGTTTAATACTGTTGGGCCCCTTGTAGGGTTGACAAGATGTTTGCGTGGCCACGCCCAAAGTTCTCCCCTGAATATGTTCAGAAGATTTGGTAATCTTGTTCAATCACTTATAACGAGAAACAGAATAGTTGGATAAAGAATGACTTAATTCCATATCTTTATTTAACATGGTATTAGAAACAAAAGGATAATAATAATGAGAAATCATTAAAAGGTTTTCCAGGAGCCTTGCTCGAGTTGTACTAGAGGCATCGAAGTGTTGCTAGACGCTAACCGAATGTGATCACTCTATTAAGATATATCCAAGTGGGAGCTGTTGGTTTTATGGATATAAATTAGTAGACGTGAGTTAGGATCGAACTCGAGACTATGGGATTGCACACTTTACGTATGAGAATTTAAAGTTAAATAATTAAATATAAACGTTGTATTTATTTATTTATTAAACGAAATAACTAACGGACGTTAAGTAATTAATGTAATGGACTAACATTCGTTAAATGTTTATGGAAAAGGACTAAATTGCAATAGTTGGGAAGGTTCCGGAATCCCTATGGGATACCATGAACCGATCGGCCAAAGGAAACAAGGAAACAAACCCAACTTGTTCACCAAGTTAGCTTGGGTATATATACAAGGCTAGGGGTTTTGTTTTTCCATCTCTTGTGCTCATTAGCTAAACCCTAAAAATTGTTTTGTGTGTTTTCTTGTCCAAACCGATCGTACATCAACTTTGGGTGTCGATCCAAAACTTTTCCACTAACCAAGTTATTTTGTTTGATAAAACTAGCATTACTTTAATTCGGTTTAGTACGTGTGTACAAGAACATAGTAATAACATACTTTTGTTATTATCTTGGATTGAATTGCAAAACGGTAAGGGGTAATTCACATAATCCTATAAACCCTAATTAGGGTTCATCCTAATTGCTAGTTTGTGGATTTGATTCTTGTTCGGCTAGAATCAAGAAAAGGTACGCATATT
The DNA here is from genome assembly GCA_019973895.1 of Chrysanthemum seticuspe. Classification (NCBI taxonomy): domain Eukaryota; kingdom Viridiplantae; phylum Streptophyta; class Magnoliopsida; order Asterales; family Asteraceae; genus Chrysanthemum; species Chrysanthemum seticuspe. The sequence continues at coordinate 318,045,555 of BPTQ01000004.1, read as the reverse complement.
CTTTTATGTTAATTAATTGTTCATTAATAAATCCTATACGCTTCCGCATGTTTCTTTGATGTTTATTGTTTATATTTATGATTAGTCATGTTATATAATTCCAACATAAACTTGTTGTACCATTAAGTGGCTTATGTACATATTAGCCGTGAGACCGGTCTGTAAGGGCTGCCAGAAGGTCACTTTCCCTTAAGTAGCTTATGTACACAACTACACAAACTGATTTTTCCCACAAACATTTTCCCACAGAAACAAAATTGTGTGAAATTTCACACGGGATACCAACAAATTACACACCAAATTGTTGACCAAATTTCGATGGGAAATATGTAGTAAATTTCCCACGGATTTCTCACTCTTTACACACTAAATTGTTGACCAAGTTTTTGTGGGAAATTCGTCGCAAATTTCTCACAGATTTGCGACCATATTCACACTGTTTGTGTTTATTAGACATCCGTGGGAAACTTGTGGCACATTTCACACATATTAGCCACGGCCATAAGTACGTGGCAAATTTTAGTTCAATTACTCACGAATTTCACACGGTATAAAGTTTTTGTGGGAAATTCGTCGCAAATTTCCCACAGATTTGCGACCATATTCACACTATTTGTGTTTATTAGACATCCGTGAGAAACTTGTGGCACATTTCACACATATTAGCCACGGCCAAAAGTATGTGGCAAGTTTTAGCTCCATTACTCACGTATTTCACATGACCTTTTTTTATGAAGTAACTATTTAACCGGTTTGTGGGAAATCAGTGGGTCACTAGCCACGTATTTCCCACAAAACGTTGTTTTTGTGTTTGTCATGGGAAATATCTACATGACAAACCATTGTATATGTGTGGACATCTACATATATATGTTTTTGTTTGTTTATGACCTTCATCGTATCTATAGATGTTTTGTATCTAGGTATATCGATGTGTATATGCGTGAACGTTTAATAATATATAAAAAAAGTAAAAGAAAACGATTATGTCCGTGGGAAATATGTGTGTATTTTCCCACAGATTACCTACCAATTTAATATATTCGTGGGAAATACATGTGTAAATACCCACAGATTTCCCACAGAAAATATCGTTTTTGCATTTTGTCTACTTACACATTCTCACATCATTTGATATGTCTTCATATGTGTTTGTAGTTTCATATTATATGTGTTTGTCAATTAATGTAACTATTAATGTCAGTATCACAAGTGTATGTGAAGGTTTAGGAATAACCTTTTTGTGTAACAAACCATTATATGTGTGTGGATATCTACACGTATATGTTATGTATGCTTGTTTATGACCTTCATTATATCTATAGATGTTTTGTATCTAGGTATATCGATGTGTATATGCGTGAACGTGTAACAATATATCAAAAAAGTAAAAGAAAACGATTATGTCCGTGGGAAATATGTGTGTATTTTCCCACATATTACCTACCATTTAATAAATCCGTGGGAAATATGTGAGTAAATACCCACGGATTTCCCACAGAAAATAGTGTTTTTGTATTTTGTCTACTTACACATTCTCACATTATTTAATATGTCTTCATATGTGTTTGTAATTTCATATTATATGTGTTTGTCAATTAATGTAACTATTTATGTCAGTATCACAAGTGTATGTGTGGGTTTAGAAATAACCTTTTTGTGTAACAAACTATTATATGTGTGTGGATATCTACACGTATATGTTTTTGTATGCTTGTTTATGACATTCATTGTATCTATAGATGGTTTGTATCCATGTATATCGATGTGTATATGCATGAACGTGTAACTATATCAAAAAAGTAAAAGAAAACGATTATGTCCGTGGAAAATATGTGGGTAATTTCCCACAGATTACCTACCAATTTAATTAATCTGTGGAAAATATGTGTGTAAATACCCACTAATAGGGGTGTTCATCGGTTCGGTTATCGGTTTGTTCGGTTAATTTTTTTTTTGGGTATAACCGAACCGAAAACCGAAAACCGAACCCCCAATAACCGAAAACCGAACCGAATAACCGATTTTTTTTTTTTTTTTTTTTTTTTTAATAATTTTTTCATTTATTTATATGTATTTTTTGAAAAAAATAATAATTTTCAAGCTTAAAAATATTATATATATATTTTAAAAGAGTTTTAATATATTTTTTTAATATAAATATATAAAAAAACATATATATTTATTTAATTTCGGTTTTCGGTTGGGATGGCTAAAACCATAACCGAACCGTAAACCGAACTTTTATTTCGGTTCGGTTCGGTTTTGGCAATTTCGGTTCGGTTACGAGTTCGGTTCGGTTATTTTCGGTTCGGTTCGGTTTCGGTTTTCGGTTTATTCGGATATTACCCAACCCATGAACACCCCTACCCACGAATTTCCCACAGAAAATATCATTCTTGTACTTGCAAGAAAAAGATACACCAGCCCAACCAGATACACAATGGGTTAAAGTTCAGCCCATTCCCAAAAATCCACCCGATCCAAGTTACCTACAAACCAATTACCAACCGGTTATAACCCCATTACTAACCTAACCCTAAAAACTCTTCACACAAACACACCGCCCCCTCCTTACGTTTTTCTCTCACCAAACTGTTAAAAAAAACGCTTCATATCAATCTTACACACTCATCTCAGTCATCAACCACAAAACATAATCAATCCCGATTCACAAACACCACACCTTTTCGTTCTATCTTTATAATTCAATCGAGCACAAACGAGTCTTCAAGATCATTTTCAAAATGGTCTCGGGTAGGTATTGTGATTTTTATGTTTTGAGATAGATTGTACGAGCCAAAGAAAACAAATAACATAATTGTTACATTGTTTCACTTTACATGCTCGGAAATGAAAAGAAGTTGAAGCTTCTTAAATTTACAGATCCGTGAAGATGTGGTTCCACGAAAAAAAATCTTGGAAAGATAAAACCGTGAACCTTCTGAGATCTATTTGTCATTTATGTTTCGAGTTTAGGATATGAATGAGAGTTGGGAAGTGATTTATGTTTTGAAATTTATTCGTGGTTTAGACATGTTATTTGAATGGTTTATGTTGACATTCACTTTGGTATTGAATAATGTTATTCGTGATTTATGTTGAATGGTTTGATGTTATTTGAAACACATGTTTTGATTTTTATTTTAAGTGTTAGATTTAAATAGCTCTAATTTTATGTGTCATTAGGTTCTTTTATTTTGGTTACAAGCAATAATTTGGTTTTGTATCTTTGTGAACACAGGTGGGAGAGCTACTTATGGCTAAGATGGGAGAAATATAAAGATCATAGAAGAGGCAACAAAAACAGGATTGTGGCTAAAAGATAGAAATAGATTATTTTAGTAGTAGTTTAAGGTCAAAATTGATGAATTGAATATATTTGTAAATTTATATGTGTTTTGATGGAATGTTTTTGGTGATCTGTTAATGGTTTTTATTGTTTTAGATATTAGTTTTTTGTATTTACTGGTTCAAATTAATTACAAAATTCTCACAGAATTTTTTGGTGAAAATATATTTTTTGTGGGAAATTTGTGATAAAATCGTAAGAAATTGTGGTGTGAAAATTGTTGAAAACCCGTGGCAAAAAAACCACGGATATGAGTAAATTCTAGTGTGAAAATCGTTGGAAAATTGTGACAAAAAACCTACGGATATGAATGGAAAATGGCTACTAAAAATTGTGGGAAATTTTGTGAGAAATCTGTGTGAAAATTGTAGTGTGAAAACCGTTGAAAATTTGTGGCAAAAAAACCACGGATATGTGTGGAAAATGGCTACTAAAAACTGTGGGAAATTCCGTGAGAAATCTGTGGGAAATTAAACCCACGGATTATCCACAATGATATTCGTGGGAAATAAGTCAACGCCCCGTGGGAAAATTAGTGGGAAAATATTTACCCACGGGGTTTTTTCACACGGAATAATTTCGTGTGAAATCTGTGGAAAAGGGCCTTTTTCCACGGAATTTCCCACGGATTTTACCGTGGGAAAAACCTGTTTGTGTAGTAGTGGTAGCTATCATTATTGTCCATTTTTTATCAATATTTTCTCTTGGAAGTCGTCCCTTACATTTGGATAGAGGTGTGACTGTCTACATCTCACATTACTGATGTTCTTGTTGTTGTTGTATCAATAATTATTCAGACACGTTTAACCGATTTGTTTGACACCAATGAGATTGTTTTCTCTTCATTGTTAACCTTCATTTTATAACACAAGTATGGGAATGGTGCAGAGGATGTTTGGTCCCCAGACTCAGCACAAAAAACGGCAAATGTCTAAATAAACAAGTAACATACTTTCAAGTTAAAATATAAAACTCAAGAAACTGTGATATGCCACGTAGATATTGTGGTGGAAAATGAACCAGTACAATGATGCCACGTGTAAATAGAAGCATGCGTTTCACGTGTGAAGTGGGCCATAGCATATGGAGGTACACAACTCCATCGTGAAGGATTATGTACAACCTAAGAGTGGAAGGTGTGGAGAAACCATGGCTCGCCGTGAGCCTACATGGCAGCTCGCCATGGCTCGCCGCCACACCGCCCCCCTTCGCCATTGCTCGCCGTCACTTGCTTCATCGTCATCACGACGAAGGTATACTCTGACATTTTTTTTTTCTTTTAATTGATAAAAACAAGTTTATGTGTGTATGTGTAGTGTGTGTGTGTAATGGTGGGCCCCAAATGAAGAGGTTGAGGTTTGTTATGAGTGAGGAGGGGGTTTGTTGTGGTTAGTTGTGGGAAAATGAGATGCTGATGTGGCGCTGAGGTGGCGCGACGATGAGGTTGAGGCTTGTTATGATACCTAGCACTCTAACAAACACACGGGTTTAAAAAAACAGCAATGCAAACTACATTAATTTTTCAGATTTTGATTGTATATCATTGATAGTGAGGGTAGGAGTAATAGTAGTAGTAGTGGACCAACATACTTGTTTTTTTGTACACGAGAATAATGTAAAAACTAGGGGAGGTAATATGATCATCATTTTTTGATGATTTGAATCGAGTATAGTTATGTTTCATGTTTAACAAATGAGAAGAGTACCCATTTTGTCGTCTCTTGGTTTAAATTAGTACTCCCTCCGTCCCAAAATTTAAGTCTAGTTCGACTTTTTGAATTCAACTTTGACCATAAATATTTTTGTTTTTATTATATAATACTTGATGTAAATTATATCATATGAAACTATTTTTAAAACCCAATCCATTTATATATTTTGCATCAAGTATTATATAACACAAACAAAAATATTTAAGGTCAAAGCTGGATTCAAAAAGTCAAACTGGACTTAAATTTTGAGACGGAGGGAGTAAATGTTAGTATTTTTACATCAACCATCTCACTAAATGCGCTCAAATCTTTTGAAAATTAACTCATTGAAGTTCACTTTTTTTATTTTAGACACAAATTGCCACCTCTAATCTCACGGACTTTTTAACCGTCAACGCTTCCTTTGCATAGTTGCATGAGTCTCTTGTTATAGGTCATATCCGTTTTCATTCAAATACTTCTTTGTGTAATATGTCTTGTCACACATCATTTCCTAACAATAATGACTTCACCATTTTTATAGCATGCTGATGTCACAAGATGATAATTCAAAGCAACACGATGGAGTTAAAGAAAAATGACAAGGTGTCGTCTGGAAGAGATCTCAACAAATATTACCAAGAGAACATATCTAATACTTATATTATAGGTATTTGTTATTTTAAGATCCACATGCACCATATGTTAAGTTGTTTGTTTATGATTTGACTCGTTCTACAAATGTTAACAAGTTAGGTGTATTACACGTGAAATATTAATTTATATGTTTGGTAATACTACACTTACTATATTTAATTGACACATGAAAAATTGAAGTGTATTATTTATTTATTTATTTATTTTTTATTTTTTATTTTTTATAATTTTTCTCCTCAAAAATTAATTTATAATGTAGTTTTTAAAATTTATCAAAAATTAATGCGTACCTCATGGTTTTAATTACGTCACCTTTACGACATTCAAATAGTTTTACAATTTCACTATAAGTATGTCAACATTTATCCCTATTTACGTACATCACCATAACATAACATGGAGCAATATACCATTGTTACATCTTATGCACTTGCGTGGCTAGCCACGGTGGTGCTCATCCTCTTTGCCCGTCACCTCCGTCGTCCCACCACCAAGCTCAACCTACCCCCGGGCCCGAAACCATGGCCCGTTATTGGCAACCTTAATCTCATGGGCTCACTTCCTCACCGTTCTGTCCATGAACTTTCTAAAAAATATGGTGAAATCATGCACCTTAAATTTGGTTCAAAAAATGTTATCATTGGCTCCTCGGTCGAAATGGCTAAAGTATTTTTGAAAACAATGGACGCCAACTTCGCTTGTCGTCAAAAAAACGCTGCTGGAAAATACACCACTTATAATTACTCTGACATCACATGGTCTCCTTATGGACCTTATTGGCGACAAGCACGTAAAATGTGTGCTGTGGAGCTTTTTAGTGTGAAAAGGTTGGATTCATATGAGTACATTCGAGTGGAGGAAATGAAGTTGCTTTTGAAAAAGGTTAAAGAGTTGTCGGGTGAGGAGATTGTGTTAAAAGATCTATTGGCGACCGTGAGTTTGAATGTGATAAGCCGAATGGTGTTAGGAAAGATATACTCAAATGATGAAAAAGAGGGTGAGAAATCGATTGTGAGTGGCGAGGAGTTAAAGAAGATGATTGATGAGTTGTTTTTGTTAAATGGAGTGCTTAATATTGGAGATTGGATACCATGGATGGGTTTCATGGATCTTCAAGGGTATGTTAAGAGGATGAAGGCTGTAAGCAAGAAGTTTGATCGGTTTCTTGAGCATGTGTTAAACGAGCACGATGCAAGGAGGAGAGCGGAAGGGGAGAGTTTTGTCCCGAATGACATGGTTGATTTGTTGTTGCAGATTGCGGATGATCCAACTCTTGCTGTTAAGATCGAGAGACATGGTGTAAAAGGATTCACTCAGGTATTTTATATTATGTTACATGTCACTTAGAATGATTTCAAATATATAGATGAAAGATGTGACATTAGGAGTTATGTATGTTTGTAAATCTGTCTTTTTTGTAGGACTTGCTAGCAGGTGGGACGGAAAGTTCAGCGGTAACAGTGGAGTGGTCAATAGCGGAACTCTTAAAGAAGCCGGAAATATTTGAAAAGGCAACGAAGGAGCTAGACCGAGTGATAGGCCGAGACAGATGGGTTGAAGAAAAAGACATGCCGAACCTACCTTACATTAGGGCAATTGCTAAGGAAACAATGAGGTTACATCCGGTGGCACCAATGTTGACACCTAGAAGGACAATAGAGGATTGTAAAGTCGACGGCTATGATATTCCAGAAAACACTTTAGTGATGGTTAGCGTATGGAACATAGGAAGAGACCCCGAGTTGTGGGAGAAACCTGAAGAGTTTTGTCCCGAGAGATTCATTGACAAGGACATCGATGCAAAAGGTAATAGCTTTGAGTTATTGCCATTTGGTGCAGGGCGTAGGATGTGTCCCGGTTATAGTTTAGGACTAAAAGTGATCGAGTCAAGCTTAGCTAACTTGCTTCATGGGTTTACTTGGACATTACCCCGTGCAATGTCGAAAGAGGATTTAGTGATGGAAGAAATATTCGGGTTATCGACTCCTAAAAAGATCCCGCTTGTCACCGTTGCTCACCCAAGGCTTCCACTCGATATATACTCTTTGTGATCATATTTAAGGCTCTCTTTCAAGTTGCTACAATAATCACATCAACTCGTTATCTACAATAATCGTGTTATTATGTGAGATGTTACGTTAATAGAAAGTCCACTTTCAGTCGACTTCATATATACTATTCATTGTTTAGTGATTGGTCAATTGTATTATATATATAGTAGTTTGTTAATTAATATGATTAGTTGCACATTAATGTGATTCGATCTATTTTTAATTTGTGTGAAGCTTTTGGTCTTTAGTTGAATTTTTTAGTAGTCGCGTCAGATTACTTTCTACGGAGTAGTTATTAGTAGTAAAATTGATTTGGGAGTAATACATGGTGCAACTTGAAGTTATTTATACAAAAAACAAATTTATTATTTGTACGGTATCCCACCACTTCTTCATTATTTTTTAATGCAGAATCACCACTAATAATTGTGATACCCTATACCTCGTTTCGACGAAATTGAGTATTGTTGTTCTTGTACCATTAATAACTGTAATAAACAAGCCATAAACAATGGAAGATGAGGATTGCATATACTTTTTTCTATCATTAGTATAAAACTTCTAACGTGTATGCCGGTTACTTATGATTGCGAGTTCAAGTTTCAGTTGAGACATAAAATGCAATTCTATTTTGTAAACATGTTTCTTTCAAAAAAAAAAAAAAAAAAAAAAAAAAAAAAAAAAAAAAACTTTGCTTATACTTAGTTTTTCTTGCCCAAAAAAGAAATGGTGTGTGCATAACACATTATATTTGTACATTGGAAAATCCCGAGAAATTTACTGGAAAATGATATTGACGTGAAAGATAACAACTATGAGTTACTCCCATTTGGTGCACGACGAATTGAAGGATGTGTCATGGTTATAGTTTAGGACGAAAGATGATCAAGTCAAGTTTGGCTAATTTGTTTCATGAATTGTTAAATAAAACAGGTTTAGGCGTTGTTTGATATTGACGTGAAAGATAAAAACTATGAGTTATTCCCAATTGGTGCACGACGAAGGATATGTCTCGGTTATAGTTTAGGACGAAAGATGATCGAGTCAAGTTTGGCTAATTTGCTTCATGAATTGTTAAGTGAAAGGGGTTTTATGTTACGACCGCTTGGGTCGTGTCTAGTCCCGTATATCATAAGGATTATGTCGTGGGCTAAGTTATCTTTATCTATCTTATTTTGTTAGGTCATGTTCGAGTCTAATTGGGTCTAAGGTCATTGTAAGGTTATAAATACCTAGCCATTATAATGAATGAAAGCATAGTTATGTCAAACAAATAATTCTGTTCTCTTCTTTAAATATTCTTAAGGAGCTCGCGCCCGCTTGAAGTGGTGCCCTATCTCGATACAACCTCAACGGGTCGTATCAATTGGTGCTTTCATTGAGAGTCCTCGTTTAGAGGCTACCAAATTAGGGTTCCAATTAAAAAAAAAGAAGCTATTTACTGGGTACTGTTCATCGAGTACTGTTCATCGCCGGAAATTCCTGATTCATTGTTTTCATTGAAATCATGGATGAACAAATGGTTCGATTATGGCTGAAAGAGCATCAAGACATGGCTGAGAAGCTGGTACAGCAACAAACCGCAACTCTTCAGCTTCAGTTTGACACTTTTCGTGCCGAATTACAGGTGATTCGAGGACTTCTCCAGAATCGGAATGGGGGTGACGGCAATCATGGGATGTTGTTACCGCATGCGATGAGGTTGATTGTTCCAAAATTTACAGTAGTCGATCCGGATAGTTGGATCTTTGCCATCACGGAGTACTTCTCGCTGCTTAACACCCCCGCTGATCAGCGATTGCGGATTGTAAGTTTTAATTTAGAAGGTGCGGCTGTGGAGTGGTTTCGGTGGATGACACGGAACAGTTTGATTACTGATTGGGATAGATTTGTAGAGAGTGTTAACAACCGTTTTGGTCCATCGAAATATGAAGATCCGCAAGGGGCTTTGTCGAAGCTATTACAAATCGGTACGGTTGAGGATTACCAACGAGAGTTTGAAAAACTAATGAATAGGGTTACAGATATCTCGGATACTTTGCTCATCTCTTTCTATATATCTGGTCTTAAACTATCTCTACAACGGGAGCTGTTGGTGGCAAAACCAACGACTCTTGGGGATGTGTTTTCGTTGGCTCGTGTCGCAGAGGCAAGATTGGAAGATCAAAGTACGGCTTCTGATGTTTCTAGAGCTGCTGGTACTAATGGCGGAACGCAATATAACAAATGTTCGACATCAGTTGTTAGCACACCTTTGCTGCCAACACCACCTAAACCTACTGTTAACCCACCTCCATTGGAAACCACTAAGGTACCCATGATAAGGTTTTAAAAGGTACCATTTTGAGGGGTCGTTTAAGCCCTTATTTGATCACTTTTGTATCCGTTATTGCTTAATATTGTTCCTTTTCACTTTTTAGGTCTCTTGAAGGCAAAATGCTGGAATGGCACTTATTTGGACGAAAAGGCGCGAATATATGAAGAAAATGGTCAAAGTCAGAATCGAGACACTCAAAGCTGCTGAAAACAGAAGGCGACGGCGTCAGGTGTTAATTGCGACGCCGTCGGAGGATTTTTGTGACGATACAGTAGCCAAATACCCTATTTTCAAGTGACGACGTCGGGCTTTAAAAGAGTAGGCCGTTGCTACTCAGACGACCTAGATGCAACCCAAACGACGTCAGAAGCTGAAGAGGACGGCGTCACAGACATAAGGTGACGCCGTCGCAAGGTTAACGTGGCCAAGACGAAACCCTAATGACGGCGACACGACGGCGTCACGAAACATAAGATGACGCCGTCGCATATGTAATCTTATATATAGAATCCGAATTTTTCAGTTTTAGAGAGAGTCTTTTGGAGTGAAAACCTAAAACCGAACCTAAGGTGTCTTGTACAGTATTTTAGGGTTTTAAACCCTATCTTACATCAAGATAAGTATTTACTTCATTAATTCAATTATGTCTTTGATTATTTGTGTGTATGCTTGCATGTTCTCCATGTCCGGCTAATTTATTTGTGTGTTTGCTTAGGAAGTATGAAACTTAATTATTGAATATTGATTGGTTGTTTCTTATCTTAGTTGATCAATGATCTAGTAATGCGATAGGTCATTCGTTGTGTACTTAATGCTTGATTCATCTTTGTGAACCTTAGAATATGATTACCTGAGTAGTTGTAGGCTAAATTATCCAAAGAGTGCCTTAGAGTAAGAGTTTATCATCCCTAGTGGGTTTTGTAGACGAGACCCTTTGGTAAGTTCAAAGAGTTAGGGAGAAACGCATACCCTACAACTTTAGACACACAACGCAACTAAGAATAAGGACGTGACAACTCAACCATCAATAGGAGATAATTAAGGAGTAGTACAACCTAAGTAAACACATCTTTAAACTATCATACGAGCACACATTAATTAGACATAGACTCCCACAACCTTAGTTTAGATAATTAGATAATAGTAGAGTAATCGGTAGAAATACCAACCCCCCAAATCCAATACCCGAGATTCGTACCTTTCCATTTCATAAAATATAAAAAATACAAAAAATAATCTTCCTCAACCTTAACCTTAGCGTAGTAACTTCTTACTAGCATTCCTATTCCCCTAGAGAACGATATCAATACCCGTGGCTTACCCTAATTACTACACTACAACGATTAGGTTCACTGCCTAGGGTGTTATAAAACTTGCTCGAAGAAAAGGAAGTTTCCTTGACCCCGAACGACGCGTGTAGCGTTATCAAGTTTTTGGCGCCGCTGCCGGGGAATAGAATAGCTAGTTAGTAGTCCACCTCGTTTAGGTTCTTTGCTTGATTCCTATCAAGTAAATTTTTTTCTCATTTTTAGCTTTCTCTTAGTCTATCCCCCTTCTTCGTGACCTTTGTTCGTAACCATTTTCATTGACTATTCCGTTAGCCGTTATGGAGAACGCGAATCTGCCAAAACTTTCACCCAATCAACGAAATCTACTACATAATTTACCCCTTCCACTCCAAAATGAGATCTTGAGGTTCCAGCATCATGATGAATCCTTTCCTGAGGCGTGGACTCGAATTAAATATTTATTACAAAAAGTCCTTTATCATGGTATTGATTTACTGTTTCCACTACAATTATTTTACACTCGTATCGCCCCCGAAACCCAAAGGAGACTTGACTATGTAGCGGATGGGGATATTTGGGGATGTGGTGTTCGAATTGCATGGGAAACCTTTGAGATTCACACCCAATTTAGAAGTGGAACATTGGACCCAAAAAACGAATCTTTAGACCTATTTTCAATTTGGAAACTTCGGTCGGAAAGGTTGTTTAGGAAGGAGATGATTAGAGTTGAGGTACCAAGGTGCATGTCATGGTTAGGCGCTACCACAGTGCAAAATGAATACATAGGTGATCTTGATAAGATGGAGGATAGAGTAGAAAATCCAATCCCATCGGATAACCCACAAGTCCTACCATCACTTGAGAAACACACACCGCCTATGACTTACCCGGAAGTAGTGGAAGAAACTATAGGAACCCCAATAAAGGTAGAACCTTTGGACCGACCACAAGTAGTGGATGTGGGTTTGAACGCTTGTAGTGATGACCTTTCTCTTAGTCCTAGGGAAGTTCCTAATTTTGATGAACCGGAGCCTCAACCAAAAACCTTACCCAATGTTCCGTCTTTAGATGTGAATCTTGGAATTGAATTAGGCCCCAATCCACCCATCAAAATAGATAGTCCGGGTAGTTGCTTGATAAAGGTGGTAGATTCTAGGCCATGTAGAGTGGAAGCTAATATAGGAGTAACCCATGACCTTACACACTTATATCACCCATTCATGGTTGATAACAAGAAACACTATGGGTTTAAACCGGGTTTATTAGGTCAAGATGGATCCTTAACTAAGAATCTTTTGAAGTTGATAGAAGATGATCCATTTTTAGGAGGGAGATTTGATTCACCCGCTACACCAATAGACTTAGGTAAGGTTATAATGAATGGAGCACACTACTATGAGTATATAAATCACCCAACACCCTCTCCTCACGTAGCAAATTTCCACCCTAAGGGTGTGTATTGCTACTATCACCCGCACTTAAACTTAAGTGTAGGAAAAACTTCCCCTTTATCTGTTAAATAAGGGTAGAGTCAGGCTCGTGACTCGAACAAAAACAAGCGCTTCTTGGGAGGCAACCCATGTGTTTTTCCTTTTCATTTTCATTTGTGTGTCATATATCTTCTATTGATTGTTTATTCTCATGTTTGAATTTGTAAAAATGCTTTATTTTGTCTTTAACCTCGTCTTAATTGCATATAAAAGTATTTTACATAAGGGATAAGTGTAGGGAGGATTACACACGTTTTCAAAAGAAACGTAAACATGAGAATAACAATTAACTAAAAGATATTTATGTTTGTTTGTTCGAGTCAAATGCTTGTATCGAGTCATAATGGATGTTTTTGCAGAAATTTTTCCAGATTCTAAAGATGTAAATTTTCCAGAATTTTTTCCAGAAAATCGCAGACCAGTTTTTGTCAGGATAACCTGACGGCGTCAGGATTGCAGCCTGACGGCGTCAGGAAGGAGTAAAAACATCAGATTACTTTTTTCTCGTTTTCTGAGCTACTTATAAATTTTTGGAATTTTCCAGGTCTTAATTTTCTTAGAAATTCTGCAAACATCCATTCCACAAGCATTATATCCTAGTTTAAATCGAGTCTTATATATATTATTACCGCCGATTTTACGCGAAGGTTTCGTTTGTTTTCTTCAAGTGTGCAGGTTTAGTTTGTCAAGAAGAAGTTACATAAGATTGGAAGGAGCTGTTCACGCAATAATTCTTCTTGAAAAGGATTTAACCACCACTTTACACGGATCCTACCAAGCTAATCAGGGGAGTATTAGTTTCTTTCGTTTTTAATTACCTTCCATTATCATAACTTTGATACTTTCGGGGAACATTATGGACAATGTTCAGTTTAAGTGTAGGGAGGGAAAATAAAACGGGAACTTTGAAACTATGCTTATCCTTGATTATTTGCTTTGTCCAAATTGCATTTGTGTAATAAACCATGAAAAAATGTCGGTTAAGGTAATTTTGGCACCAAATTTAAAATTTTTCATGACATATAGGAGTGGGCCATTAGTCTTAACAAAAGCGTCTCATGGATAGGAAGTTGCATGACTAGCACAAAAACCCTTTACCACCCAAATTCCACCCAAAATGTGAGGATCGCTTTTAGATTAGTAGGAATTAAAGCATTCATCTTCAATGCTTAGAGTGTGAACTGGTAGTATATTAGATTCTAGAACTTGTTTTGTGATGCATTCCGAGATCGCAAGTGAGGCTACACTTGTGTAGTTAGGAATAACTAAATGATAAGAGGCATTAGGATAACCCTTGTTTGATACCCGTAATATAATTACTTCTTCCATATCGGTTGAGTAATTCCCCCACACCCTTTGCGTTGTACTCATCTTTAGTACACGATACCCCTAGTTAACCCCTCAGAGCCTATCCTTTTCGCGGTTCTCGTGATGTTTCGGTTTTTCCGGAATATCAATGAAGAGCATTGTTTACACCCCACCCCCAAATATACACCCAAATCGCCTTAGCCTACCCCTTATGCACTCACTTTTAGTGCAGATGTTTGTTATCACCCTAAACCCTTAGTTCAATTATCTAGTTGCTTGCATAAGTTGCTAAGTCGAGTCATATCCTTTGTATACAGTTTTGGGACGATTGGGATTCATGGGAAAAGTTAAAGTTTATGAAATGACGGGAAGGGAATGTTAAATTCAAATTCCCTTTGTTTGCATAATAATGTACCCCAAGTGTTTTGATCTTTTCAAATTCGGGTCAAATTAGTGTTAGAGTAATAAAAACTCAAGTGTAGGGATATGCCTATAAATCCCTATCATTTTGATGTTACCATAGAGGATGGTAGAGTAAAAGTGTATGAAAAAAAAAAAAAAAAAAAAATCGAAAAAAAAATAGAAAAAGAGAAAAAGAAAAAAATATAGAGTGTAAAAAAAAAAAAAAAAACATACGGGCTACCATCCTACATCTATCCTTTAAATTTATGTTTGTTTATTTCCGTTACCTAGAGTTTTAGAGTGTCGAGTCTTGGTTTAGCAACGCCATTCTTCGTATGCATTTAACATAGAGATTTTTGACTTGCCACCACTAAATAGCCTATCCCACCAAACCCTTGTTTCCCTACCGTAAGCCTAACATTACAACCCTTTAAAAGACCTCTTTGATAGTCTTTCCTAGGTGCTTACGCCAAAGCGATGGAGGTTTGATCTATTCTCAAGCCTATGGTAATCTATGTACTAGGACCGGTTAATGAGTGTTTATCTTCCATTTCCTATTTGTTATATTTCATATATACACCCGAGAGAGATGTGAGTACCCAAACACCCCATGTGAGGTGCTAGTATGTAATTTCCGTGCTTGTTATGACTTTTGCGGGGCTTATATGTGTTGTGGACCATTTTGAATTAATGCTTCATGACCCCTAACTTATAAATTAATTGGCTAAAAGCACATTTGCTTGAGGACAAGCAAATAACAAGTGTAGGGATATTTGATAAGGTTTTAAAAGGTACCATTTTGAGGGGTCGTTTAAGCCCTTATTTGATCACTTTTGTATCCGTTATTGCTTAATATCGTTCCTTTTCACTTTTTAGGTCTCTTGAAGGCAAAATGCTGGAATGGCACTTATTTGGACGAAAAGGCGCGAATAAATGAAGAAAATGGTCAAAGTCAGAATCGAGACACTCAAAGCTGCTGAAAACAGAAGGCGACGGCGTCAGGTGTTAATTGCGACGCCGTCGGAGGATTTTTGTGACGATACAGTAGCCAAATACGCTATTTTCAAGTGACGACGTCGGGCTTTAAAAGAGTAGGCCGTTGCTACTCAGACGGCCTAGATGCAACCCAGACGACGTCAGAAGCTGAAGAGGACGGCGTCACAGACATAAGGTGACGCCGTCGCAAGGTTAACGTGGCCAAGACGAAACCCTAATGACGGCGACACGACGGCGTCACGAAACATAAGACGACGCCGTCGCATATGTAATCTTATATATAGAATCCGAATTTTTCAGTTTTAGAGAGAGTCTTTTGGAGTGAAAACCTAAAACCGAACCTAAGGTGTCTTGTACAGTATTTTAGGGTTTTAAACCCTATCTTACATCAAGATAAGTATTTACTTCATTAATTCAATTATGTCTTTGATTATTTGTGTGTATGCTTGCATATTCTCCATGTCCGGCTAATTTATTTGTGTGTTTGCTTAGGAAGTATGAAACTTAATTATTGAATATTGATTGGTTGTTTCTTATCTTAGTTGATCAATGATCTAGTAATGCGATAGGTCATTCGTTGTGTACTTAATGCTTGATTCATCTTTGTGAACCTTAGAATATGATTACCTGAGTAGTTGTAGGCTAAATTATCCAAAGAGTGCCTTAGAGTAAGAGTTTATCATCCCTAGTGGGTTTTGTAGACGAGACCCTTTGGTAAGTTCAAAGAGTTAGGGAGAAACGCATACCCTACAACTTTAGACACACAACGCAACTAAGAATAAGGACGTGACAACTCAACCATCAATAGGAGATAATTAAGGAGTAGTACAACCTAAGTAAACACATCTTTAAACTATCATACGAGCACACATTAATTAGACATAGACTCCCACAACCTTAGTTTAGATAATTAGATAATAGTAGAGTAATCGGTAGAAATACCAACCCCCCAAATCCAATACCCGAGATTCGTACCTTTCCATTTCATAAAATATAAAAAATACAAAAAATAATCTTCCTCAACCTTAACCTTAGCGTAGTAACTTCTTACTAGCATTCCTATTCCCCTAGAGAACGATATCAATACCCGTGGCTTACCCTAATTACTACACTACAACGATTAGGTTCACTGCCTAGGGTGTTATAAAACTTGCTCGAAGAAAAGGAAGTTTCCTTGACCCCGAACGACGCGTGTAGCGTTATCAACCCACAAAAACAACTCAATATGCACGAGCAAATGATGATACGGGTAGTTTGTTGCTGCATAATTATGTTGAGTCGAGCATGGCAGTGGAGAAAAAGAAAATTTTAGAATATCTCAACTTGGGATCAAGTACATCCGAGGAGGGAATAGAAGGCGAGACTTATGATGATAATAGTAAAAATAAGAAATGGGCAATGATTGATGTTGAATACAGCAATAACAATGGAGATATCCACCCACTTGTCGAGTCATGGGGGCTGCAAGGAGTAATTGATCACAATAGTAGCGCCGACACTAAGGTGGAACCATTAGATGGTGGGAAACTTGTGTCCAGGAACGATGACGATGTCTACAGGGCTGCAAGAGGAAGTAATAAGATCAGAAATAGTCTTACAAAGGGAAGACCGGTCTGTTTCTTCAAGAGGAGTTAGTGCCTAAGATGGACCTGGAAACAAACCTCATAGTTGATCCTAACTCTAGTTTAAAACCAAGTCACAGTATTATAGCAAAAGACTTCAATTACACCAACTTCAGGCAGCATATTGAGCATTCTTTTGTGCATATTATGATCAGGTTACAATGTGCTCCACAAGGAACTAAACCACAAGTCAAAGTTTGGGATCCTGGAATTACATGAGATGGACTTTTGAAGTAACACCTTGAGGACAAGGTGACTTTGAAGGAGAGGGGAATGTTACGACCGCTTGGGTCATGTCTAGTCCCGTATATCATAAGGATTATGTCGTGGGCTAAGTTATCTTTATCTATCTTATTTTGTTAGGTCATGTTCGAGTCTAATTGGGTCTAAGGTCATTGCAAGGTTATAAATACCTAGCCATTATAATGAATGAAAGCATAGTTATGTCAAACAAATAATTCTGTTCTCTTCTCTAAATAATTTTTAAGGAGCTCGCGCCCGCCTGAAGTGGTGCCCTATCTCAATACAACCTCAACGGGTCGTATCATTTTAGGCGTTGTTTGATATGACTAAAAGCATGTCATGATTTGCTGAATAAACTTATCAAAAGTTATATGTATAAGCTAATAAAACTTATCGAATTTTTAATCAAGCCCTAATATTATACAGATACATATTGACATATTGTCAAATGATTAACAATAAACTACAGTATCACATTATTGCTTCAATGAAAATGGCAAGCTTGATCATAATGAGTACTTAGCTTATTTATATCACACACGTGTCGTAGTTGGACTTGAACCCACAACCACTTAATTGAGGACCAAAGTCACACCACTTGGGTAGCTTACGTTATGTTGAAAGCCCTTTGGTCAGAGAGAGTACATTTTAAGTGCAAGTTTTGGTTTCGGAACAACAACGAGCGGTGTTTTTAAGCAAGTCGTTAGCCCAAATACTTCATCCATTTTCAACTCATATTTCGTCATTCCATTTGGCAATTTCCATGAAAACCCATGAAGCAAATTAGCCAAGCTCGATTCCATTATCTTTGATCCTAAACTATAACCAGGACACATCCTTCGCCCTGACCCAAATGGCAATAGCTCATAGTTGTTGCCCTTTATATCGATTTCGCTCCCAATGAATCTCTCTGGAATAAATTCCAAAGGTTTGTTCCACAACTTTGGATCTCTACCTATTGACCAAACACTTACTAATATTCGTGTGTCTTCTGGAATGTCGTAACCTGCTACTTTACAATCCTCGCGTGTTCTTCTAGGAACCAATAGTGGTGTCACGGGATGCAACCTCAATGACTCTTTGAGAATTGCTTTAATATATGGAAGGTTGGGCATGTCTTTTTCTTCGACCCATCTATCTTGACCTATCACTCGATCTAGCTCCTCTGTCGCCTTTACAAATACTTCAGGGTGTTTTATGAGTTCTGCTATTGCCCATTCTACTGATATCGTTGAAGTTTCTGTTCCACCCGCAAGTAAATCCTATATATGAAGACAATTAGCAAACAAATTATTATATAATGTGGGCAAGTTGTTGTAGTTAATTTATAGTTTATATGGATAAAAAGGTATAAGATTATGATGATCTTATAATTTCTTTGTTTAATTATGAGCAAGTGTTTGATTTATATATATGTAGTGTGTAGTGGGTGTACGAGTTTGTCTATGCGAAAAATAAACCTGAGTGAATCCCTTTACGCCATGTCGCTCAAGCTTAACATCCAGAGTAGGATCATCCGCAATTTGCAACAACTGATCAACCATGTCCTTGGGAACAAAACTCTCCCCCTCCGTGAACCTCCTTTCTTCGTGCTCGTTCAACACATGCTCAAGAAACCGATCAAATCTCTTACTCACTGCTTTCATCCTCTTCACGTACCCTTGAAGATCCATGAAACTAATCCATGGTATCCAATCTCCAATATTAAGCACTCCATTCAACAAAAACAACTCATCCAACATCTTCTTAAACTCATCCACGGTCAACCCCAGCTTCCCAGCCTCAGATTCATCTAAATATCTCTTTCCCAACACCATCCGACATATCACATTTAAACTCACGTTTGACAACAACTCTTTCAACACAATAGCCTCACCAGACGACTTATGAACCTCCTTCATAAGAGACTTTGTCTCCTCCGCTCGAATGTACTCATATGAGTCCAATCTTTTCACACTAAACAACTCCACAATACACATTTTGCGAGCTTGCCTCCAGTAAGGCCCATAAGGGGACCATGTGATGTCGGAATAATTATAAGTGGTGTATTTTCCAGCAGCGGTTTTAGGACGACAAACAAAGTTGACGTCCAAAGTTTTCAAAATGACTTTAGCCATCTCAACTGAGGAGCCAACAACAACACTTTTGGAACCAAATTTGAGGTGCATGATCTGGCCATACTTTTGGGCCAAATCATGTATGGAACGGTGAGGAAGTGAGCCAATGAGGTTGAAGTTGCCGATGATAGGCCATGGTTTTGGACCAGGAGGTAGGTTGAGCTTGGTGGGACGACGACGGAGGTGGCGGCAGGCAAAGAGGAGGAGTGCCACCGTGGTTAGCCATGCAAGTACATTATAAGAAATAGTAATGGGATGTTGTTCCATTTTATTAATTGTACTGAAACTTAATGGTGATGAAATAAGTGTTAAATGGTGGTCTACTTATAGCTGAATTAACACAATGCGATACTTGATGATGTTATGCATGAAATCATATGGCTTATTATTGTACGATGATTCAAGGACAGATTTAGGATTTTTAAGAGGGTATTGCATAAAAAAATGTTTGGTTAACTAAAGTTACACCATAGCAAATGAAAATAGCAAAATATAATATGGGGTTGCACATACCACAAAAATGACAATTTTGATTTTTTTTTCACTTCGTGACCAAAAATCAGGTGTAGTTCGTGCCACGCCCGACATACGTGAGTCCGTCCATACGATGATTTCTTATGTGTATTCACGTAGAATATTGGCCAGTTGCTTGTGGTCAAGGAAATAATTAGTATATTTAATTGATTCAGTAATATTATGTCTGTCAAGACTCAAGACTAGGGGTGAAAACGAGCCGAGCCGAGCTCGAGCTCGTTTAGGCTCGAGCTCGGCTCGTTTATACATAAAAAGCTCGAGCTTGAGCTCGAGCTCGTTTCGAGCCTCACATTTTGAGCTCGAGCTCGGCTCGTGAAATTTTTCAGAAGCTCGATCTCGGCTCGAGCTCGGCTCGTTAACACAAAGCTCGACTCGTTAACACAAGGCTCGAGCTCGTTAACACGGTTATACGTATAGAAAATATATATACGTATATATTTCTAGGGCTCGTTTAGGCTCGCGAGCCTAAACGAGCCTTTTGTATAGAGCTCGGGCTCGAGCTCGATTATTAAATGAGCCCAAACCCGAGCTCGAGCTCGTTTAGGCTCAACTCGTTCGAGCTTTTTACCGATCCGATCCCGAGCTTTTCACGAGCGGCTCGGCTCGTTTCCACCCCTACTCAAGACCATAGATAATCAAATTTTTATGGTTAAGTTACCAACTCCTGCACATAAATAGGTTTATAATTAAAACATAGGGCCACACACTACTACACAATTCGAAAAAATGGCATCAACATGCATTGAAAGCATTGCATAAAAAATTATTATAAGAGATGACAATTTCAAGCCGTTTACTTCATAATAAGAACATTATAGGGTTTTCTATTTCCATAATGGGTGAAATGGGTAAAACTATAAAAAGGTTACTTAACAACTATGCGGTAAACCAATCAAAGGGATCAAAAGTCGCTTTCATAAACAAAACCTCTTACATATGTGTTATTTCACTATTGACAGGGTTTTTCTAACTTGTGCCCTAGGGCACAAGTTAAGTACACAGAAAATACACAAAGATCCACTGAAAAGTACATAGAGATCCACATAAAAGTCCAAACAAATGTACTTTTGTGTAAGTCCCTTTGTACTTTTGGTGTACTTTTTATGTGCTTAACTTGTGCCCTTAGTGCACAAGTTAGAAAAACCCTTGATATAAAACCGTCTTGTAACCTTATCGGAAAACAATATTTTTTTATTAAAAAGTAAATATCATTGAAAAAAAAAGAGTTTCGTGTCGATCAACTGGACAAAGACATTTCACCAATACCTATAACTACCGATTTAGACCCTTTGCTGTTTTCATGATATCAATCATGCTAATATAGTTCATGAGCAATTGAGCACGTCACCGATAAAAGAGAAATAAACGGATACCTAGGATCTTAAACTAAATGCCATTACATTTTTGGATGGCTTAAATCTATAGGCAACACCAAAATGTGTGTCAATAATCTGCTTGACAAACACATCAAGAACCAACTAAATTTGTCAACACTAACCAACAAAACATTTAATCATGTTGAATTATAAACTATGTTTTATCTTATAAGCTCATTGACACGAATGTTATATATTTGGATTTTTGAGTCGTCCATCCGAATTGCTGTGATATCCTAGTCTTGTCTGCAGTTGCCAATAAAATGTGAAATGTGTTGACTTTGAGCTCAAACCATTATCTTATCAGTTTTTAATAGTCATTAACCTTTTTAATACCACATAGTGGTTTCGAATTGAATTATAAGTAATGTTTTTAAAACATTTAGCTATTTTGTTAATTTATGTTCCTGTACTTTTAAGAGTTACTGTAGATAGCAAAAAAGAGCATGTATTTACTCAAAGTATTGACAGGTGTTTCGTGACTAAGTTATACTCCGTATAATGTATGTAACGAACAAGTTCCGTCACTAACAACAATAATAATGACAAAAGAAAGATTCGTCACTAAATTACGTGACTAATTCAAACCACAAAATGTTTAAGTCACAATTTTAGTAGTCATTTAATGACCACCTAAAATTTTGTCAAAGTTTGTCACTATGACCAAAACAAAGTGACATTTTTTTTCTACTCGCTATATGGTCTTTTATTGACCAAAATAAATGTCGTCAATAATATTTCGTCACTATTGACTGTTTTTCTTGTATAAAGAATGGTCAGTCTACTTGCACCCGCATGGCATGTAACATATGCTACGACAATATTCAACAAGTTGCAAATCAAGTGAAGGATAATGCGAGCAACGATACTAAAGTTTGCTGAAGAAATTAACAAACACTTGTAGGTATGGTGACTAGGTTATTGTCTAAAATATACAACTAATTAGAGTTAATTTTTCCTCCCTAACTATCACTAAATTGAAAACACATTTGATGAATTGTGAAATGAACTTGTATTAATGAATTGGTGATTACAAAGTGAGGGCTTACAACTACTTAAATAGTGAGAACTTACAACTAACAACTATATCACTAGACTAACTAACTAGCTATCTAATGCTACATGTTTACATTGGATCACACACATTCAAGCTTGTATTCAGTAGTATCTTCATCTTGTGAAGAGTGTTTGGCATGTCTGCTCTCGTTATGCTAACAGAGTGTTTGGCACAGCTGTTGATCTTTGCTTGTACTGAGTTGGTTGAGTTGCTTGTGATATGTACACCATTATCCCCCCCACAAGTTGGCAGTGTATAGGGATTACACATGCCCAACTTGGACAAGCAATTGTAGTGTAATGGTTTGCTTAGACCTTTAGTCAAAATGTCAGCTAGTTGATGTTTTGTGGAGACATAAGTGGGAATAATTTGACCAGCATTGACTTTATCTCTAACAAAGTGACAATCAAGCTCAATGTGCTTGGTCCTGGCATGTTGAACAGGATTAGATGCTAAGGCAATGCAGGATGCATTGTCAACCATCATGAGAATAGGAGTTGGAACCTTGATTTGAAGCTCTTTGAGTAGACATTGTAACCAAGTAACTTCACAAGCGCTATCAGCAAGAGCTCTATATTCTGCTTCTGTAGAAGATCTAGAAACCACATGTTGCTTTTTGGACTGCCAAGAGATTAAACAAGAGCCTAGAAAGATACCATAGCCTGAAACAGATCTTCTGGAGAAGGGACAGCTGGCCTAGTCACTGTCACAGTAAGTGGTGAGGTGTAGACTATTATTGGTGGGAAATAAAAGTCCTTGACCAAGTGTTAACTTGATGTATCTGATGACTCTTGCAAGAGCAGTCATGTGAAGGGAGGTAGGTTTCTGCAAGAACTGACTAAGTGCTTGGGCAGCAAAGGCCAAATCAGGTTTGGTGATGGTGAGATAAAGTAGTTTTCCAACTAAAGTCCTGTAGAAAGAAGGATATGTAAGAGGTTCTCCACCATCCATGGTTAATTTGACATTAGGATCCAGTGGTGTAGCAGATGGCTTGGTGTCTAAGAGACCAGCATGAGTAACTAGATCAATGGCATATTTTCTTTGAGTCATAGCCAACCCAGTCTTGTTTCTGAGAAACTCAATCCCAAGATAGTAGTGAAGAGAGCCAAGGTCTTTGATACTAAACATCTCATCCAATTTGTGTTTGACCTGAAGAATGGTGTCTTTGTCATTGCCTGTTATCAAGTGATCATCCACATAGACCAATATAGCAGTGAACTTAGGACCTTGTGTGAGAGTGAGAAGAGATGTATCAACATAACTCTGCTTGAATCCCAAAGAAGTAAGAAAGAGGGTAAGTTTCTCAAACCATTGCCTGTTGGCTTGCTTTAGACCATAGAGGGATTTCTTAAGCTTGCAGACTGTGTTAGGAGGAAAAGTTTGAGAGTAGCCTTTAGGGATTTCCATGTAGACATCGTCATGAAGATCACCATGGAGAAAAGCATTATTAACATCCAATTGTTCAATAATCCAATCATGATGGACTGCAACTGCTAAAAGAGTTCTAACAGTGGCCATTTTAGCAACTGGAGCAAAGGTTTCCTTGTAATCCTCCCCTTCCTTTTAGTTGAACCCTTTGGCTACCAGCCTTGCCTTATACCTTTCTACTGAACCATCTGCATGGTATTTGATTTTGTAGACCCATTTGCTTCCAATTACAGACTTGCCAACTGGTAGGAGTGTGATCTCCCAAGTATTATTCTTTTCTAATGCCACAATTTCCTTATTCATTGCTTCAATCCATGGTTTATGTTTAGAGGCTTGATGGAATGTGGTTGGTTCAAAAATTTTGTCAATGCTGTTAATAAAATGCAGTGATGTGTGACAAAGATTTGAGTAATTGTGGTAATGAGAATGATGAAATTTGGGATTTGTGATATTGTGTATGGTGGATCTTGGGAGTTTGTATTGATAGTCTTTGAGTTTGGATGGTGTGTATTTGATTCTGGTGGAGACTCTTGGTGGTGGTTGTGTGTGTGTAGAAGTTGGATCAGTGTTGTGGGTGGGAGTTGTATTAAGTGGTGGTGGTAATGGATTAAGTGGTGTTGAGTAGGATGGTGGTGTTGTTAAAGGTGAGGTGGTAGATGGTGAAGGTGAGTTCTCAGATTGTGGTGAAGGTGAGAGAGGTGAATGGGAGATAGAAGGACTTTGATTAACTAAAGTTGGTGTGTCTGGAAGAGAAGTGTTGAGGTGAATGGGAGGTGAATGTGTCTGATGTTGAGGTGAACTTGGTGAAGGTGTAGTGAGTGGAGAAGTATTGGAAGTTGTTGGTGTAGGAAATCTGGGGTAGATAGGAGAAATTGATGGTGATGGAGATACTGAGTTGGTTGGTGTAGAAATAGGTTTGGAGAAGGGAAATTGTGATTCATCAAAGAGTACGTTTCTGCTGGTGATGGTTTTGTGTGTTTGAAGGTCATAAAGTAAGTAGCCTTTTTGGTTGTGAGGGTAGCCAATGAGAACTGTTGGAGTGGCCCTTTTGTCAAACTTGTCTAATGTATGGTGATAAGCATAAGCTAAGCATCCTATGACTCTCAAATGATCAATGGATGGAGGTGAATTGTGTAATAGCTCATAAGGGCTTTGGTTTTGAAGGATTTTGGAGGGAATTCTGTTGATGAGGTAAGTAGAGGCTAGTAAACTGTAACCCCAAAAATGAATGGGAACGTGAGCTTGAAAGTGAATAGATCTTGCCATTTCTAAGAGATGTATGTGCTTTCTTTCCACTCTGGAATTTTGTTGAGGTGTATAGGGGCAAGAGGTTTGGTGAATGATTCCATGATCTTGAAGATAAATGGCAAAAGATGAGTTGATAGATTCTGTGCCATTATCAGTTCTTATGGTTTTGAGAACTGTTTGAAATTGTGTTTTGACAGATGTGTGAAATGCTTGAAATGTGGTGAAAACATGATGTTTACTAGGTAGCAAATATGTCCATGTGGCCCTTGAAAAATCATCAACAATTGTAAGAAAATAGGTGCATTTATTGATTGTAGGATGTCTGTATGGACCCTATACATCAAGGTGAATGAGTTCAAATTTGGATTTAGCATGAGAAGTGCTTACAGGAAATGAAAGTACATGATGTTTAGCTAATGGACAAATAGTACATTTACAATCTGAATCAGAAGAAGAAACTGAAATGTTTTTGATTTTCTTAATTGTTTGAATTGGAGTGTGTCCCAGTCTTGTGTGCCAGAGGTGAGAGTTGCTGATGCTTGAGATGATTGTTGGTTGAGTTTTCTCTGGAGAGTTGAGTGAGTTTAGGAGATAAAGTCCACCATGAAGAGTGCCATGAGTGCTACTCCCATCATGGCCCTGAAAGACAAATCTATCATGAGTGAAGGTGACTGAAAAAAGTGTCTTGTGTAGGAGTCTGCTGATAGAGATAAGGTTATAGGTAAATGTGGGAATGTAAAGGACTTCATGAATGGTGAGTGAAGGTGTGAGGTGAACTGATCCAACATAGTACACATGGGTGGTATGTCCATTTGGTAAGGAAACAGTGATGGGAGTGTGAAGTTTGGTGATGTTATGCATTAAGCCTAGTGATATGCAAATGTGATCTGTGGCTCCACTATCAACAATCCATATATATGAGGTTTTGGAAATGTTTGAAGCAATGAATGAGTACATTTTAGCACTAGAATTGAAAGAATGAATACCAGTGATCTTTGTAGGAACTGAGATGTGAGGGACAAATGAGAGTATACCTGCCACATGTTGTGCCACACCAGAAGGTTCATGTTGAGCATTTTGCATCATAAGGAGAACTTGGTTAAGCTGATTCTGCAATTGATCCATTCTAGCATGAACCTGAGCTTCTGAGTCACTTGTGGAAGCTGAAGTTGAGCATTGATCAAGAGGACTGATAGGTGTTGACTCAGTGTCCATTGGTGGTAGAGTATCATTGGTGACCATGTGTACAACCCTCACATTTCTGTTTGTAGTGAATGTTCTTTGAGAAGGAGGTTGATACTTGTTGTGAAGTGGATGACCAAGAGGATAACCAAGTAGTTTGTAGCATTCCTCCTTGAAGTGTCCCTCCTTTTTGCAATAAGTGCATATTATTCCTTTCCTGAAGTTATTCCTCCTTTCAGTTGATGTGTTATTTGAGGTGTTGGGAGGTGGATTGTTTGGTTGATTGTTTCTGTGAGATGGAGTATAGGTGCTTCTGTAGGTGTTGAGTGCAATGGGAGTGGTAGAAGGATGTTTGGGTGATTCCCTTTGCTTCTCTTCCTGTCTCAACATGCTGTAGGCCTTGGCTACTGCAGGCAATGGCTGCATCAGTAAAATATGCCCTATGATGTTGGTGTAACATTCTTTAAGCCCATTAGAAACTGAACCAATCTTTTCCTTTGTTCCCTTTCTCCATTCTCTTTCCCATTAGTACAAACATACTTACAGGTACATGCATATGGAGCCTCAATAGCATCTAACTTATCCCATAAACCTTTGAGTTTATGGTAATACACTTCCACAGTACAGTTTAACTGCTTCAATTCAACAATCTCATTGGCAATTTGATAAATTCTGTGTCCATCAAGTTGTGAGTAGTGCTCAAACAGTTCATTCCAGAGATTGTAAGCAGAATTAACATAGGTGAGATGATTACCAATTTGATCAGACACAGTATTCAGTATCCAGGAGATCAGCATACCATTTGCCCTTTCCCAGTGAGTTTTTAGTAATGAAGTGGATGAAGGTTCCTCAAACTCACCATTGATCAACTTCAATTTGTTTTTAGCACTAAGAGCAATAAGCATAGATCTCTTCCATGTACTATAGTTCTCTGAACCTTGAAGTTTCTTTGAAATCAGTAATAAGCCAGGGTGATCATTTGGATGGAAGTAAAGAGGATGAAGTGGTGAAGTAACATCATCATTCAATGATGAAGATACATTTGGTGAATCTGCTTCTGATGTTGGCATTGTTGTTAAAGGTGTAAAGATTGATGAGTTTGAAGAATGTTTGAAGGTTTATCAATGGAGATGATGTAACAGATTGAATGAGTTTGTGATGAGTTATGATGAATCTTCATGAATTATGATGAATCTTGATGGATTGTGATGAAATATGATGAATTCTGGTGAATTTGTGATGAATTATGATGAATTGTGATGATTATTGTGCGGAATTTGGTGGTGAATGGTGGTTATTGTGGTGGTTTTGGATAGAAAATTTTGGCGGGAAAAGTTGTTACGGTGGATAGTGGTGGAGGAAAGTAGTTATTTGACCAGAAAATTCAGTTAGAGTGATCGGAGTCAGTTAATCACCACAGAGCAATAACCATAGATCTCTTCAATTTGTTTTTAGCACTAGTTAGTTAGTCTAATGATATAGTTGTTAGTTGTAAGTTCTCACTATTTAAGTTGAGAGAAAACACATTTGATGAATTGTGAAATGAAATTGTATTAATGAATTGGTGATTACAAAGTGAGGACTTACAACTACTTAAATAGTGAGAACTTACAACTAACAACTATATCATTAGACTAACTAATCAGCTATCTAATGCTACATGTTTACATTGAATCACACACATTCAAGCTTGTATTCAGTAGTATCTTCATCTTGTGAAGAGTGTTTGGCATGTCTGCTCTGGTTATGCTAACAGAGTGTTTGGCATAGCTGTTGATCTTTGCTTGTACTGTGTTGGTTGAGTTGCTTGTGATATGTACACCATTACTAACCTATGTGCTCCCCATACGGCATGTACTTTTACGAAAACTACCCTCTCCCTTTTTTCTATATATTCAATGGCGGACTCATGTTTATATTTACAATTTACTTTATTACAAACACAAAATTTTAGAACCAGGTTTATTTTAGAAAAATCTGAGTTTCGAAAAAAAAATTTACACTATGTGGAATCATGAGGTTCCCATTACTCCGAAGAATTCTTCATCTATAATTACTAGTTTTTTTAAGCCAATTTCTATGTACTATTAGAACTGCATATACCAATTTCTATTTTCATATCGAATCCCCGGTTTTAATTTTCAGTTCACAACATAATTATATTTCGCTTACCGCTTTTATAGATCTACCTTCAGCTTGATGTTTTCTACTCAACTAGAACATCGGTTTGTTCAGTTTCAACAATTGGTCCTTTAGTCCTTTTTGTTTTGTTTTTTTTAAGTAAATATAAATAGTTAGGTTAACCATGAGGGAATATTAGTTGTGGTATCCTTACACCGTTCTCAACATTAGCTATACGTTTGGCGAAGATTATGTTTTATAAGTTAAATAAAATTTGTCATTTCAACTTTTGAGATTCAGGGTTAAAATAGTCATTTTGCATCATTCAATGGATTGATTATAACAAGGACGTTGATTGATTATATTAAGATCGGAAAATGAGAGGAATGTTTGTCAAAACTAGTTGAAATCAAAATAACTGGATGATATATTAATTAATTGTCAGCCATAGCCGCGAGCTTAAACTATTATAATTCGTTTGTGAAATGTGGTTTTCATTCTTCTAGAGGTGTTAGAAAAAAATCTGGTTATAATCAAGTGTGACACAAATGATTTTAACTTGATTCCAAACCATCAATGATTGATCGGTTGATCATTCTAACGAGCATGTAAGGATGCAAGACATTGTATTGTGTATTAGACTATTTTGAAACGTATGACAGTTTGTGAGCTTTAGATGAGGCCTTCATAACATCAAATAGTCATGAATATTAAGTGTCAATTTCCTCCGATAATGCTTGTAATTTATATCATTTATATGGATTTACGCTTGTTTTTCATTGTTTTCCACTTTCAGGTAAATTACGAGCATTGTAGCTAAAGAGACGCGGGACTGGAGAAATATCTAAAGATTTATCACAGTATGCTACTTTGAAGAAGTTACGGCGTAACTCGTCTCTCACATTACGCCGTAACTATTGCTTGACTCAGAAAGCAACTTATCAGAAGGTTACGGCGTAACTCTTCCCAAAGGTTACGACGTAACTACATTAAGTCAAATGAGGTTCCACGCCGCTGATACTTACGCCGTAACTACTACATCAACTACGACGTAACCGAGTTTATTGAAGACTACGGCGTAACCACTCATAAGGTTACGTCGTAACCAGCAGATCTAGTGCAAAATACGACGAAATAGAAGGTTACGGCGTAACTCTCATTTTAGTTACGCCGTAACCCAGATCTGGCCTATAAATACCCCACGAATTACAGCATTTCTATTCATTCCATTCCACACACAATACTCAGAGAACGTGGGAAAAAGCTCAAGGCAGGTCTAGAGGAGCATACGGAGCTGTCTCCAAGGGAGAAATCACTCCCCTACGATAAGCATTAGCGTTTTATATTTCTTTTACTTTCAATTCATGTATTTCGTACATTTGAATATTGAATTGGTTTGCATGATTAATATGAGCGGCTAAGCACCTCTTGGTGCTGGCCTAGTTATGATTCCTTAATTGTTTTGTTTGCGTTTACTTTACTTCCGTACAATTATTTCTAAGTGTATGCATGCATAGTTTATTGGTAGCCACCCTTGGTTCGGTAGTTTTGAATGGCGATAGAGGCCAATTGCCTAGGAGATATGACCAACTGACCCTAGGTGAGCGGATTGAGACAGGAAGGGTAAGATATGACCAACTGACGACCCTTTCTACTTGTGCGATTTGACCAATTGATCACCTATCGTTTGGATGAACTTAAGAATTAGGGGGTGCGTGTCTAAGTTCCTAACGGCCGGGCATTCACTATTATAAATCTAGCATGTAGCGGTACTTAATGACTTGGCTTAGGGGACCAGGAACAACAGGACTTATGAGGGGACACCTGACTTCTCCTGTGGTGGCATCTTTGCTGATAGGTTAGGGCGAATTGACCAAATGTTGTCCTCTCGACTTTGACCCCACCTGAAGTAATTGAAAGTAAGTAGACGTAGACATAACTAGCTAGGAGGATTAACTAGGTTAGCACCACTTTCCTCTATTGATTTCTGTGAAAAACTAGAAGAGGGGGTTGAATAGTTTTACCAATTTAAAACTTCCTTTTAAATATTTAGATCGACTTATGTCAATCTATTTGGTTGTTTATGTTGGACATTGATAGATAGATATATAAGCGTGTAATGAAAGATAAAGAGTAAGAAGCACATCACCACGACACAAGTATTTATAGTGGTTCGGCTACAAGGACACCTTCCTTGCCCTACTCCACTCCCCGAGTCACCTACTCGAGAGTTAGTAAACACTACACCAATCTCCTTATGGCGGAGAAGCCTTCACAACGTCGCTTACACCTTTTTTCGGTACAAAGCTAAATACCGAGTTCTTTCACACAAAGGCGAACCACACCTAACACAACGTCGCCTACCCTTTATACGGTGCTAGGCTAACCACTGAGTTCTTTCACTCCAAGGAGAACTAATCCTATCACAACGTCCCCTACCCTTTATTAGGTACTAGGCTAAGCACCTAGTTCCATTACTATGGAGGAACTACTACCCATCACAACACAACACCTAATCTTCAAGGAGATCCACTCCTTGTTACAACACCATCAAGGATATCACCATCCTTGGAAATGAACAAATACATATATGTATAACGATGCACCTCATCGATTATACGACCTAGGCATTCTTCCCTAATGCCACTTGATTTGATTCTTAGGCATCCTTCACTAATGCCTTTGACACAACGCTTGGAAACCTTCACTAATGCCTTCGTCTTGACACCTTTAGCATTCTTCACTAATGCTTTTGATATGGACGATAAGCACCTTTCACTAATGCTTTCGTGTTGACACTTTCGACATCCTTCACTAATGCCTTCAACACAATATCTATAGAGGAAGAAAGAACTATCAACAAGAGAACATCAGTTGTCTTGATGATGACGAAAGTATGGCAACTCATGGACTTGAGCTTGCTTGACTTCAAGAAGTGGTGATCTCGCCTTTAAGAGGAACCTAGAGAATCACACAAAAACAAAAGACAAACTACATAGATCTCTTGGATCTGAGGTTAGAGAAATATAATACTTGGAAAAAGTATATGTGAAGTGGTGAGCAAAAAGGAAGAAATGGCTCACTATTTATAGAGGAGAAAACTTACTGTTCCCGCGGATCCCTCCCACAAGGGATCCGTCTAGCACAACGCTAGGGATCCGTGGGACGCTCCTCTTTGCCCATGGGTATTTTTGGTTATGGGTCATGGGTCATGGGTTATGGGTTGATCCATGGGTTTCTTTCTAGATACAATGCATCTCTAGAATACATTGAACTTGGTTAAGTGGTTTGTATAAAACCATGAGTTATGGGTCAATACCATTTGCTAGTTTTTACCCATTTAGTATATACTTGTTTTTACCCATTTTAGTATAAACATGTTTTTACCCATTTTAGTATATACTTAGTTAAATATATGTTAACCCAATATGTAAACACTAGTTGTTGTACGTGTGTATCAATGAAACTAAGTATGACAATTATAATCTTTATACTTCTATTTAATGTATCTAGGAAAGAATATTCAATCATAGTTAATTGCTTAAATATGATTAATATTATTATCACTAGACATACATTAAATACGTGTACAAATTGTCCATATGATTTCTACACAAAGATTTAAACCACTAGGGTTTTCATCATTTGAAGAAAATCATCTTCATTTAGATAAACCAAATATCTAAAATTGATTATATTTATGGACAACATCTCTACATTCATAGTATGATTGATTTACCACAATTCAACATTTGGTAAATTCATCATTATGATTAACTGGCTTACCATGATCCTGTATCTCATATCCCTCAGCATATTAAATATCTAAGATATCCTTACGGATCTATGAATGACAATTCCATCATATTGAGGTCTATCATTTACATGTTTAGCCTCATCATGATATTTGCTAGTGCATTTTAGAAGATTATGTATTTTGTAATTAATCTTTCAAGATCTAAACAAAACTCTCACTTGCCTTTAATAATTTAAAGATTACCTTTAAATAGTTTAGCAAGTAGAGCAACAATACATTGTTCTCTTTTGGGATATTACAAAAAAACAATGACAGTTCCTGACATTACTTTGTTACAACTCACTCTACAAGTAGTTTAACAAATTCAGAACTTCATTTATAAGACTTAATGTGATTCATCACATTCCATAAACAAATGGCGTCTTATCAATCTTCTAGGTTGGAGTCTTATTGAGTATATTCAATTTATACTCAATCTACTAACCTTGATAACATGTGGAAGAAACTATAGTCATCTTGAATCAAACATGCCAACAGATTTTGATTCTTCTAACTGAACATACCATAAGTCTATGGTATTTTATTAGAATTAATATTGTAAGATAATCTAACAATATTTAAAATAACCATCTACTATTTGGCTTACCTATTTACCAACAAAGTAAAACTTAATGGTACAATAGAATTACCAAGTCAATTGCATGCATTATAACACAAGTATTTTTGACCAAGTCAAAAGACATAACAGTTATAATCCCACTATACGTTGTAAGTCATTGATCAACTCATTGACTTCATGCATATGTCTTAAAACATAGCAAGTTAACGCCTTACTTTATATTGTAAGTCTTGTATTAAAAGACTTCATGTTTGTGACTTTAGAAAGAAATCATAAACATGTATAATTAAAGTAATTATGAACACCACCACGGGTTTCAATTAATAATTTCAAGTTAATATTTACTACATATATTTAAGTCATTCAACGAATACTTGAAATCAGAGTAGTATTAGATTACTTCATTTAATTATGTTCTTCCATGAAATATTCAACTTAAGAAACTGCAAAATCATCCATGCTCGTTCTCACGACACGTGGATATTTTACCTTGGGCTACAATCTAGTTCACGTTCTCACGTAACATAAATTGTAACTACAAGTGTTTCTTAAATATTGAATGACATAAATATTTAAAGCAGTCTTTGTTATCACCTTGACACATGTTCTTACTAGCGCAATCATACATATTTAAATGTATAATTCCTATTAGAACGTTACTCTCTTATCTTGCGGTCAAGAGAATCCATTTAAATTATATTTATATGTGTTGTACTTTGCACACAATAAAGATTTCTCCCACTTGTGCATGGAACAACATCATGTAGCAGATAAACAACACGATACACGTTCGTTTATTTGCTTAATATGAATTTTGTCATAGATATAACAAGTAGATGTAGGACTATTTTGTTTAGTAAAGAAACGTTCGCGACTATCCCTTAAAACATAAATGCCTACAATTGGAAAGTAATTATCTACATGATATTTAAGAGATAATTTGGATTAATACACAGCAAATAATGCTTGTAGCTCCCACTGAATTAGAAATTATTATAACAACTTCTTATTCAGTAATGCAACACAAATGCTCCCACTGAATTTGACAACATTGTAAGTGTTTCATAACCAGTGAAAACAACTTGCTTGCTTTTTACTTTCCTACACCTTTAAAGAACCATACGTAATCATTACTAAGGTACTAAAAGGTGTATTCTACTCTATGAATAATGGAATATCCATCAATGTTATTAACTCGAAAAATTTGGTATGCAATTTCTTCCTTAACAGGCCTACCATGCCCATAAAGGTATGTAGCACCTTTAAAGGTTAAAGTAAAACAACTAGATAAATAATGCTAGTTTGCCTTTTACCAATTTTCGCGGTAAATAATCTAACTTCTAATTTAGTAACTCATATACATGTTTTCCAGTTAACCAACATTCATGTTGTTACAAAAGGATTCATTCACCAAATGAGGGTAATGAAATCTTTATGGAAAATATGATATGCAATTCATTGCTATGAGTTACATTAGAATTTAGACAATTCAAATGTTTCTATAATACCTTTCTCATTCATGAAAAGGAATAGGATTGAGCCTCATTTTTTTCCCATGAAAAAGAGACTTTGTTTGTCTTTTCGGTAAATTATTCTCAATCAAACATTTGTTTGAAAGCAGAATGGTTCAATTTACTAATCAAATACTAAACCACGTTATGGTTAAATGTTGCAGTTATACATTCAAAAGAATTACAAAATTCAATTTTAGTATTTTCGATAATTAACCTTTTCAAGAAAATTAAATACCCATGGTTCATAAACATATAACCATTTAATTTTCACTTGAAAACTAGGATCCAAATTGACATAGTTTCATCACATAAGTTGATCTGCTAGTAATGAAATTATTCAAGATGGTACGATTCGAACCTCAATTGCCAATTTTCAAATTGCAACTCCTAGATTTATGGGATTTACATTTAGCCAATTTCAATTGCCATGTAAACATGTTTCATCCCCATCTTATGCCTTGAGTTGCCAGTTCTCACTGCCTAACTCAATTAAGCATTTTTTGGTTAATATATTTACCAGGGTGCAGGATTACTCCCCTTTACCCAAAAAAATTAAGTTGTCTAACTTAAGAAACTGCAAAATCATCCATGCCCGTTCTCACGTCACGTGGATATTTTATCCTTTGATTACGATCTAAATCACGTTCTCACGCAAATAAATGGTAATCTCAGGTGTTTCCGTTTCGTTGGATGGCATATAACTTAAATTAAGGGTAATAAATTTTGATGTCAAATTAAATATGTACAAAGATGTCATGCATTCATCTTCATAGCATAATTTTGTTTTATTAAAACAGTCATATCCTTGTTTTAATGTTTAAGCTTTTCATCATCAAACTTTAATCGAGGTATTGGTTACACCAATTAAAGAATTACATTTAATTACCACTTTATCCTACTACTGCATGAGTCATAAGACCCAAGTTATTCGGATAATTACCACAAAAGTGGCGCGTAGAATTTAAAGTAAGTTCACCCTTAAGATTTTATGCACATGTATAGGAATACTTGGTAGCTCCATTAAGACGCACAAACGAGCGGAGAATCAGGTCAGCGCGAAGTATATTAAAAACCCTCTTCTTTAAGGTCACAATTTAATGCGTACCCTCCTTATACCCATCACACAGTTTGTCATTAATGGGTGAGCCGTTCTAACTATTTTGTGCAAAAAATCAATCAATTAAACGATTACGATTACTATGCTTAAAAATACATGTTTCACCATTGTTTAGGTCAGTTTATTTTTCTTATCAAAATACCCTTGTTACACATAACAAACAAGCAAGTATTTAAAAATAAACACATAAACAATGAATACACAACATAATGATTAGTCATGTATATCAAATAGCCACATGCAAACCTTTTGATAAATCCTATTAATAATCAATTCTAGATCTGTCAATATGTATATGTCTAATTAAGACTTTCACCCGTTTTCAGCAATGTACAAAGTGAGCCACATGCACCGATTCATCGATTGCGTAAGTCAAAATTAAAACATATACCACATAGCACATAATTGATTAATTATAATGATTGAGGTCTTCCCCAATTTTAGATCTATCAAAAATTTAGTGTATATCACTTAACCAAGTAAATCATACAATAAAAGCAAATCGATGGCAAAACATGCATGTATTTATCATGGATATAAATCACACTTAACAATTAATGCAATTAAACAGAGTTACGCAATTTAATACACATAAAATTGCATGCAACCTAGGGTTTCTAATCCAATTAAAACAGAAGTTTACAAAACCCTAATTAGGGCACCAAAATAACGCCCCCTCAAAATAAATTAGGGTTTAGGTTTTGCAAACCCTAGATCTACACATACAATTAATAACACAATCATGTTTATTTGTTTTATGTGTTTCAGTAATTAATTACTTGTTATACAAGGCTCGTGATGCCACTGTTGAGTTTAAGATACATGATATACAAATAATAACAAGTAGACATCACAGAGTACACAGCGGAAGACTTAAAATATAATAGCAATTAATTAACTGAAAATAAAACGTAACATACCTCTTGCAATTGGCTAGATCTCTTCAATTCAAGAACCCTAATTAGGGTTTATGTGGTTTAACGAATTGACCCTTACCGTTTTTCAATTCAAACCAATTGATGTAACAATAGTGTGTTACACCACGTTTTTGTACACACCTACTATTAGCGATTCGATGCGAATGCTAGTTCTTGATCATAATAGATTAACCAAACACCTTTGTTATGCTCAAGGTCACTCGTAAATCCCTTACATGTTGGTGGCTTACTGATTTATCTATACACAATCTTTTTTTTTTTTTTTTTTTTTTTTTTTTTTTTTTTTTTTTTATTGATAAACAAGAAAATATTCTATCGCTGCAAAAACATTACACCATTGATCACCCATGGGCTGACTGAGGGTGGCACAAGGCCAAGGCCAGCTTTAGGGGAGTGCAAGAGGTGCGATTGCACAGGGCCACCGCTTGACGAAGGCCACCAAATTGCATGCACTTCTATTATATATATGAACACAATATGAGACTCGAGCTTAATTAATTCATGCACTATTTATACATATGTATAGTATGTGTGTGTTTGAGGGCCTCTTTGTGGTAATGGCATGGGGCCACTGAAATCGAGTCTCATACGTAAAGTGTGCAATCCCGTGGTCTCGAGTTCGAATCCGGTCATACACATATTAAATATATCCATAAACCAACACCAACACCCTACAAGCACCTCATCACTAACACCTTCAACAATGGTTATAAGGTTATGGGTTACGGGGTGGTGGTGATGGCAAAGACAACGGTCTTGGTGATAACAGGTGGTATGGAGCTTTTGAAAACAGAGTAGGTTGAAGGTATGAAGTGCTATCACACAATTAGCTTTTTTAGTACACGTATCATAACTAGACATTTGAAAAAGTATACATATATATATTGTATGACTTAAGCATATATAAATAATGGCACATAAGCGGTGACCTCAGCAAAAGTGAGCGCCACGTATAACTTGGTAACTATTGCTGGCAAATCAAGTTTTTATGTTTCATATTAGCATGAATCTAAAAGTTCAGGTATTAGACAAATAGTTTTTTATATACATGTATCATAACGATACATTTAAAAAAGTATGCGTATATTGTACCACGTATGACTAAAAGCCAAAAAATAATGCCACTGAATGAAATTAAAGTAAAAATAATGTAATCGATACAACAACTTTATATATATCGACGGTGTATAAACAATATTGTGGTCAATATACGAATAATATTATTTATGTTTAGGTGGAGTTTTTTTTTATTGGACCCTTGCAATTTGAAAACTTAAATACAAAAACGTAATAGTGCCAAAAATATTTACAACATAACATATTTTTCTTCATTTCTACTACTTCTTGTTATGCACCATCAATTCATAACCCCCTTGTAAAACCCTAGCTCCAATTAAAAATTGAACAACACTTCGAAAGAGACTTAGTTCATCCCATCTTATTGCGACTGTATCTCTTTGTCATTCTCACCCACCTTCTTGTGACCACTTGCCTTCATCCACTTCTGGACACCAACATATTCATTTTTCTCTTAAGCCCAAAACCCACATGAAAATACTCTCTTTAAAACTGTACGTGAATTCGGTATGATACCAAAAATATAACCCGATTGAAGACCACACTCAGTCGGACCCATAGAACGAAAACCACTTCAATCCAAATAAAAACTTGACAGCAATGTAAGAAACATAAAACAAATCGATAGTTTTTCAACAAAAAGAACCTTTTGATTTTGTGAAAATGGTGAATATATATTACGCATGAGTAATAAGGAATAGAGAGGATTGTGTATATATTTTTGAAAGTACTATGCTTATGTATTTAAGTTTTTAAATTGCAAGTGTAAAAAAAAAAATTAAAAAAAAAAAAAAAATCCTCCCTAAACCATGTTGGTAGTGTTTTAATGTTCATAAATAATTCCGTTATATTCATCTAGACATATAGACTCCATGTTTGTCTTATCATCCGAGCTATGACTATAGATAGCGGTACCTAACCTACGCCTAGTAATCAATGTTTTAAAAATCGTATTTTTAATCGACCCAGTCGATTCATCGGGCACCAGCTCGACTGGTTCGACCGCCAGATCAACAATTTGAAAAAAACCAAACTCGCCGGGTTTCAAGACCCGAGTTGACCCGGTGGGTCTAACCGGTTAACCCGGTTTTAGAAACCTGGGTTTTTTTACCCTTTTTTTGTGGCCGGGCACCGATCCGACCGGTTGAACCACCCGTTCCGACCCGAAAACATTGCTACTAATAACAACTCAGAATTTCATTATACGTTGCGTTTGTAATTCTACCCATAAAATATGTCAAAATGACCATGCATGCAATTTCATTAACCTATAAATACACATGTACCGTTTCTTATCACATAGCGTAACACACATTCTCCATAGTCCAATTTATCAACACAATGGAGTCATACGGCTTGATTAGTTATACACCAGCATGGCTAGCTATTGTCGCACTCCTCGTTTCCAGCTACTTCCTACGTCGTCGATCCTCTAAACTCAACCTGCTTCCCGGCCCAAAACCATGGCCTATAATCGGAAACCTCAACCTAATAGGGCCACTTCCACATCGTTCCATCCATGAACTATCTAAAATATACGGGCAATTCATGCACCTTAAATTCGGTTCCAGAGACGTGGTTGTTGGGTCCTCGGTTGAGATGGCAAAAGTTATCTTGAAAACAATGGACGCCAACTTTATCTGCCGCCCTAAAACCGCTGCTGCAAAATACACTGCTTATAATAGCGGTGACATGACATGGGCCCCATACGGGACTTTTTGGCGACAAGCGCGTAAAATGTGTAGTGTTGAGTTGTTTAGCGCGAAAAGAATGGAGTCTTATGAGTACATTCGAGTGGAAGAGATGAAGTCACTTATAAAGATGGTTCATAAGTCGTGTGGTGAAGAGATAGCGTTGAAAAAAGTGTTGTCGACTGTGGGAATGGATGTGATTAGTCGAATGGTATTAGGGAAAAAATATCTTGATGAATCAGAGTCGAGGGACTCAGTGGTGAGTGGGGAGGAGTTCAAGAGGATGATGGACGAGTTGTTTTTGATGAACGGTGTTCTTAATATTGGGGATTTTATACCATGGATCGACTTCATGGATCTTCAAGGTTATGTGAAGAGAATGAAGGTGGTGAGCAAGAAATTTGATAGTTTTCTAGAGCATGTTTTGAACGAGCATAATGCGAGGAGGAACGTTGAAAGGGAGAATTTCATTCCCTTGGATATGGTTGATTTGTTGTTGCAACATGCCGATGATCCTACTCTCCAAGTTAAATTCGAGAGAAATGGCATCAAGGGATTCATAT
Organism: Chrysanthemum seticuspe; assembly: GCA_019973895.1. Classification (NCBI taxonomy): domain Eukaryota; kingdom Viridiplantae; phylum Streptophyta; class Magnoliopsida; order Asterales; family Asteraceae; genus Chrysanthemum; species Chrysanthemum seticuspe. The sequence goes on along the minus strand of BPTQ01000004.1, from coordinate 318,005,798 downwards.
TAGTAAGTCCATACATATCTTATTTTACTAATTATATCCGGGATTAATGATGTTATGACATTGTCATTTTGGCTAATGGGAAATCTCTAATATTCACATTTAAAAATTATATAAATTTCTGAATTTGCTATTATAGGACTTGCTTGCGGGTGGAACAGAAACTTCAGCTGTAACAGTGGAATGGGCTATTGCAGAGATTTTAAAGAAGCCTGAAATATTTAAAAAGGCGACAGAAGAGCTTGATGCAGTGATAGGTCGACATAGATGGGTCCAAGAGAAGGACATGCCCAACCTTCCATATATTAGAGCAATTGCTAAGGAGGCAATGAGGTTACATCCGGTATCACCACTGTTGACTCCTAGAAGGACAATTGAGGATTGTAATGTAGCCGGTTATGACATTCCAAAAGATACACAAGTTTTAGTTAATGTATGGAGCATAGCGAGAGATCCGAAGTTGTGGGATAAACCAGAAGAATTTTGTCCCGAGAGATTTATTGGAAATGATATTGACGTGAAAGGTAACAACTATGAGTTATTGCCATTTGGTGCAGGACGAAGAATGTGTCCTGGTTATAGTTTAGGGCGAAAGATGATCGAGTCAAGTTTGGCTAATTTGCTTCATGGGTTTGATTGGAAGCTGTCGAAAAATATGACACCAGAGGATTTAGACATGGAAGAAATATATGGGCTAACGACCCCCAAAAAGAACCCCCTTGTCCCAATTGCTCAACCAAGGCTTTCACTCGAGATGTACTCATGATGAAATCTTTTATTTCATTTAAGATAAGAGATGATAAAAAGACTATACTGATTTGGGGTTTGCTTCTCATCAAAAGATTATTTGGGATCATATACGTATAAGATAAAAAGCCTATACAGGGTTTCCATTTCCTCAATGAGTCGTTGTAAAAGCAGGTTTTGAGGCTTTGTGTTATACTGTATATAACTAAAATATATTAAAGATCATTTAGCTTATTGTATCCAAATATGTATAAGCTAATAAAACTTCAAGTTCAAGCGATGTGTTTTACTTATTAAAACTTAAGATTATACAAACATATACGCGATATTATCACATGATTAACAATAGTTAAACATACCGACCATGTGATTGCCGTAAAATAAATGGCTGGCAAGTTTAATCATAGAGAATACATTTCAAATTTTCAAGTGCAAGTTTTGGTGTCGCAACCACGACAAGTGGTGTTTGTAGGCTAGTAGTTAACCCAAATAATTCTTCCACACTCACCTCCTCTTTCGTCATTTCACCCGGTAATTTCCATATAAACCCATATATGAAGCAAATTAGCCAAACTCGATTCCATTATCTTTAATCCTAAACTATAACCAGGGTACATTCTTCCCCCTGGCCTAAATGCTAATAGCTCAAAGTTGTTACCTTTCATATCAATTTCGCTCCCAATGAATCTCTCTGGACAAAATTCCAAAAGTTTATCCCACAACTTTGGATCTCTACCTATTGTCCAAACACTCACCAATATTTATGTGTCTTCTGGAATATCGTAACCTGCTACTTTACAATCCGCACGTGCTCTTCTAGGAACCAATAGTGGAGCAACAGGAGCAGCCTCAATGACTCTTTAAGAATTGCCTTGATGTAATTAAAGCTAGTTTGGCATGTCTTTTTCTTCGACCCATCTATCTTGACCTATCACTCGATCTAGTTCCTCCATTGCCTTTTCAAATATTTCAGGCTGTTTATGAGTTCCGCTATTGCCAATTCTACTGATATCTTTGAACGAAGTTTCTGTTCCACCCGCAAGCAAATCCTATATATGAAGACAATTATCACACAAATTATTATAATATATGGGCAAGCTATAGTAGTTTATAGTTTGTATGGATCAAAATGTTTAAGATTATGAAGAGTCTTATAACTTTCTTTGCTTAATTCTGAGCAAGTGTTTGATGACTTTGATCTATATGTAGTGTGTAGTGGGTGTATGAGTTTTCTTTATTAAAACATAGGACCACACACTACTACACAATTTAAAATAGATTGTGCAATAATGGAGTATATATATACCAATTTGTATATCAACCAATCACACACAACATCCTGATTTAAATTTTTATTACTATACAGTTGTATAATTGTGATCAAAAGTACACTTTAGAAGAGAGATTTGATATATATCATTCGGTTCGGGTGTCACTTTTTTTGAAACTTAGCAGAAAAAGGATATATAAGATTATAAGGCTAACATGTAAACATAATATTGGCTGAGAAATTATATGATATTAAAGGAATTAACTTACATAAAGGCATAAGCGCAATCGACACGAAAGCCTATCTAGTAAAGAGGCTAGTAAGATGTGTGAAAAAAATAGAGGGATACATGTCAAAATTTTATGCATGAATGAACGTTATTGTGCATTTATGTTCCTTAATCGAATGCTAATTCTGAGCTACATGTATATGTGCTGAGGTATTAAGTCCTCCAAAGCAAGCAACAAATGGATATGCTAGTTTTCACTATGTTATTGACCCCTCACAATATCAGCTGTTGTTTTTACTTGCAGGCTTGTCACTGAAGCAACAAATGTATGTACATGTTGCACTTGCATGAACATACATTTGGTAATTGTATTTAACTCATGTTAAGGATGTAGCACTTGATGGGGTTACATTAGAAGAGACGGCTTGTAATGAACTTCTTGTAGCTGTCAAGATGCTCCATTCTGGTGGCTTACGCTTGTGTCAAGTTACCGTTTTTGGTGGCTTATCAAACGCTCAATTCATAGTGCATGTGGTAAATATAGAGATCTCACATATATGTTCAAAAAGTTATCAAGTAACTGTTAGTCCTTGTTAATTGTATTTAGTTGAAGTGTTACTTAGTATTATTATTATTAAGTATTTATGTTTAAAGACATGTTTTAGTATTATGTAATGGGTCGAATTTCAGGCCTGATCTTGGGTTATATGCAGCCCATGTAGAGGCAGTTAGGATGGCAGTTACAAAGGCAGTTATCTCCCAATAGTCACAACGTTTGGAGGGAATCATAATTGTCATTTGGTGCCTTTTAGAAACATATATAAGTGTAGTTTTCTGAATCAGAAAACATATCAACTTTATCAATATTATTTATGCCATATCTATTCTTGTTATATACCTTTTACCCGTTACTGTTTCATTGCACTTATCTGTTATACAAAACCATTCTCAAAACTATGAAGAACCTTTTGAAACCAAGATCATATGGCCACAAACCTGTACACAAATGGTATCAGAGCTACGGCTCTCATCCTTGGGATAGGCCAAGTTCTGGTTTCATGACAGGAAGATATCTCCTACGAGAAACTCCAAGAAGGGTAAACCTATGGAATGCCAAAAGAAAGAAAACAACAATATCACCAAAAGGCAAAGATATTCTGGCACAAACAGTGAAGGAGAATGAAGTTTTCAATTCTGAAAAGGAGAGTGCAGATCTGATGAGACTAAAGAGAAAGGTCATGAAGATGAAAAAAGATAAGAAAGCCAAGTGTCACATCTGCAGAGAAAAAGGGCATGCCTTCTGGGCATGCAAGGATAGAAAGAAACTTGCAGCACTGGAACTTGAACAAGAAAGAGAGATGACTGATAAAGTTATAGCAGAGGAGGCCAAATATACAGAAAAGGTCTATCTAACTGCTGACTATGTGGTGAAAGGTACTGATTTACATAATTGGAACAATATGTGGTATGCTAGTAATTCCTACCAGTTTCATATGTGCCCCTCAAGAGCCTTATTTAATGATATAGAATACAAGTTCAAAATGATAGGCAAAGAAGAGAATGAGAGAAAAATTATTTTCTCATATGGGGTGGGAGATGTCACTATTAGGACTGATGTTGGGCAAGTAGTGATTAGATCTGTACAATATACCCCTGAGGTATCCTTTAACATGATAAGTTTAGATTTACTCAAGACTCAAGGGTATAGGACAGAGATTGATGATGGTATATGTAGCATATTTTACATGTATCATGATGAAAACAAAGTTCAGTCACCACTGTTAGGAAAGGGAAAGGAACAGGTTGATATGAAGGAGATTATCAATGAACACAACCAGTTTTTGGAGGATCAATTCATGCAAATGGATCCTACAGATGAATGCTCTCTCATTAGGGGCTTAGAAGATTTAGATTGGAACAAAGATGATACACAGGACTACATTGATGAAGAGTACATCAGTTATAATGGTACTCTTTATGCACTCAAAGTTAATTCCTTTTCAAGGTACCTGTCATTCATGAGTTTGTTGTCAAAAGATGATATATTGTATAGAAACTGGGAAATCTTCAGTAAGAGGTTCATTGATTTGGTTAAGTGGTTTTATCTGGTGCACCTTAACTATGATACACTGGATACAATACCACCAAGGGTTAAAGATGTTGAACTGAACTTGCTTTGTTTGCACAAGGCTGTGGAGAATATGGGAGGATACTTCACTGTCACCATGGGTGACAAGTGGGGTGTGATTGCACAATTGCAGGGCTTGGACACAGATGATGCTAATATAGTTAGGACTTGTTACCGAAATTTTATTGATCTCTTAGTTATTTATCATGAGACTGCAAGTAGTACTTGGGGTGAAATGCACAATGAAGTAGGTGAAACCAGTCAAAAGAAGATGGCCAAGGACCTATCATGCCAGAGGGAAGATGCAGTAAAGAATGATACAAGTGGAGATGGAGCAAACAAGTTTGGTGTCAAGCTGGACAATAAAGAAGAAGATGGATATGGAAGCAGCCAGGATAGCAGTGATTTTCAAATCATTTCCTGAAGAAAAGCAAGGAAAGATCAACACTGAAGAAACTTGACCCTAAATCAATTAAGAGGGAGATTGTTAGCCCTTGTTAATTGTATTTAGTTCAAGTGTTACTTAGTATTACTATTATTAAGTATTTATGTTTAAAGACATGTTTTAGTATTATGTAATGGGTCGAATTTCAGGCCTGCTCTTGGGTTATATGCAGCCCATGTAGAGGCAGTTAGGATGGCAGTTACAAAGGCAGTTATCTCCCAATAGTCACAACGTTTGGAGGGAATCATAACTGTCATTTGGTGCCTTTTAGAAACATATATAAGTGTAGTTTTCTGAATCAGAAAACATATCAACTTTATCAATATTATTTATGCCATATCTGTTCTTGTTATATACCTTTTACCCGTTACTGTTTCATTGCACTTATCTGTTATACAAAACCATTCTCAAAACTATGAAGAACCTTTTGAAACCAAGATCATATGGCCACAAACCTGTACACAGTAACATTTCAGATTGTGCCTTCTAGCATTTGTGTACCTGATATCTTTACTTTTTGGGTAACAAGAACGAACAATTTTCGTTTTACATTCATACGCAAGGAATTCATTCCCTAAAAAAATCAAATGAATGTGATTGTCCTTTATTACAATGTATCTGATCTGTTGAATTTTCTTTTGTTGTGTTTTGAAAACTAAAGTTAACATAGTTCAATTCACACCAAAATCCATTCTAACAAATCAGCAGTTTGGTTCTAAAATTGTATTAAGCAGTTAGTGAATTTATCCTTTATTGTTCAAGTACTATACATAATTCAAGTGAGCATCGCAAGTCATCAACCAGGCTTTCGTGCATATATTGATTTGGCCAAGATTTCCTATATCATCGGCTTTCTTATGGGATTTCGTTAATTTCTTGTGATAGCAGTCTTTTCAAGCCATTAAAAAACCTAAATAAGTTAATTAAGGATTATAAAAACTTTAAACTGAGACAAAAGCAATCGGGGTTCGACACAACTAAAACCCTTTGTTTGGACGAGTACGATAAGTACCTAAGTTTTGACCCGCAAGTTAAAGTTTACAAAATGTTTTCTTTTAGATATCACTTAAATTAGACTTATTTTTGTAATCACGGTGGATGATGCAAATTTTTTGGTTATTTGCACAGTAGTAGATTTATGACATTTACAAAGAGGTGGATGGCAAACGGGCAACAAGCTGCGCCGCTAGCCCTTTTTGAATAGCAAAACTAATTCTTTTGAAAACTACATCTATGGATCTAGGTGTCATAATATTACTATGCATAATCCGCTGAACTCTGTTGAAGAACTCCACTGCCTCAAGTGCAAGGAAACCAAAAGTATCAAACGCGAAAGTATCAACAAATCACCTAAATAAGCCTTTGTGTTGGTGATCGAAGTCACGTGCTAAGATATATTGTAAAAAAACTAATTTAAGCAACATGTGTACAAAGGTGTTGATCTTCAAAAATCACAGTATGCGTGTTGACACTTGCTAAAGTTTTTTCATGTTGTTCCTATCATTACAGTGTTGATTGATACGAAACAAGGTTTCATTTGTTAGGCCAAGCGTTGGGCCAAGATAAAAATACTTTAATTTATACTCATTTACGTGCTAAGACGCGTGTAGTTCGAGTCAATAGATACTGCAACTATCACATCTCCTCTAGCTAATCTATGTTTGGGTATGATACGCGCCAATTTAGAAAGTATTGCTAGCTTACTTAGTCTTGCTAAGCCAAAAGTCACTCCTTCCTCCCATTCCTCCTTCCTCCCTTTGTATAAATACTCCTTTCATTCTGAGTTGTAAGGCATTCACGAAAAGACTTGTAATATTCCTCTTTCTTAATTCCATTACAAACTAAGTGAATCATTTGATTACAAATACGGTTTCATTTCTTCTTATGTGATCCCATGTTTGTTTTCATCAACAACTACATTTCATAACTGATTTCTGGTTGTTTACAAATTGGTATATATCAAGTGGTATTCAGAGCCCTTTTCTAGCACCATATAATATTCAAGAGTGTTAAACCGACATTCTTGATTTTCCGGTTATCTTCTCCGGCGAAATTCCGGCAAGAAACAAGATTTTCTGGCAAAGAAATTAGTCACCACTAATTTCACCTATTCTATTACATCAGATTAGTGCCAAACATTTGTACGGTCACAAGGCTAGCCCATAAGTGGTTAAATTCTCTAGCCTTGAACAAGCTAATCAGAAGCACTTGGTTTGGGTAACCAAGAATAGGACTAGTAGTTGTTATTCCATTGTAGATGAGTAATAACATTACTCGTGAGATGGTGAACACAAGAACCACAGTTAGTAATCAAGATTCTTCAATGGAATCACTCCAACAAACTGTTAGTGATTTGCAAAGAACTATGGTAGATTATGGCTGAAATGCAAAGAATGAAGAATGGTGAGGGCACCAGTTCTGGGAATCATGGTAACAATGGTAGAAATGGTGGACAAATGATTACACAATATGGAAAGTTGTCTAAATTGGAGTTTCCAAGATTCAATGGGGATGATGTAAAGGGTTGGATATTCCGATGTAGGCAGTTCTTTTGTCTTGATAATGTAGATGATGAATTGAAAGTCGGAATTGTTGTAATGCATGTGTATGACAAGGCCTTAGTGTGGCATGCGCAGTTCATTAAGAGATTCGGTTAAAACAGTTCTTGGGAGGTGTATGAGAAACAAGCCTTGCAGAGATTTGGTTCATGCTTTGAGGATCCAATGATCGATTTGAAGAATTTGAAACAAACTAGTAGTGTGCCACAATATCAAGATTTGTTTGAAGATTTGGTGAATAAGGTGGAGTTGACTGTTCTTGATGAACCTTGTGATGAAGAACATGAGATATCATATAATCAAATAGGAAAAGAAATGAGCAAGGTGCTATGTTGTTGTCATGAAAAGAAAGCATTGATTCAAGATGATTTTCGGAAGGAATGTGGAGAAGGAAAAGAACATGAAGAGATAACAAGTAAGGGTTCAAGTATTTGTTTATTGTGTCAATCAAGTGATGGTCTACACAAGTCCTTGAACCCAAGATCAGAGGTAACATTCAGTAATGGTTTAAGACCAGAAGATGAAGATGACAGTGATGGTGCTAGTTTAGTGTTAAAGACACCATTCTGGGAGAAGACTACTGCTTGTGTTAAAAAGATTCAAGAAGAAAAAAAATATGATGTTAATTGGGCTGATGGAAAGGAGTTAGTTGGTGAAAAGAAGTTTGATGGGTGTTTTGAGAACCAAATATCAGCACTTAAAGATAAGTTGAAAATGGATAGTTGGTATGTAATGAGTGGAAACAGGGGAATAACACAGTCACCAATGGAGATTGAAACCCGGACTGAGATAAGACCAAATGGAGTGGATTGTAGGTGGACGATGACTAGGGGTGTTAGTGTTGATATTGGAGGGTGTATGCATATTGAGAAGCTTGTGGATAAATTAGGAAAGAATGGTGAAGGTGATTATTGGAATGAAGAATGGTTTGAACATTGTGGTGTGGGTCAGGATGAGAAGTGGACTCACAAGTGGCTCCAAACTGAGCCAAGTAAGCAGCTAGATACCCATTTGAAGTTTGATTGTTGGAAATGGCCTACAAGGAAGAAAATGAGTGAGATACAATGTAAAGTGCTGCAAAAAGGTAAAAGTGATATGTGGAAATGGCCAAGAAGAAAAAAAGAAAAAGGGTTGAAGTGTAGTTGTGTTATGATTGACTGTGGCAAAGGATTTGGGATTAAGGTGGAACCACAATCTCTATTGGAAAGAAGCTGTTATGGAAAGAAAAATGCAAAGAAGGGCAATAAGGTTGTTGCGTATGGTGAGATTCAGTGGGTAAAATGGCAAACATCACGAAGATATTTCCTCAAATTCAGCTTGATACTTGAAGACAGGTATCATTTGAAGGGGAATGGATTGATAACAGCCAAAGTGATTGGAAACGTGACTTGTTTTAAGTGTTTGGACAGAATAAAAGTAAGTATACTTCATCAATTTGCTCACTTAGTCCATAAAGACAAGTTCTCTATTAGCATCTCCATAGAAACACTTTGGATTGCACAAGATATTGAAGGTTTAAACAAGCGGAATGGTCTAATGGTCTGTGTAGTGGTACAAGGGTCTGATGGTTGTGCTAATAAGATTACATGGGAGTTGTGGAGTGACTTCATGAACATTTTCTTGAGAAGATCAGTGTCCAGGCCTCATGTATTCAATGTTTTTGCGAGGTACTGTTTTTGGCAGTGTTTGGAATTTACTAATAGTCTTTTGGGGTGCTTGGATTTGAGTATGGAGTGTTTGGATTTATCAATAGTTGTTTTTGGGGGTATTTGGATTAAGAAGAAGTGTTGCTCGACTAATGTTTTTGGGTGTTTTTAAGAAGATGGAATTCTGTTGTTGGCGTGTTAGTTTCAGAAGCTAGGATGGAGTTTAAAGATGTGTTGGTAGAAGCGTTCCGTCCAGTGGTTGATACTGAGTTCGTAAAACAAAGCTTATGGCCTGAACCAGTACTCCTGGTTAACAAAAGTAGGACTTTGGCAGGGAAAACCAATCACTTTGACTTATGTGATGGATTAAAGGTTTTGAAAATGTCACCTCAGTTTTTTCTTAGATGCTTGAGGACAAGCATCATTTCAAGCGGAGTGGTTTGATACGCGCCAATTTAGAAAGTACTGCTAGCTTACTTAGTCTTGCTAAGCCAAAAGTCACTCCTTCCTCCCATTCCTCCTTCCTCCCTTTGTATAAATACTCCTTTCATTCTGAGTTGTAAGGCATTCACGAAAAGACTTGTAATATTCCTCTTTCTTAATTCCATTACAAACTAAGTGAATCATTTGATTACAAATACGGTTTCATTTCTTCTTATGTGATCCCATGTTTGTTTTCATCAACAACTACATTTCATAACTGATTTCTGGTTGTTTACAAATTGGTATATATCAAGTGGTATTCAGAGCCCTTTTCTAGCACCATATAATATTCAAGAGTGTTAAACCGACATTCTTGATTTTCCGGTTATCTTCTCCGGCGAAATTCCGGCAAGAAACAAGATTTTCCGGCAAAGAAATTAGTCACCACTAATTTCACCTATTCTATTACATCAGATTAGTGCCAAACATTTGTACGGTCACAAGGCTAGCCCATAAGTGGTTAAATTCTCTAGCCTTGAACAAGCTAATCAGAAGCACTTGGTTTGGGTAACCAAGAATAGGACTAGTAGTTGTTATTCCATTGTAGATGAGTAATAACATTACTCGTGAGATGGTGAACACAAGAACCACAGTTAGTAATCAAGATTCTTCAATGGAATCACTCCAACAAACTGTTAGTGATTTGCAAAGAACTATGGTAGATTATGGCTGAAATGCAAAGAATGAAGAATGGTGAGGGCACCAGTTCTGGGAATCATGGTAACAATGGTAGAAATGGTGGACAAATGATTACACAATATGGAAAGTTGTCTAAATTGGAGTTTCCAAGATTCAATGGGGATGATGTAAAGGGTTGGATATTCCGATGTAGGCAGTTCTTTTGTCTTGATAATGTAGATGATGAATTGAAAGTCGGAATTGTTGTAATGCATGTGTATGACAAGGCCTTAGTGTGGCATGCGCAGTTCATTAAGAGATTCGGTTAAAACAGTTCTTGGGAGGTGTATGAGAAACAAGCCTTGCAGAGATTTGGTTCATGCTTTGAGGATCCAATGATCGATTTGAAGAATTTGAAACAAACTAGTAGTGTGCCACAATATCAAGATTTGTTTGAAGATTTGGTGAATAAGGTGGAGTTGACTGTTCTTGATGAACCTTGTGATGAAGAACATGAGATATCATATAATCAAATAGGAAAAGAAATGAGCAAGGTGCTATGTTGTTGTCATGAAAAGAAAGCATTGATTCAAGATGATTTTCGGAAGGAATGTGGAGAAGGAAAAGAACATGAAGAGATAACAAGTAAGGGTTCAAGTATTTGTTTATTGTGTCAATCAAGTGATGGTCTACACAAGTCCTTGAACCCAAGATCAGAGGTAACATTCAGTAATGGTTTAAGACCAGAAGATGAAGATGACAGTGATGGTGCTAGTTTAGTGTTAAAGACACCATTCTGGGAGAAGACTACTGCTTGTGTTAAAAAGATTCAAGAAGAAAAAAAATATGATGTTAATTGGGCTGATGGAAAGGAGTTAGTTGGTGAAAAGAAGTTTGATGGGTGTTTTGAGAACCAAATATCAGCACTTAAAGATAAGTTGAAAATGGATAGTTGGTATGTAATGAGTGGAAACAGGGGAATAACACAGTCACCAATGGAGATTGAAACCCGGACTGAGATAAGACCAAATGGAGTGGATTGTAGGTGGACGATGACTAGGGGTGTTAGTGTTGATATTGGAGGGTGTATGCATATTGAGAAGCTTGTGGATAAATTAGGAAAGAATGGTGAAGGTGATTATTGGAATGAAGAATGGTTTGAACATTGTGGTGTGGGTCAGGATGAGAAGTGGACTCACAAGTGGCTCCAAACTGAGCCAAGTAAGCAGCTAGATACCCATTTGAAGTTTGATTGTTGGAAATGGCCTACAAGGAAGAAAATGAGTGAGATACAATGTAAAGTGCTGCAAAAAGGTAAAAGTGATATGTGGAAATGGCCAAGAAGAAAAAAAGAAAAAGGGTTGAAGTGTAGTTGTGTTATGATTGACTGTGGCAAAGGATTTGGGATTAAGGTGGAACCACAATCTCTATTGGAAAGAAGCTGTTATGGAAAGAAAAATGCAAAGAAGGGCAATAAGGTTGTTGTGTATGGTGAGATTCAGTGGGTAAAATGGCAAACATCACGAAGATATTTCCTCAAATTCAGCTTGATACTTGAAGACAAGTATCATTTGAAGGGGAATGGACTGATAAGAGCCAAAGTGATTGGAAACGTGACTTGTTTTAAGTGTTTGGACAGAATAAAAGTAAGTATACTTCATCAATTTGCTCACTTAGTCCATAAAGACAAGTTCTCTATTAGCATCTCCATAGAAACACTTTGGATTGCACAAGATATTGAAGGTTTAAACAAGCGGAATGGTCTAATGGTCTGTGTAGTGGTACAAGGGTCTGATGGTTGTGCTAATAAGATTACATGGGAGTTGTGGAGTGACTTCATGAACATTTTCTTGAGAAGATCAGTGTCCAGGCCTCATGTATTCAATGTTTTTGCGAGGTACTGTTTTTGGCAGTGTTTGGAATTTACTAATAGTCTTTTGGGGTGCTTGGATTTGAGTATGGAGTGTTTGGATTTATCAATAGTTGTTTTTGGGGGTATTTGGATTAAGAAGAAGTGTTGCTCGACTAATGTTTTTGGGTGTTTTTAAGAAGATGGAATTCTGTTGTTGGCGTGTTAGTTTCAGAAGCTAGGATGGAGTTTAAAGATGTGTTGGTAGAAGCGTTCCGTCCAGTGGTTGATACTGAGTTCGTAAAACAAAGCTTATGGCCTGAACCAGTACTCCTGGTTAACAAAAGTAGGACTTTGGCAGGGAAAACCAATCACTTTGACTTATGTGATGGATTAAAGGTTTTGAAAATGTCACCTCATTTTTTTCTTAGATGCTTGAGGACAAGCATCATTTCAAGCGGAGTGGTTTGATACGCGCCAATTTAGAAAGTACTGCTAGCTTACTTAGTCTTGCTAAGCCAAAAGTCACTCCTTCCTCCCATTCCTCCTTCCTCCCTTTGTATAAATACTCCTTTCATTCTGAGTTGTAAGGCATTCACGAAAAGACTTGTAATATTCCTCTTTCTTAATTCCATTACAAACTAAGTGAATCATTTGATTACAAATACGGTTTCATTTCTTCTTATGTGATCCCATGTTTGTTTTCATCAACAACTACATTTCATAACTGATTTCTGGTTGTTTACAAATTGGTATACATCAGGGTACAATCAATTTTTATCAGGTAAATGATAGATTAACTTGTTTATTTCGAGCTCCATTCTTTAATTTGTTTTTATCCATAATAATCGACTCGTTTTAGGCTAGTCGCAATCGAGCCAACCAAATCGGTTGGGCATGCAAAATTTTGAAGATCGACCGATGTGGAGATCGGTTGGGTGGGATGTGGTGGCCGGTCGTGACATCGGTCGAAGGACCAAAAATTTGAACATCGGGCCCTTCGACACTCGATGTTAAATCTTGCTTTTCTACTTTCCAACGCAACATTTAATACAAATTTTAAAACTCGACCGTTTGGTCATTCAAATTAAAAAAAAAAAAAAAAAAAAAAAAAAAAAAAAAAAAATCAAACCCATTTTACCACTTTATAAATACCTACTTCACCTCAAACACAATTCACAACTTACCATTTTCATCTATATTCAATCAACCATTCTAACGAAATACCCACGAAACACAATTTTTAATATGTCGTCATTCGAGCATTTATTCGGTTCTTCTTCGTCTTCCGACGAGGAAGAAGTTTTGAGTGAGTTTGTGGAGTTTGCAAATTTTGCTTGGAAGGCTTACAAAGCATCACAGCCAAAAACCCGACGAAGGTACATACGTAGGGATCATGAGGGTGCTCATAATCGTTTAGTGGCGGCATACTTCTCCGAAAACCCGCAGTTCGACGAAAGAACATTATCTCGACGGTTCCGTATGAGCCGAGAGCTATTCACAGAAATTGTTCGAGAGATATGTAAGCTCCCGGAAAATTTCAATGTACTTAACGTTTTAATCAAGAATTAAACACGATCTATTTCGTCATGAAATTTTCTAAACATCAAATTTGCATATCATTTGGCATATGCATGATCAACGCAGCTTGAGCGTTCATAAAAGATACCGTTGTGATCTAAATAAATTTCCCCAAGATCTTGATAACTTTAAAATACGTAATGAATACGTAAAAATTTGTAAAAATTACGAATTTAAAAATAACAAAAACATATAATATTCGTATTGGGCCTCGGAACTCACTGGACTTTATTCCACCTCGTGACTCAACTCAACTCGTTAATGGGCCTTGTAACCGGGCCAAGCCCACGCTATATATTTTATATTGGGCCTTGCCGGAATAGTATATCTAGCCCAACACCATATCCATTTTATTTTGGGCCTTTGCCGGTTGTACCCCGAGCCCAACACCCACAAAGCCCAACGAAACATTTTTTTTTTTGGCCCCTTGTCGATTTGTTTCACTAGCCCAAGTACACACTTCTTTCAAATTAGAGTTAGTAACAAGTGAAAATTTATTTCCTTGTTTCCTTCTTCTGTGCGTCAAAAACGAGATCAAACAAACAAGTAACCCAACCATTTCTTTGACTAAAAACAAAACCAAGACAACTCACACATGTGTACTTTTCCTTGCGTGTAAACATGAACAAGAGGAGACAAACATGCAAAAATTAGCTCCTAAATCACATTTAAATAATGTCTAGGCACCCTTGACTAACCTTGACTTCTAGGACCAAAGGTCTTTGTGTTTCTTTTGATTTGACCTCACATACCCACGCCCAAAATGTCAGCCAAAACCATGCATGCAACGAGACCAAATCCCACCCTCTTCTCTTTTCCTTAGAAACATGGGGAACCAAATATAAAACAAATACTCTAAACCCTTTGACCTAGACAAGCTATGGTTAAACAAATGATAAAGGCCATGCTCATCTTCTCTTTATAAACTCCTCAACACTTAGCAAAAATCTCAAAGGATATCTCACAATAAACTCTCAAAACACTCACATTTATTCCACCATTCGTCCACTGTGGGGTATCGAAGGAAAAACGAAAGTATTTCGGGGTAATAACGTTAGAAGAAAGGTTTAAGCTAGAAGAATACTCGAGTAAGATAAGAATTCGGGCAACAAGTTATAAGGAGAACAAGGAGTACTCGAGTTCATTCGACAAGTTCACTCATCTCACGTATCATCTCCACTCCAAGTGAGTGTTGTAAGTTTCATTAGAACCTTCTCACTTTCATTTTCGATACTTATTTTCGTTATCACAAGTATAATGTTACACTTATACATGCACCAAATGGATTAACTAAACCCACTTCGAGCCCAAGGAAGCCAAGAGCTTTTCTTTCGAGCTTATTTGTAATAAGCCGAACATATAAGCTCACCACCTTGTGGAAGACATAGACATAATAAAAACTAAAATACTTAACTACTTGAGAAGAAGAAGAAGAATGAAAACAAGAAAGTGAAACCATGCAAGCCACGATCACAGTAGCCAAAATACAAGGATTTCTAACGCAGAAGCTATACTATATATATAACGTATTACGAAGAATAAACACAAATAGAGCCGAGCTCAGTTGGTTAGGGGCGTTGAGTGTTAAACGGGAGGTCCCTAGTTCGATTCCCTCTTGTAGCACTTTTCCTCCCTTTTATTTTTATAACTTTCACGGTTTGGCAAAATACACCCCTCCACTTCAATTAAACTTAATATTTGAGTACATATTATAAGTGTGACAATAATAAGTTTTAAAAGTGTATTTACAAACACAGATTTTATAGGGACTAAATGTGTCAAAACTGAAAACTTTAAGCCTATAACATTTTGGGTACAAAATGTCATTTTCTAAAAGTGTAAGGACTAAACTTGTACTTTTTGTAACTCGAGGGTAAAAAGTGTAAATTCGGGAAAAGTTTAGAAAAACTTATAAACCCATAATAACTTCGTAAAAACGAGTATCTTGATCACATGAGTATTTTATTTTCGGATAACGTTAATGTATTACTTACATATATATATATATATATATATATATATATATATATATATATATATTATAAGATTATAACTATATATATATATCGAATCCGATAAAAACGCACGGGGAATTTATTTCAACACGTTAAAATACTCAACAAATCTATTAAGATCACAACGGGGGAACATTTCACTTATGCGTAAGTGAGGATCATTAATTAAGGCAATGTAGCACTTAAATTAACTTAAAACGTTAATCACGATCGCACACTATTGGATTGGACAATCCAATGATCTATTGAATAAGAATATTCAATGCTCTATTATTTTGGTCGCGAACCAAAATGCTCATTACTGAGACTCGCCATCTCATCATTTTAGGTTTCGAGTTGGAACCTCCGCTACATTGTGCTTGATCTATTTGTGCGTGTGCATTATTATCAAGGTGAGTTCATAGCCTCGCTTTTACTTTATTTTTATAAACCCCGCGAGGGAGATACATGCTCTAAACTAGAACACAAGGGTTTTTCATAAATGCTTGATCTTCTTGATTATTGGTACTGCCTAAGTTGTTAGCCACAAGTCCCCTGATCATGAACCATTAGTCACCGCGAGTGAACGTAGATATCGTGAATAGTACTATGGGGAATAACGAACCCCGTTTCGGTTATAGAGAAATAACCGGGGCGCACCATATCGAATTTCTTTAGGTAATTGGCTATTACCTCCTTTGGGGCATATTTACGTACACTGGTAATTCGGTGTATGCAGTTGAGTTTTGGTTTCATGAGCTTAGCGCATAATAATCTGTGATATTTTCTTATGATATTGTTCGTTTACAATGATCATGATCTTATACTTGTGTTCAACTTATTTTAAACCTATGGACTTCACTCAACATTTTGTTGACCTTTTTAAGCATGTTATCTCAGGTAATCAGTGAAGATTATGACCAAGGTGCGGAACGTGGCATGGCAAGGCTTATCTAGTGGTGTAAAACATAAAAGTTATCATTTCTTTCAAACTCATGATCTTTCTTTTGGGGAAAAACACTTGATCTATTTACAATATTTTGTAACAAACTATGAATTTTCGATGAATGATAACTATTTTAATAAAACGTCTCTTTCGAGTCGTTTTCTATAATTATTGACTATGATCTCCATTCAAGTAACACCCGAATTAGTCTTCCGCTGTCATTAAGATTTTCGGGGGTGTTACAGATTGGCATCAGAGCCAAGGTTATAGAGAACCAAAGAGTTTTCAAAATCATTTGGACTATAACCGCACTTTTAAAACGGGACTATTTTACACCACTGCCTTACGCCCTTCCGTGACCGCTCTATTCATTAGGATTGATGCATCACTAGATCATAAGTAAATTGCATTCATTTTAAGTTAGGCAAGGAGATTTGCTTAGCTAACTAAAATAATTATATTATTTGGCATTTACTTACATTAATTTATGGGTTGTTACAGTACCATGTCTGCATCCCACCCAGTTGTTCTGTCCTCAGACACTGAGATGGATGACACCATGTCCTCTACGACTGTCACTATGCCAGCTCATCCCAGTCCTGTCATACCAGCTACTGTTTCGGACGAAACTGAACCTTTTGAAGAAGGTGAAGTTGCCCGAACTCCTACTGCTCCAGCTATGACTGCTCATCCTCAAGAGTACAATGCTTTTGCTTCCATGACCCTAGATCAGTACTATGAGTCGCAGCAATGGCTACCTGCTTCAGATGTTGCTGTGGATGATGAATCATCCAAATCATCAGAAAGCACTGACTCTGCTTCATCAGATTCTTCTGGATCATCTGCTCAAGCTATCCGTCGTCGTCGACGTATGATTCGTGTTCTTAAGCCTGATGAACCTGAGCCGTTTGGAGTACCTTATAGACTGCATCCTAATGGTAAGACCTTCAAACGCACTGCTAGGAAGCGTGTGCGACCCATCACTATGACTCATGTGATGCCACCAGCTCAGTCATCACCAGCTCAGTCACCATCAGCTCAGTCACCACCCGCTCAGTCATCACCAGTTTCACCTGCTGTTCCACCAACTGCTACTTCACCACCACTGCCACTTACCGTGTTCTACCATCAGACTACTACTGTTCCTATTTCATCACCACCGACAGCATCACCTCCTTTGGACACTTTTAGTGAGCCAATTTTACCGCTCTGCATCAAGTGCTATCCACCATCACTATCTGATCCTGAAAAGCCTACTCAAGTGGACAACGAAGCCGGGCCAAGGAAGAAATCCGGTGCTAGAAGATGGTCATTCTTGATACCTTTACTCAGACGTTGGAGAGAAGACGAAGGAGCACCTAGTTCCTTTGAGCTTGGAGAAAGCTCGACTACTGCACCAGCTCCAGTCATACCTGTTACCGGTGAACCAGTGCACCACACTATTCCTCTGTTGGCTACGAGACTTGTCAGGCACGAAGATCAGCTGAATGAGCTCATGGCACACTATGATGAGATTCCACTAGTGAGGATAGAGAGTTTGGAGGAAGAGGTCGAGAACCTCGTGGTAGGTCGTTACTCCATCGAGATCGTGTTTGATATGATGAGTACGCAGATTGTGGAGGCAAGAGAGGCCGTTAATCAATTGACTCGGAGATTGGAGACTACTATTCGTGATGCTAGCACTTTGAGAGAGACTGCTTTGGGTCGAGAGAGAGTTCTACATCACGAGCTTGCATCCGCTCATGCTCACACTGCTATTCTGGAGGAGAGGATTGATGACCTCGAGGCGAGAGATCGAGCCCGTGAGCAACAGATCCGAGACTTGACAGCTATGGTTGAGGAGATTCGTCGTCGTCAGGATAACGCATCGGGAGATGCGTAGATCCTAGTCATCTTTATCTTAGTATGTATCATAAAGCCGCCATATGAGGCATTAAGGCTTGTATCTTTTTGGTTTGTAACCTTGGAACAAGAATTATGATGATGTAACTTATGGTTGTGAACAAACTATGTAACGATGTATTCCATGGTTGTATTTCTATTATTCTGATGTTATGATATTATTCCTCGGTGATGTATGCCGAACCAATCCTTATGTCCTTATATATATATATTATGATTTGTTGAGAAAAATCATATTCATATTATATCATTAATTTAAAGTGGTAATCTGGACTATTATGATATGTATAATATGAAATCAATCTTATCATCGATCGATAATTTCTTAATCTTGGTATTTATTCTTGAAAATTTTAGAAAAATGGTCAAGAAGAAAGATACCTCATCCACCATCACTCCCGCAGCTATTCAGAAAATGGTCGCTGAAAGTGTTAGCGCGGCTATAGCTCAACATGTTGCTGATACTGCTAGAGCCGAAGCTGAACGCATTGAAGCTGAACGAATTGCCCAAGAGGCGCGTGAAGCTGAAATTGCAAGGCAAGCTGAGATTGCAAGAGAAGCTGAGAACGCCCGAATTGCTCGAGAGGCTGAAGCTGAGCGTGTCGCTCAAGCAGCACGTGAGGCTGAAGCTGCTCGCATTGCTGAAGAGAATCGTGTCGCAGAAGCTGCACGTCTTCTTGAAATGGCAAACTCAAATGCAACTAACACTCCAACAAATCAAAGTGAGTCCACTTTAACTCGCAAGTGTAATTACAAAGAGTTCATGAACTGCAAGCCGACATTCTTCAAGGGCACTGAAGGTGCTATTGGTTTACTTCATTGGTTTGAGAGGACCGAGACTGTATTTCTGCTAAGTGACTGCACAAATGATTGCAAAGTCAAGTTTGCAACTGGAACTTTGTTAGAAGATGCGTTATCTTGGTGGAAAGGCCATGCTCAACCAATTGGAATGGAAGAAGCTTGTAAGATTTCATGGTCAGATCTGAAACAACTGCTAATGAAACAGTATTGCCCGAGAACTGAGATCAAGAAACTCGAAGATGAGTATTACCACTTGGCTGCTAAAGGTAATGATCTCAAGACATACTTCAAGAGATTCCATGAGCTAAGAGCTTTATGTCCTCATCTGTTTCCCACCAATGAAAAGCTTTTGGAAGCTTTGATCGGAGGTTTACCTCGAAGCATCGAAGGAGATGTCATCGCTTCGAAGCCAAAAACTGTTGAAGAAGTTGTCATCGTATCCCACCGCCTTATGGAACCAATATTAAAGCTTGCAAATGCACAAGGCTCAAGTGACAACAAAAGAAAGTTTGATGATCGGAAGACCTCAAATTCCAACCACTATCGATCCAACAACAACAATCGGAACAACAACAATCAATATCACCACAACAGAAATCAACACCACAATCGGCAAAACCGAGGGCAAGAAGCCGCAAGGGCTTATGCTGCACCCACTGCTGGAAAAGGGTACGTAGGACCACATCCCCAGTGTAACCGATGTTTGATGCACCATTCTGGACCTTGTACTGTGAAGTGCGATAAGTGCAACAAGGTAGGTCATCAAGGTAAACATTGTCGAAACCCTGGAAGAGGCAACACTGTGACAAACATGAACTGCTATGGATGTGGAGAACCCGGTCATTTCAAGAGTCAATGCCCAAAGTTAAATGTCGTTCAAACAAACAATGCGCGTGCAAGAGTGTACATGCTAGGAGATGGAGATACACCGTTGAACCCTGACATTGTGACGGGTACGTATTCTCTTAACAATCATTCTGCAAAAATCTTGTTTGATTCTGGAGCCGATAAGAGTTTTGTATCTACTACTTTTGCACCATTACTTGAAATATCCTCAACCGTCTTAGATACAACTTACGAGATAGAACTTGCCGATGGGAAAATAATAGGAACCAACACCGTAATCCGTAATTGTCCTATTCTATTACAAGATCATTCGTTCCTCATAGATCTTTTGCCAATCAAACTTGGAAGTTTCGATGTCGTAATTGGCATGGATTGGTTGTCCAAACACCGTGCTAGGATTGTTTGTGACGAGAAAACCGTTCATATCCCGATCAACGGTGAAACCTTAGTCATCCAAGGAGATCAAAGTAGAAAGTACTTAAGTATCATATCCTGTGCAAAGTCAATAAAGTACATGGAAAAAGGATGTTATGCCTTCTTAGCTCAAGTAACGGAAAAGAAGTCGGAAGAAAAACGACTAGAGGATGTACCTGTAATCAAGGAATTTTCTGAGGTGTTTCCAGAAGATTTGCCTGGACTTCCACCTGCTCGACAAGTCGAATTTCAAATCGATCTTATTCCTGGAGCTACTCCTGTAGCACGAGCACCGTACCGTTTAGCGCCCTCAGAAATGCAAGAGTTATCCAAACAACTAGAAGAGCTATCCGAGAAAGGATTCATTAGACCAAGTTCCTCACCCTGGGGAGCACCGGTATTATTCGTTAAGAAGAAAGATGGATCATTCCGGATGTGTATCGATTATAGAGAATTGAACAAGCTCACAATCAAAAACCGCTATCCCTTACCAAGAATCGATGATCTGTTTGATCAATTACAAGGCTCGAGTGTATACTCGAAGATTGATTTAAGATCTGTATATCATCAGTTACGGGTAAGAGAAGAAGATATACCCAAAACCGCATTTAGAACTCGATATGGCCATTATGAATTCCAAGTAATGCCATTCGGTTTAACTAATGCACCTGCTGTATTTATGGACCTCATGAATAGAGTCTGCAAACCATATCTGGATAAATTCGTCATTGTGTTCATCGACGATATTCTTATATACTCTCGTAATAAAGAAGAACATGCGGAACATTTGAAGACTGTCCTGAAGTTACTCAAGGATGAAAAATTGTACGCAAAGTTTTCCAAGTGTGATTTTTGGATTGAGACAGTCCAATTTCTTGGTCATGTGATTGACAGTGAAGGAATCCATGTGGATCCCGCAAAGATCGAATCTGTTAAGAATTGGCCAGTACCCACTAATCCCACCGAAATTCGTCAATTCTTAGGACTTGCTGGTTATTATCGAAGATTCATCGAAGGTTTCTCGAAAATAGCTAAACCATTGACCGAGTTAACCCAGAAAACGAAGAAATTCGAATGGGGAGACGATCAAGAATCAGCTTTTCAACTTCTAAAGAACAAGCTTTGCGAAGCACCTATTTTGGCACTACCGGAAGGAGCCGAAGATTTTGTAGTATATTGTGATGCTTCACACATGGGTTTAGGCGCTGTTCTCATGCAAAGGAACAAAGTGATTGCTTATGCGTCACGACAACTCAAAACTCATGAGAAGAATTATACTACTCACGATCTAGAACTTGGCGCCGTGGTATTTGCACTCAAATTATGGAGACATTATCTGTACGGAACCAAGTGTATAGTGTACACTGATCACAAAAGTCTTCAACACATCTTAGATCAAAAGGAATTGAATATGCGTCAACGTCGCTGGCTTGAATTGCTTAGTGATTATGACTGCGAGATCCGTTACCATCCTGGAAAGGCAAATGTTGTTGTCGATGCTTTAAGCAGAAAAGATCGCCCTAAGCCACTTAGAGTGAGATCATTGGGAATGGTAATCAATTCACCCCTACCATCGAAAATTCTTGAAGCTCAAATCGAAGCCCTTAAAGAAGAAAATAGGCCGAATGAGAAGATTTATGGCATGCCGGAGAATGAGAATGGATTCGTGAAGAGATCGGACGGAACGCTATGTTTCAAAAATCGAAGTTGGATTCCACTCTTTGGAGGTATCCGAGAACTCATCATGCATGAATCACATAAATCAAAGTATTCCATACATCCTGGTCCCAACAAGATGTATCAAGATCTAAAGCTTTTGTACTGGTGGCCTAATATGAAGGCTGATATCGCTGTATACGCCAGTAAATGTTTGACATGCTCGAAAGTTAAAGCTGAACATCAAAAGCCATCTGGATTGCTAACTCAACCAGAACTTCCCGTGTGGAAATGGGAAAGAATCACAATGGACTTTATCACAAAGTTACCAAAAACTTCTAATGGTTTTGACACCATTTGGGTTATTGTAGACCGCCTTACAAAGTCCGCTCATTTCTTGCCAATCAAGGAGAACGACGAGATGATTACACTCGCTAGACTGTACATCAAAGAGATTGTTTCTCGTCACGGTGTACCAATCTCTATCATATCTGATCGTGATAGCCGATTCACCTCAAGATTTTGGCAAACG